>JAEQBH010001553.1:0-600000 GCA_016808115.1 Tetrastigma voinierianum
TGAGAAACCATCACAGAAGTGTTTAGTGTAATCTTAGATCCACATGGGTGAGGGTTGTGGAGGAGGTATGGCGAAATGTGTGAAGCCTCATGAAGTTTGGAATAACTGCTCCAGTGAGTATCTGTTCCTAGATGTTTTCAAAATCTCGCTCGAGGTTAAGTAGAAGAATGATTATAAAGACTTAATCCATCTTTGACTGTGATGTCTAAGTATTGGTAGACTTAGGCAAAATAGAGATAAGTTCATCCATAAAGAATGGACATTAGATCCACCGCAGAAGATGTATCCATGCAGAAATTTGTTTAGGTGCAATGGAGATATTACACAATTTAGAGACATTGAATAGCATTAGTGTACAATTTCTTCACATGATTCTAGAGAGTGTAGCAAGTTTTATAGGCCTTAATATTATATAGAGTCTTGATATCAATAGATTGCCGAATAATATTGCATAGTAAAGCATCGGTTTTTTTCCATTGAGTATGTTTATCTTAGAGAATACTTGTGTCCGCAATGGTAAGATGATTCTCACAACCATTACCAATAAACCAAAGGTCCATCAAGTCCACCCATGATTGATAATTTTCGCTCCCTGTGAGTTTATCCAAGGCAATCATAGGAGTTCCAAATACAAGAGAATTAAAAGTATGACCTTTTTCAGCCACAGAGACATCTTTTTCAATCATAGAGATGAGAAATCAGTAGAAGGTGAATAGAATCAATAGAAACAACTCATAAGGTCCTTGAGATGCTGTAGAGCTTCAGAAAACACAAAAACAATGGAGATTTAGGCGACAGAAAAGCTTAGAAACATTGGCTGGAGAGAAAAAGTGAAAAAGGAGGGATTTTCTGGCTACGGCGAGGTGCGTGGAAGTTTGGAGGTTTGCAATTGAGGACAACTTGCTGTGGAAGAATATTATTAGCCTTAAGTATGGTGTGGATAAGGGGGGTTGGTTCACCAAAAATGGTAGAGGTGCATTTGGTGTGGGTTTGTGGAAAGATATTAATAAGGAAGCAATAACGTTAAAGCAGCTATGTAAATTTGTTGTTAGTGATCAGAGGCGTGTTCGCTTTTGGAAAGACACTTGGTGTGAAACGGAACCTATAAGCGAAACTTTTTCTAACACTCTACTCGGTGAATTACTCTAGGATGCATCTTCGGATCTTTGGGGTAGTGCAGGAAGAGGGGGATGGAATCCCGATTTTTTACGCGTCGTTTAATGATTGGGAGATTGATGATATGCTTAATTTCTTGGCCACAATCCAAGTTGAAAGATTATTTCTAGTCAGGAAAGGTAGCTTGGTCTGGAACCTCTCCAAGAGTGTAGGTTTTATTGTTAAGTCCTGGTATGATAAGCTCATGGGAGGAAGTGTGGGGAATTTCCCCAAAAAACTGATTTGGAACAACTGTATACCTACAAAGGTTAGTTTCTTTGCTTAGGCAGCCTTGTGGGTTAAGGTCTTGGCAATTGAGCAATTCAAGAAAAGGGGAAGACAACTTACTCGTAGATCTCCACCGTGTGGTAAGGATGAGGAGAGTTTGGACCACCTGTTGCTGCATTGCACTAAGGTTTACAACCTCTGGTCCTTCATTTTCACAATTTTTGAGGTAAGCTGGGTCCTCCCAGGTTTTATTAAGGATGTATTGGTAGGCTAGAAAGGTCCCCATTCCAGAAAGTCGCTAAAGAGAGTCTAGATGGTTGGCCCATTATGCTTGTTTTGGACAATATGGATAGAAATGAATGGGGCTGTTTTTGAAGACATGGTGCCTTCAACCCAAAGGATGAAGAATTCTTTGCTTTTCGCCCTGTGGTCTTAGGCTACAGCCAATGTGAATGTGCAGGCTGTGAATGTAATAGACTTTTTGGACCTTTTGGTCACTGTGTAGGGGCTGGTTTATTTTTTCTTTTCCCTCTTCTCTTACTTGGTCTCTTTTTTGGAGTCTTTGTATATTTCCTGTATACTTTTGGGCTCGTCCTTTTCTCTAATTTAGTCTTTTTGATGGTTTTGTCTATCAAAAAAAGAAAAAAGAATCCAACCAATTTGCAAATTAAATGAGAGAAGAACCAATTGATTCTATTGGGGATTTTGTGTCCTCTTTGTTTTTTTTTCCTAAAATCTTTTCTACCTATGTTTTTAGGGATGAAAGCGATGGTTTTTGACTATGAGAATTTTGTTGCTGATCTGTTGGACCTTTTCTTTTTCTATTTGAAAGATGTCCCGTCCTTTCTTTTATGAATCATTTTCTTTTGCTTGGAGTACGAATATTGTATTATTAAAAATAAATCAGTAAATGATTTCACAATTGTTGAGAATCATGGAATATTCTCTAGATATTCTTTGATTTATCTTCTACCTTTTGTGTACATTATTCTCTTTCTTTTTACGCTTTATTTTGTTTCCTTTTTATTCCATTGTTTTGTATATATATAGATGTCTCTATACTATGCAATACTCACTCACTCATTCAATAAAGAAAAATGTTATTTTTTTCTCTCATTTCACATGGTATAAGAGCCATGGTTGGTTTTGGAGTGAGCTCTCTACTCGTGAGCATTCGGCCGTCTTCTCCGGCGGGCTTTTCGGGTTGGATCATGCAGCGTGCCTTATCCCTTAGGATCTTCTCGGTGGAGCCTTGTACGTCGGATCTTCTCAGACAGGGGAGCACCTTCTCGGTGGATCTCCTCGCCCGAATCCTAATCGGTCAGTCTTCTTCACGGATCTTCTCGGTCGGATCTGTCGAATTTTTGATAGCCCTTCTCTTCTCGTGACCCTCGTCCGTCAGCAGTCTGACTCAGCCAGTTTTCGGCCATTTACTTTATTTTGTTTCCATTTCCATTCTTTTGTATATATATAGGTGTTTTTATACTATGTAATACTCACTCACTCATTTAATAAAGAAAAGTATCCCCAAAACCTCCCAGGTCTTTTCTCTTACTATCACTTAACCCTTACCTATGATTACTTTGGCTAATGAGACTCAAACCATGGCCAAAGGCATTGGATCCACATGTCCTCTCCCATCTTTACCTCTTACTTCTATTCTCTATGTCCCTGATTCTCCATTTAATATTATATCTGTCAGCAAATTAATACATGACTTTAATTGTTCGATTACCTTTTCTCACTCTTCTGTCACCTTGCAGGACCGGAGTACAGGGAGGACGATTGACATAGTACATGAGTCTCAAGGCCTTTATCATCTTAGTCCAGGCCCGTCTTCACCATGCGCATGGCGGATGACATAACTACCTCGATCCATCGTCGTTTGGTCATCAAGACATTTCCTAAGCTCAGAAGATGGTCTCTCACTTTTCCAATTATCTTCACTAGAGTGTGAGTCGTGTCAACTTAGAAACATACTCTTGTTTCGTTCGGCGTAGCTTAGTCACGACGAGTCTCCTTTTGAGCTTCGTCCACACTAATGTTTGGGGTCAGTTCAAGCTATGCGTCTACTTCAGGTTTTGTTATTTGTTATTTATTGATGAGTTTTCAGTTGTACTGGCTTTTTTTTTTTTTTTTTTTTAATGAAAAGTCGAATTGAGTTATTTTTAGTATTCCAAAAATTCTTTGTTGAGATTCGCAATCAATTTCATACTTCTATTCGCATCTTACGCAGTGATAATGCCTTGGAATACCTTTCTACCCATTTTTCTAACTTTTTATCCTCTGATGGGACTCTTCATTAGTCTTCTTGTGCCTGCTCCTGACAAAATGTGGGGTGGCTGAAGCCTTGAAATAAATCCTGGATTGAGACAATTTGCACTCTTCTCCTCCACCATACAGTTCCTCAACATTTTTAGGGGGATGCTATCTTAACCGCTTGCTATTTGATCAATCGGCTGCCCTCTTTAGTCATGGGTGATCAAGTTCCTAATTCTCTTCTCTTTTCTAATCAACCCTTGTTTTGTCTCCTCGCGTGTTTGGATATTTGTTTGTCCACATCTTTACTCTGGCAGAGATAAACTTTTTGCTAAAATGACGAATCCATCTTCCCTTAGATTATTCCCTTGGCCAAGATTGAGGATGTTATATGAAAGCGAAATTGCCATATTTTTGCGATATTGTGATGCGAGATTAAACGAGGCACATGCGGAGTGAAACCTCCACTTCAAGATATTGTGTATTTATTGGAGACAACTTAATATCGTGGAAAAATAAGAAATAGGATCGGTATGACTTTGTGACTTGGCGGAGACTTATATGGGTACCAGGCGAACTAGCCGGGAGAGTAAAAGTTATTTTGGATGGCGAATGATGCTTGTGTGTGATAACCCAATTTATACACATTGCTTCGACCAGTCTTCGTAAGAGGACAACATATTGAAGTGGATTATCCATTTATTCGAGAAGAAAGATTGCCTTAGGATGCATGACTACTAGTTCGTCCATTCAGGTGACCAGTATGAGACATTTTCACTTCATCTCTCAAGATCGAGATTGATTCTATGTATTAAACTTAGTTGTATAACATATACTCTGTTCAAAGAAGGAGTGTTGAGAATCATAGGATATGCTTAGAATATCCTTTGATTTATTCCCTACCTTTCTTGTACATTAGTTTCCTTCTTTTTGTACTTTATTTATTTTTCCTTTTTTTTTTTTGTGCCTTCCTAACCTATATAAATATGTAGGACCTATGCTGAAAAAGAAAAGGATTCCTTCCTTCTCTCTTTATAGTGATCAATGAAAGATACAATTTTTCCTTCAATTCTCTTTGACTACATACCTCAAATAAGTTGGGACTTAATATATTCTAATCCTTGTTCTCTCTTTTCTCCATAACCACCTGTTGCCCTCTCTAGTTTGCTATATATATTCTCTAGCATTCTCTCCTAAATTTGGTTAACAGATGAATGAAAATATCCTCATAGTATGCCTTTGCATAGGGGCTTCAGGTGGCAACACTAGAAGCTGTCACATAGCATCCAGAGTTTTCTTATTCACATATATTTTTTCTGCTTTTTTACCTGCTGACACTAAAATTCTCTCTTATCCACTTGACTATTGTTAAGCGATCTATTCTCCTAATAGTTTAAGCTTGCACAATTTGGGTTTAATATGAATATTATGCCTTTAACACCCTTCCTCACATGTAGCCCCATACCCACACGTGTAGAGTCAAATAAACCAAATAGAGCTCTCCATGGACTTTCAAATCAACAAAAGGTGAATAAATTGCAAAGAGGTAGGTTCGAACGCAGGACCTCTAGCCAAACTAGGCTCTGATACCATGCGGAAACAAGAAGGGAAGAATTGGATACCATGTTAAACGACCAACTCTCGTAAAAGCTCAAGCTTGTAGGATTTGGGTTTAATATAAATGTCACGCCTTTTACAACTTTACAACTACCGAGCTTGAGGCTTCCCAAATAACATCCAATAATAATAATAAGGCCTTTAACATGTGGATTATGGCTTATAATTTATAGAGTATCATACTTTTATATATATTTTAATCATCAGTTTTGCCATTAATGTAAAGTCCATACTTCTATTGCTTATGGGGCATTATATTATGGTTCAATGTTTTTGCTATTAGCATTTATTTGTTTATATTTATTTTGCTTAACATGTTTCTGTTCCAACAAACTTATTTAAATGCATTTTTCAGGTATACTCCAGTTCGCTCGGATTCCATAGTTGGAGAGCTAAAATTATCTGAGCCGACGGAGGTTATTTTCCCAGGTAATGAGTTTGAACCGAACCTTCTACTTGTATTATCTCCATTATATTGTAAATGGAAGTACATTGGAATCCTGTCATGCAATATATTGGGAATTCCCTATTAAAATGATTACCAAACTGATTTCTAGTTCATGTAGGTTCGCTTTATATTTTTTTTAGTTAAAATGCAACTAAGAATAAATATATGGTGGCTATATTCCTATTCCCTTAAGAAGTGGTTCAGTTGTTCATTTTTTTTATAGTATTTGTCTTGCTTTTCTTGTTCTTCTTTGTATCTTTAAGTGTTTTATCAGTAATAGTCCTTCATAATGAAGTTCAAGAAAATAACTTTACTGTGAATCTAGAGCTTCCAAGAGTTGAGATGCTTGCTCTCACGGGAAAGGCAGTGGAAGGGGATATCCTCACAGCCATTGAAGTGATTCCAGAGACTGAGACTCAACAGCAAGTGTGGAGCAAGTACAAGAAAGACATTAAATACCAGTGGTATTGTGCTACTTTCTAGTTCTTTATGGTTAATTTTAGGGTTCTTTTGAGAAGTAAAAATTATCCTTCTGTTGCAACAAGTTTATAAATGAACACCTGCAATTTTACAAAACTCAAAATTCTGCACCAATAAAACTTTTTTTTTTTTTTTTAATGAAAGTTGCTTTCTGAATGTAGATCAAGTTACAATGCTTATCTCTTTTTCTGTTTTGCAATCAATATGCATATCAAGCAATTGGCAGTTCTATTATAATACCATCCAGCTGTCATAATTAAATTTGTCCATATTGGTCATCTATGGTTTCATGTACACCTGGAAGGCCTGAAGATCATTTTTCAAGGGGAGATAAATTTTACCGATTCATGGATGCAAATTTATGATGCTAGTTATTTAGAAGATATTATTGATTGTTATACATGTCACAAAGTTTGCTGCTGCAGGTTCTGTTCGACAGAAATGGAATATAACAAGTCTTTTGAGCCAGTACCTTTGCAGCAGTCCTGCTCATACAAGGTCCGAATAGAGGACATTGGTCGCTGTCTGAGATGTGAATGCACTGTCACTGATGTTTTTGGAAGGTCAAGTGACCTGGCATATGCTGAAACCTCTACCATTTCTCCAGGTCGTTTCCTTTTTCCAAGCAGTAACTTACTGAATAGTTCTTGAACAATTTACTGAATTCGGTTTCCTATCTTTTACTTGATTTTAGTTGTAATATTTTGTGATGCTAAGGGCCTTGCTACTCAATGTGAATGCAAAGAATTAAAAATGCATCTCCATGCCTTTAATTGATTTTGTCTTAAGGATGTGGATTTCACTTAAAGCTCATGTTTATTTTCTTGTTTCATTTTAGACTGGGTAACAGTTGACTGACATGCCTGTCAAGGTGTGTTTTCATTTTAGACTGGCTTCTTGTTTCCATAATGTGGAAAATTGCAAAATTGTTTCATCCTTTTTCTTTGTGAAAAATTCCTGTTGTTGACTGAAAGCTAGTCAGTTTAACCTGGATGTGGTGTTAATTTTATCTATAACGAAATGGTGATGTCTTGTTTCTCTTGAACAGTAATCTTTTCTGTTTTCATGCCTTGGTGGCTTCTGTGTGGCAACGGCCAAGATTATATTCTTCAGTAACATTAAAATTAGGGGAAGAAATACTGCAGTTGATAGTCACTTTCCATTGTCATTGTCACTCTTTTAGAGAGGGCCATTTTTTTCTTCATCTCTTCAAATATTTGCTTTTCAAATATGTTACTTATCTTTTCAATATTATGTAAAATTGTAGTGCTCAAAATGTTCCATGGTTAAGGTTTTCCTACCAACTCTCCAGCGAATTTATTTATGATCTGTCTGTCTGTTTCCAAGTCTCTCCTTTTTTTTTTTGCATAAATGGATGTGTAATGATTATTAATTCATCATTTATGAGGAAGCATTAATTTCTGTTGCATCTTTGTGACTACTTTCCCCCCCTCTTTTCAGGGATTCCTAGAATAGACAAATTGGAGATTGAGGGAAGAGGTTTCCATACCAATTTATATGCTGTTCGTGGCATTTATAGTGGGGGGAAAGAAGGCAAAAGTAGAATCCAGTGGCTTAGATCGATGGTTGGAAGCCCTGATCTCATATCTATACCTGGTATGCCTTGTTGTTGTGTTATTGCTATACAATTCAGGCACTTATGTTTGGTTTTTTGGAAGATTTTATGAATCATTTGATCTGTTTCTTTGATTTGTGATTTAACTTTGTCTTTATCACTTCATCATAGTTGCAAATGAATGCAACGTGTATAAACTTGATGGGTCTATGTTGTTTGGAAGATTAAAGAAAGATTGTACTTAACAAATGACTTTAAGACCAAGTGTCCCTGTGAACTCTTTCCATATAACCTGCCTCCAGCAATTCATAATTCATTTTTTTTTTTAAATATTCTGAAAATTTATTTTGTTAACTAATTAAGGAATGAAATAGAATAGAAAATCATTGTACTAGTGGGAAAAAGCTGCAAAGAGACTGTACAGATATCAGATACTTGATCCATACAAATTTCAGATCTGGTTGATCTGCCCCAATAATGAACATGATTAATGATATTTTCCTTCTTTCTTAACATTGTTTTCGAAATATAATCTCAATGGTTTCTTGTCATCAAACCCAACTCGTAGTATTAATTGTACTGCTCATATTTTATTTTTGTTTTTGTTTTTTGTTACACAAGAACAATGAGGACAAACATTGGTTCATTTGTGCATTAAGAATAAAATAGCATTGTCATTCCTATTCTTGCTTTTGACAAGACTGAATCTGTGGAGTGTGAGGAGAGGCTAGAGGAGATTTCTCAATAAATCAATTTGGAACCATAGCCTACTTATGACTTTACTACATATAGATGTTCAAAGAGACCTGATTAAGGTTATGGAAAAGGATCATAACCCAAATTATGAACTTTCACCCAATCATTTCCTAGATTCAACACAAAAAATTTAATACCTCATTATGTGCGATCATGTCCAGTATTTTACTGCATTGACAGAACTATAATCACTAAAATTCCTACAATCATGCAACTCTATTCCCTTTTGATGAAACAATGAGAAGTAAAACATTTCTAATTAAAAGGTGTAGATAGAAAGACAAAAGAATTGGAGGAATAAATTATTTGTACCTTTTCATAGATCCATTATGAATATATATATACTAAAGCCAATCTAACCTTTCAAATAGATTACAACTCTATAAGAAAAGTTTCCTAATAGGTTATGTGAAGAGAAAAATAATTATTTGATTTTCATTGATTAACAAAGCGAGGGAACATACATTTTTATACTCTAATTGTTAGTGCAAAGAAAGGAAACAAGATTAGAGTCTAATTAGGAGACTAAAGAGAAAAAGGAAAGAAAGAAAAATATTCCTAAATGGATTAGGAAACTAATCTTAACACTCCCCCTCAAGCTAGAGCATATAGGTTAAATGGGTTACACATGTACTGAATCCTAATACACCAAGTTTGTTAGACATGTACTAAATCCGATGGGTAGATTTGGGGTCGTTGGAAAAGTCATTGGAATTGACTACACGACGAATTGATGTGATTGGAGTAAGACACAACCATAAGATGTAACGCCGGAATTGACTGCACGGTGAGTTGATGTAACTGAAAGAGGGCCTGTTGGAAAAAGTAGAGTCGAAAAAGTCTGTTGGAAAAAGGTTCTCAAGAAAAGGTTCGTTGGAGAAGGTCAGCGGGAAAAGGTCCGTTAGAGAAGGTCTACGGGAAAAGGTCTGTTAGAGAAGGTCTACGAGAGAAGGTCCATCGGAGAAGGCCCATGGGAAAAGGTATGTCGGAGAAGGTCCATGGAAGAAGGTCCGCAGGAGAAGGTCCGTCAAAGAAGGTCCATTGGAGAAGGTTTGTGGGAGAAGGTTGAACAGAGGTCTCACGGGAGAGGTCGTCGGAGAAGATTCGCGAGGAGAAGGCCCGGCCCAGGAGAGGTCACAGGAGAAAGATCCGTTAGAGAGATCGTGAGCCGCGGATGGACGTGGGGTCAGGTGGGTCCGATGCCGAGTCGAGGGTGCGGAGAGCCGCGGGAAATGCGGGCGGCCGGGATCGTCCCGGCGAGATATCAGTGGGAGATATCGGCCGGGTTCAGATGTCGGAGTGCGATATCATGTGAAGAGAAAAATAACTCTTTGATTTTCATTGATTAACAAAGTGAGGGAAACTAATTAGAGTCTAATTAGGAGACTAAAGAGAAAAATGAAAGAAAGGAAAATATTCCTAAATGGATCAAGAAACTAATCCTTAAAAGGTTACAAATCTATATGTAAAGTATATATATATGCTATAACAATTCTCCTCAAGTTGGAGCATAGATATTAATCATGCCCAACTTATTGCATAGATAACTAACTCGGCTCCCATTTAGGGCTTTTGCGAAGATATCACCTAATTGTTCTCTGATGCTTTCCCACGTATCACTTGTAATCAGCTGAGGATTGTATTTTACTCACGAACGAAATGACCAAATCTATCTCAATATGTTTAGTTCGTTCATGGAACCTGAATTGAGAAACAATATGGTGGCTTTAATTGTCACATCAAAGTTTTGTTGGGACTGGTGTCTCAATATCGACTTCCATTAAGAGTTGATGAAGCCACATAATCTCACACATGGACTGTGTGATCGCTCTATATTTAGACTTTGCACTAGATCGAGGGACAACACTCTGCTCTTACTCTTCCATGAGACTAGATTCCCTCTAACAAACACACAGTATCCCGAAGTGGAGCTCCTGTCCTCCTTAGATCCTGCCGAAAAGCACTCAATTATGTTATGCCAATGATTACTATATAAAATACCCATTTCGGGGCTCCTTTCAAGTAGTATAAAATTTGTTCAACAGCTTCCCAATGGTCAACCGTTGGAGCGGACATGTATTGAATTATAACACGGATTGGGTGGGCAATATCAAGATGAGTTATTGAAAGGTAATTCAGCTTCCCAACTAGTCTTCTATATCTATCAGGATCCTCAAATGGTTCGCCTTCTCTAGTAAGATGTATGCTTGGAGCCATAGGGTAACTGCATGACTTTACCCCTAACTTTCCAGTCTCAAACAATAGATCTGGCATATATTTCCTTTAGAATGAGAAGGTCCATGTTTAGCCGCATAACTTGATGCCCGAAGTATCTTAGTATCCCTAAGTCCTTTGTATGGAATTGACTTTGAAAAAAGGACTTAAGAGATGAGATGCCTTTAGAGTCACTCCTAGTGATAACAATATCATCCACATATACTACGTAGAATAATACATGGCCCCAGAGTTCTTGTAGAAACCCAGTGGTCGATTTACTCATACGCATGCGAATTACTCGACAACTTGATTGAATTTACCATACCATGCATAGGGACTTTGTTTGAAACCATACTGAAGACTTTTCGAAGATGGCCAAATAACACTATCTCACGTAAATAATACTGAAGGTTGCTTCATATACACCTCCTCTTGAAGGTCATGATGAAAAAAGACATTATTCTTAATATCGGTAGTCAAATCCGATTGTAAAGTGGTAGTCGAGGAAATTAAGTAGAACGGATGCCATCTTAGTAATAGGGAAAAAGTGTTAGAGATAATCCCGCGTAGGTGCAGATGTGCCCTTAATACAAATTGTGCTCAATCGAGCAAGCTGAACCATCAGTTCACTTTAGCTACGCAAAACCCGGCATCAGTAACTTTCTTCTCGCGGAGTAAGCTGTACCAAGTTCCAAGTAGTACCATTGTCATCTAAAGTTTGCATTTCTTCCACCATAGCACTATGCCAACCATGGTGAGATAAAGCCTCACGAACAGTGTTAGGAAGAGAGATAGAATCAAGAGAAGGAACAAGAGGAAGACGACAAATGGTTATAGGAAACAAATGAAGAGATTGGGTGAGCATACTAAGGTTTACCTTTATGGACAGCAATCGGAAGATCATCATTTTATACTAGATCTGATGACGAAGAAAACCGGTGTTGGACTAGAGTATGGAGGGTTCTGGCTTCGAGAATATAATTGAGTGATGGGAGGTTTAACAGGAATGGAAGTTTAGAGTAGGAGCCGGTGGAGCTGGTGAGGTAATAGTGTACGCTAATAAATCATCATCCTCCCATTGACTAGTAACAGGAGAAGAAAGGGAAAACATGTTAGTCTCAAAGAATGTAACATCAGTAGACACAAATTAACGTCGAAGGGTGGGATAGAAACACATATACCCCTTCTGAACTCGAGAGTAACCAAGGAAGATACACTTCAATGACGTAGGACCGAGTTTAGACACATGCGAACTAACATCCCTATTGAAGCATGATATTCATATTAAATCCAAATCCTATAAGCTTGAGCTTTTAGGAGAGTTGGTCATTTAACACTGGTATCAAAGCCCAAGTTATCAACAAGTCTCGGCCTGGGAAGAAACTAAGTTGGCTAAACCATCGACCAGGCCGTGTGAGGGAGATTGGTGGAGTTATCCCACATCGGTTGTGGAAGGGTTGGTGATAGGTTTATAGAAGTGTGAGGGGAAAACCTCATCTCATGAGCTAGCTTTTGGGATTGAGAGGCCAAGATCACTGGCTGCTTGTGTTAAATGACCCGACTTTCTAAAAACTCGAGCTAGGAGAAGTTGGTCATTTAACATGGTATCGAGGAGCTTGGTTTTAGCCAGAAGGTCACGGGTTGAATCTCGTCTGATTGTCTATGTTTATTTTGAAAGTCCACTTAATGGTTTTGACTCCACGTGCGTGGGTATGGGGCCATGTGCGTGAGGGAGGAGTTGAGCGTAATATTCATATTAAATCCAAATCCACATAAGCAGGCTTTTAGGAGAGTTGATCATTTAACGATCAGACAAAACAAGTGCACACAAATGCACGAGGAAACCGATGGGAAAGCAGATTTATGGGAAGAGGATTTGAAGCGGGTATTGATTCAAGAAAGGAAGGCATCTAGATTAATAAAAAAACAAGCTGTGGAAACAGCATCGACCCAAAAATGATTGGGCACGTGCATTTGAAACAATAGAGGCAGTAGTTCGAAAGTGTCTATTTTTCTTTCATCGGCCTTTCTTTGTTTTGAAAGGAATATCAACCGCAGATGCATGATGAAGGATGCCATTTTGAAGCATGAATGGCAGAATTGTTCGAATGAATGTGCTTTTTGCATTATCATACCGATTTTGAATAGAGCATGAAATTGAGTGTGATTTACGGCCTGAAGGCCTGGTAGAACATAACTCTAAACGGTTTTTCATTAAATATAACCAAGTTGTTCATGAATAATCATCGATACATGTAACAAAATACCAAAACCTAGTTAGGGACACAATTGAACACATACCCCACACATCCGGATGAACTAACTCAAAAGGAGCGGAAGCTCATTTATTGACTCTATGACTCAAATGCACACGATGGAGTTTAGCATATTGACACGACTCACAGTTTAATGAGGATAGGCTTGAAAATTGAGGATATGACTTCTTCAACAAAGAGATAGAAGGATGACCCAAGCGACAATGTGATTCGAATGTGGGTAACAACTTCAGAACAAGCAACAGGCGTTGACACCTATTTTTCAAGGATGTAGAGACCCCAAGACTTGCGTCCTCTACGACCAACCCTCTTCGTTGAAGATCACGAATCGGGCCAATGTCGGGAAAAAATGAGATATTGCGATTAAGTGTAACAGTGGAGTTTCTTTCGAAATTAAATTAAAATAGGATTGTGGTAAACTCATAGCAGTCGAAATGATTAAAGTATGATGGTGTCTCTAACTGCAGGACCTGAGAGGTGGACCGTACGCAAGGGTGACAGTAAATTCGTGATTAATGGTGAAGCGTAGTAAATAAACTGGAATTACTTGTCATGTGGTTTGTGGCTCCATAGTCAATGACCCAAGTGGAGGAAGAGGAAAAAAAATGTGTTGGTTTGACTTGACTCGACAAGTGTAGTGATAGAAGTAGATGCAGACTAAAGTGATTTCAGATAATGAACATAATGAAATCTTCGATTTTTATTCTGCAACTTCATACAATTCCGGCATACGTGTCTTGGATTATGGCAATAACAACACACATCCCTTCTAAGGGTGTCTTGTTAGTCATAGAAGCAGATCTAACTCGAACAAGCCTCTGAAAATTCGGAAAATACCAAAAAATAGGATCTTGTAAGAAAAAGGACCACCTTTCCATGAAAAACACCACACATGAATGGATTTTAGCCCTAGAAACCACAAATCACCTTTGGATGCTACTGGATCTTAGAAAAAATCAAGAGAGGATCCTGAAAACATCTGAGTCTAAGTTCAGGTCCGCAAGGGAAAAAAAATCATTGTTGTCGGTTGGACAAGGGAAGGTAGGTATTTGGGGATGCTTTCGTCGGCGGTGGCGACCACATTGCGAATTTCGGTGAATCGTGGATGGCTCATGCGCCATCACACGTGATTCAAGCTCAGCCAAAGGATAGAAATTCTTTTATGCTTTCTCGAATGCATCTCGCATGCTCGGGTTCCGCACAAACTCCACCCTTTTTTCATTAGACGAGAAGGCTGGCCGGCACTCATCATATATTGGCAATAAACTATAGAGTTTCGAAGCCTCTCAATTCCTTGAAGTAGGAATAAAACCAGTTTGTTTTGGAATAAAACCTCAATCTTCTCAGATATTAGAAGATCACCCCCCCGACGATACTCCTAAGAAGCACTTTAGAGGGTCACCAGTTGCCTAAGGAAGAGAAGACTTGTCGTAATAATCTGCCAAGTGGCCGAATTCTTTACTTCGCTTTTTACGGCTGTGTCATCCACGTAGCATTCTACTTCGCTTATGCAACATCTCTCAGTGATTTATACCATAGCCTCGTGAGTTCGCCAAAAGGATAGAATCGTTAAGTGGGCGCATGAGCTTCACGCGCTAGGGTTTTGGCCATCAGACTTGGTGGTTGGACTCGTTGGCAGCCGTCGCTTCTTCTCTTGGCCGCGCGGTCGAATTCATGCGCCGACCGGTGTGTTTCAAATATCCCTACTCTAATTGTGGTATCTGCAGCCTGATTAATCCATGCCTTAGGGCTTTGATACCATGTAAATAGAAAGACAAAAGAATTGGAGGAATAAATTCCTTGTGCCTTTTCATAGATCCATTTTGAATTTATATATATAAAAGTCAATCTAACTTTCCTAATAGATTACAACTCTATAAGACAAGTTTCCTAATAGGTTACAAATCTATTTGTAAAGTATATATATATGCTATAATAGAAAGGATATGTGAAAGATCAGTGGCTTCTTTCTTACACAATATTATGAATTTTTTGGTAATTGAAAATGTTTATAGCACTTCGCTCCTTTGGATATGTTTCAATCTTTGGCCATCTGTAGAAACACGCATACTGTTTGTGATTTGAGGTTGTATGACATGGATTATAGCTAAGGCTTCACAGTGGACTCCTCAGCATCCTGGTTTTCATTGACATCACTTGAATTAAGTTCTCTTTTTCCCTGATCCAGTAACCATTTGCCCTTTTCTCTTAATATGTGTGAGGGTAGATTTATAGCAAGCTAGATACTTCCATCTGTCCAACTTCAATGTGGTAGTCACTGCAGCTGGTTTCACATCATGGGTATTACCCATTCTTGTTTGATCCCCTTATGTCCTGGATGAAGTTTTGAAAATTTTCAATACCCCTAAAAATTTTGAAGTCACCGGGAAAAAGAGGACCCTTAATTAACAATATCTTCCTAAATTAATTGAACACTGAGAAAAATCAAACCCCTTTTTAAGATAGAAGGGCTATCTCAAGCTGATAATTAGTTTGCTTGCGTCAGCCAACCTCCTTTCCTGCTCTTAACACCAAACTCTCAAAAGATTGATGGTCTTGTTAAATAACCATTGTTCCAGAAAAAACAGAAGGCTCTAGGTGGGTGATGAGCTGTTCCCATTATGCTTTCTTAATGACTTATGCCCGTGATATATGATTGAAGTTATTTGAAGAGTCCAAAGCTTAAATGAAAAATCAGGAATGATTTTTTCCACTGCTCTACTACCAGAAAGAAAAGTTCGTCCCTGTGTGTGGTTAAGAATTCTCTTCCCATTAATGGTACTGATATAATCTGCTACAAGAGTCGGAGCTATAATCTCTCTGTTTTGATTACAAAGATAATCATTCAAAAGGGCCATCAAAACAACTTCAAAAGAGTATACAAGGATGATGGCATAGGGTGCTAATGAGATCTAGACAACCTCGCAGTTACTTCCTGACCGAATTCTCTGGCCAAACTCGACTTGTGTGAGCTCGACTCGACCTCGAGCTCGACTCGAAATGTTAACGAGTTGAGTCGAGCAACTCGTAACTCGACTCGAAAAGCTCGCGATAAACTCGAATATTTTTGTATATAAAATTTTAAAAGTTTTTTTATTTTATTTACATTCTACTTTAGGGGATGAGACATAATAATATATCTCTTATTTTTTTATTCTTAAACAATTCATATATTTACATTATTAGTTATAAATATATTTATTTTAAAATAATTAATTTTCTTTAAATAAAAGACAACAGAATGTGATATTTATTCTTGTAAATTATATTAATAAGTTAGTATTATAAATGCGATATATATATATATATATATTCCATACACCTATCTCTCCTAAAGTTTCTGAGAGTATACAATTGGAGTGCTAACAATGAGACAATCCTCAAGCAGCCACTTCTACTCAACTCATCAAACTCCTATTAAAACCTCGATCCGAAAGAAGCTCGACTCTGAGCTCGAGCCTCGACTCGAACAAAGACGACTCGACCTCGAGCTCCGCTTGAACTCGAACCCGACTCGCATCATTAGCACCCCTGGGATACACAGCAAGCACCACGCCTATACAAAAAAAATAAAAATAAAATAAAAGCAACCAAAAAAACACCCGACCCCTAATTTGCCCAAAACAGGCTGCAAATTGCTGCCCTCGAAATCCTTCTTTCAGCTTTCCTCATAGGAAGCTTGTTCCAGCATATGATAACGTTTTTAACCAGCTGAGGGGTCACCCACACAATGCCCAACGCTTCCACCAAATTAGACCACAGAGCCCATATCTTAGTACAATGGATAAGGAGGTGCTCAATGTTCTCTTCATCATCCCCACAAAAGCAGCATCTATTAGCAAGGGAGAAACCTCTTCTCTTCAGCTGGTCCAAAGTCATTACCTTGCCCCACCACGCTTCCCACACAAAAATGCCTACTTTTGAGGGAACTAGCTGTGGCTTATCATCACAAGAGTTTGTTACATTATTGTGATGATAAATATTTGTAACGAGAAGCTGTGACCTAACTTCTCTCTTTCATTAAATTTTTTTACCTGCATCAAGTTATCCAGTTCTGGATTTTTTTGAATAATTGAATGAAAAATGAAATTTGAGAATGCAGGGGAAATTGGAAGGATGTACGAGGCAAATGTTTGATGAGTGGCTATAGGCATATAATAGTGTTCTATAATAGAGGATATGGAGGGTCAACCTATTTCTGCATCAACGGATCCAATTGCAGTTGGTAAGTTCTGAAGCTCACTTCTCATCCATATATTATTATTTACCTGTTTCCTCCCTCTGCAAATTTTCTTTTCTGATTAACCTTGTGCGTCATTGAAACACATGCAAAGTGCTTGAGGCCTGGCTCAAGTGGTAAAGGGATGTGATGGGGTTGTGGGAGGTTCCAGGTTCGAGTCCATTGTGGAAAAAAAAAACCTATAAAAAAAAAATCATTTGAAACAAATGCAAGGATAGTGTTTTCCTTTTGGTTTCCTTTTTTCTTCAGTGGGTTGTAAAATGACAGACTTCCAGAAAAGGCATAAGACTGTAACACAGCACAAGGTTGTGTCCAAATAGTACTTGTTAAAGGGAACCTAGGTCCAAGTTGCGATCAGGCCCGAGCTTTGGAGCCTTGTGGCAAGGCCCTAGTGTCATTCGAGAGTCATGCCCTGTTGTTTCTCTTCTTTTTCCGTTTTTTTTTTCTTTATAAAAACTCCTGCAACCCTTTGTTTTTATAATCATTGAATGAAAAAATTTGCTTTAACATTTTGTAATTCAACATGAGAAGTGCTTTTTCTTATACTCCTTAAATTTATCTGACACTGTAACATTAAAACACGGTGTTTATGTTTCTAGCACTTAGATCCTTAAAACTTTGGACTGTGTAGAAATTTTATATTATTGTGTTAATTTTTTTCATTGTCCGTTAAAGGCTTGGTATTTTGACCTTTTTTGTTGGGTTTGAATTCAGCTCTCATTTTGGATATATATAAGCATGTGATTAATTTGTATGTGTGCAAGTTTACAATATTTTATAAAATTGCAAATGCACCCAAGCTGCACCTCACTTCTTTCAAATGTGCTTCTTAGATTGCACCCTATGTCAGACCCAAACCTTATGTTTGGTTCTTTGAAAATTTGGGGAAAATATAAGGGAAGCAATTAGGGGGTAAAAATAGAAGGTAAGAAGAACATAAGAACGTACATATTGTAAGACACACATTGATTATGTCTAAACTTGTCCTAATGCTTGAATTTGGGGCTTGCAATGTTGGACATGCCTTGTTCATTATGAGACTTAGATACTCTTTCACACACATTGTTTTTGTACATTGATATCCTGGTGTCTTGAATTTGTGGGTTGCATTATTGGAGACCTTGTTGATGCTAACATTTAGATATTCATTCACATAGACAAACAAATTAATAGGCAATTCATCATTTCTAAAATAGATCGAGTTCCACTCAAGAGTGTGATAGTCATGTTGTTTATATGTTTTTGAGGATTTGGATTATTCCTAGCGGAAGTGTACTCTTGTACTTATTTGCTTTGCTTGTTATAGATTGTATGAAAGAATTTTGAAGGATAAATGCAAGACTTTAGAATCTATTTGAGATTTGATACAATTCTTATCCTTCTTTCTTAGCTTTTTCCAATTTTGATTGGAAAATGGTTTATAAGTGTAGAAACTGCAGAAGAAGAGCCGGAGAGGAATGAATTTATCGAGTCATCATACATATATAAACAAGAAGGTTGAAGATTAGGTGTGATGATCTATTCTAACTAAATCGTTACAACCCTATAAGTAAAGTATCCTAATAATATACAAACCAATATATTAATGTATGATGCATACCATAACCAATATGTTAATGTATGATAGATACTCTAACACTCCCCCTCAAGTTGGAGCATATATGTTAATCATGTCCAACTTGTTACATAGGTAACTAACCCGATCTCCACTGTGAAGATATCACCTAATTGTTCTCCACTCTTCACGTATCCTGTAGAAATCAAACCGAGTTGTATTTTCTCACAAACGAAATGGAAATCTATCTCTATGTGTTTTGTTCGTTCATGGAAAACAAGATTAGAGGCAATATGAAGGGCAGCCTGGTTGTCACACCAGAGTTTTGCTGGAACTAAGGTTTTAATACTGACTTTCGCTAAAAGTTGATGGAGCCACATAATCTCGCATGCAGACTGTGCCATTACTCTATACTCAGATCCTGCACTAGATCGAGAGACAACGCTCTGTTTTTTACTCTTCCATGAAACTAGATTCCCTCTAACAAACACAAAATAACCCGGCGGACCTTTGCTCTCCTTGTGATCATGCCCAACTGCATCCGTGAAACACCAAGTCTATTATCATGATTATCGTGATAAAATCCCACGTCCCGGGGCTTATTTCAAGTAACATAACTGCTCTACAACGCTTCAATGGTCAATTGTCGGAGAAGACACGACGGCCACAACACTAACCGAGTACGCACATCGTGGCGTGTTATCAGTGGAGGTAGTTCCTACTTTTCTTAACTAAATTCTCTCTCTATATCTCTCAGTGGTCTTCAAATAATTTCGCTTTTCTAAGATGTGCTTCGAAACATAGGGACTAGCATGGTTATACACTTTTCTTGTTTCGTATAATAGATCCAAATAAGAAATTTTTTAAGATAGGAAGATTCCACATTTACTCCCTCACGCCCTCAACAACACTTAAGAAGTGTTTAGCATGCCTAAGTCCTTTGTGTGAAATTGGCTATGAAGAAAGGACTTTAGTGAAGATATACTTGCCATATCATTCCTAGTAATGATAATATCATCGACATACACAGCTAACAAGATGATACCTGCTTGAGAGTTTCTATAAAAAACAGAATGATCGGATTTGCTCTTTTGTATTCCAAATTTCTCAATCACTTCACTAAACTTGCCAAACCATACATGGGGACTTTGTTTTAATCCATATAATGATTTTCAGAGACGACAAACTCTACCAATCTCCCCCTGAGCAACAAACTCGGGAGCTTGCTCCATATAAACCTCTTTTGCAAGATCCCTATGAAGAAAGACATTCTTAATATCAAGTTGATGGAGGTCCCAGCCATGAGTGGCTACCAGAGATATAAACAAATAAATGGTTCGCTGCAACCGGGGAAAGGTATTGTATCAATCCACCCTATAAATTCCGACATACCGCGAAGCAATAAGATCGCCTTCAACCTAGCAATGGATCTATCGAGATTAACCTTCATTGTAAACACCCATCGACAACCAATGGCTTTCTTCCCAACAGGTAAACACACCAAATCCCAAGTACCATTATCAATCAAGGCATCCATTTCTTTGATCATAGCACCATGCCAACCAGATGAGCTGCGCTTCAAAACCTTGTTGCGCAATGAACAGAGTATACGATTTAAATAAATCAACAAGAATTCGTCGACAAATCTGCTATAAAGAAACAGTATGATGAGATGGGATGAGTACATTGATGTTTACCTTTATGGAGAGCAATAGGAAGGTCATCATTAAGAACTGGATCCGATGTCGAAGCATTAGGTGGAGGGCTAAGCATAGACCTGAGTGATAGGAGGCTTTGGCTGAGGCGTAATGTATGTGCCGGCGGAGGCAAGAGAGCGACGAGCAAATCAACATCATCCTCCCCCCGACTAGTGGATCAGTCGGGAGGAAAAGGAGTATTCTCAAGAAAGTTGACATTAGCAGAAACAAAGTACCTCTGAGGACTTAGACAATAACACTTATACCCCTTTTGAACTCAAGAGTAACCAAGGAAGATACACTTCAATGACTTAGGGTAGAGTTTAGACACATGCGAACAAACATCCCGAACATAGCAAGTACACCTAAATACCCGAGGCTTAATGGCAAAAAAAGATTTACGGGGAAAGAGGGTTTGAAACGGAGTGGTTCAATCTAAGACAGAGGAAATCATCCGATTAATTAAAAACAGGCAGTGGAAACAACATCGACCCATAAATGCCAACTTACTTGAAATAATGTGAGCCCAAAGGCTTCAAGGTGCCTATTTTTTCTTTCGCCTACTTCGCTCTAAGGAGCATCAATACATGATGTCCGGGATGAAGGATGCCATTCTTAAAGAAGGAATGACCGAAATTTGTCGACAAGATTTTTTCGACATTATCACTCGATTTTGAATTGTATACTAAATCGAGTCTTAATTTCAAAGACAAAAGCGCACCGAAAAACTAAAATTACTGAGCGTTTTCATTAACTATAACCAAGTTGTTCATGAATAATCATCGACAAACGTAACAAAATAACGAAACCCAGTTGGGGACACAACTGGACATGGACCCCACACATATGAATGGACTAACTCAAAAGGAGCACCAACTCGTTTATTGACTCTAGGATGAGAACTAAGACGATGATGTTTTGCAAATTGACAAGACTCATAATCTAAAGAAGATAAACTCGAGAACTAGGGACATAATTTCTTCAATAGTGGAAGAGAGGGGTGGACCAATCTTCAATGAGTCTCAAATGGTGTAGTAACCCCATAACAGGCAATAGGTCTTGGTACCGCAGGATGAAGAATGTAGAGACTCTTGACTAGCTGCCCTTCTACCAATAATTTGCTTTATTGGCAAGACCCTACAGAATAATCGTGAAAAATGATTAATTACATTTAAGAGTCATGTTTGTTTCACAGATACCAAATTAAAAGAAAAAATAGGTAAACTTAAGACATATGATAGGGGAATAGAAGGAGTGGGAAAAATGGTGCTTGAACCAAGAACACAAGACTATGACCTATCTGCCAAAGTGACAGTGGAAGGTGAAGATTATGACTGAAAGGTAGAAAATAGACTAGAATTACTTGTCATGTGATCTGTGGCTCCAGAATCAATGACCCATTCGGAGGACAAAGAAGAGACTAGGCATGTGTTTGGGTTACCCCATTCAACGATACCGTGAACTCCGAAAGTAGATGGAAATCGCACGATTTCTTGCATGTGGAACCCGATTTAGTTCATCTGAGAATTGGATTGACCGATCAAATGGCTCATTAGAGGAGGCTATATGGGAGGACATAAATCTCTAATTCCGGTTCTGCAGTTTCTTACAGTCTCGTATCACATGTCCAGGCTTACGACAATAATAACACACAACCCCTCCAAAATTAAAGTTCCTCTAGTTGAGCCACCCCGGCCACTATTTCTCAGATTGCGGCTTTCCCGATCACCATTGTTTCACCAACAAGAGCATTTCTCATCCGGGTAGATAGAAAGGTGGGGATATTTCATATGGAGATTCGATCAATGTTTTTGAAAGAAGAAACTTCAGGAGTTGACAAAATCTGCGTCTTAACAGAATCATACTCATAAGGGAGGGCGGATAGAAGCCCATCACCGCTATCTTCTCATCGATCTTTGCCGACCTTAACATCCGAATAGCGTAGTAAGAGCACATTCAGCTCTCATGCTTTTTATACCATAAAAATTTCGTAAGTGACCGATCTTGTTTCTCAGAGCAATAAAAGTCTCGACACACATCGAAGATCCGAGAAATATTTCCCTTTCCAGAATACACAAATTCCAAATAATCCATTAGCTCCTTAACAAACTCAATGATTAATGAGAGTAAGTATTTTACCGTCAATGGATTTACGGATTTGGAGAAAGAGACGAGCATCATCACAATGACGAATCATCAGTAGGAGGGTCCTCGGTAAGGTGACTGCATACGAATACTCCTCAAGTAGAGGTAGATTGTTTTACTCCAATCCAAGTAATCAGACCGCAGTTTGTCCTCCGTGATCTCGACATCATCGACCACTTGATACTAAACAAAGCCTTATCTGTTGACTCGCTCATTAGGAAGCCAAGGAAAGTAGATCAAGGCTGGAAAGTACCTTCAAAAGGTAGAGATTTAAAAAATCTCGCAAAAACCCTACACAAGGTCGTTGGACACAAAATCACCAAAAACAAAGCAGATCCGTGAACCAAAACAGTATAAACCAGCAGGACTGTAGAGGTCTTGTCAAGGCGACAACAATCAAGGAGGAGGCCGGAGATTGCAGTCCCCATGCACGGCGCATGTGGATTTGGCTCAATGAGGGCGCGCAGGAGCCCACGCATGGTTTTCGGTCGTCTGATTTGACCGGGCAAGCTCATCGCGGCCACCGGCTTCTTAGGTCAAGTGTGAGATCCCATTTCTGAAATGGGTGTTTTAAAAAACACCCCTCACAACTCTTCTGAGCTCCAAAAAACTACCTTAAAGCAGTAAAAAACTCTCCCAATCTGAGCCCTATGCTCTAATAGCATGTAGAAATTAAGAGAAGAAGAGTTGGAGGAATGAATTCCTTGTGTCTTTTTCATTGAGTTATCATACATATATATACAAGAAGGTTAGACTATACATTAGGTAAGATGATCTATTCTACCTAAATGGTTACAACCCTATAAGTAAAGTATCCTAATAAGATACAAACCAATATGTTAATGTATGATACATACTATAACAATAAGCAAAGAGTACGAACTCCACCTTTAGTGATTTTGATTTAGTTAAACTTTGATGGTTGCCCTTGGGCAATCTAGGCTGGTTCGGAATTGGAGTTGTCATGAGCAATTATCATTGCATATTTTGTACATGTTTCTATTTCAACCTGTTTGATACAATTTCCTATTGTTCTTGTTACCTTTTCCTTCTTTTTTACCATCCTTTTTATTTTGGAAGGATTCCTTTGCTTGTACTTAAAAAAATTCATATGAATGAATAGTTTGTTTTATATATATATATATATATATATAAGGTTTTCTTTTGGTTAAAAATATGTGTATTATCATTGCGACTATTTTTCTTAAATGAACAAAAGCCTGTGGCCCTTTTTTTTTTTTTTGGGGTTGTGAAGAGGTTTTTATTTGGTTTACAATGCTGAATAAATTTTTATTTGCATCTGAGAAGCTCAAGTTCAGCCTGCTTCAGAACTATTGAAATCCAGCTGATATAGCTGGTACCATATTTGATTTCTATCCCTAATCAGGGAATGTGGATGCTGTTGTTCTTGCTTCATTAACTTCAATCTCATAATATATTTTGGCTGATAAGAAATTTATATGGGATGTAGATAAAGGCATTGAAGCTGGCATTTATGAATACTGGGATGAAAAAATATGTTTGTAAATAAAACAAGAACTTATCCAAGGACTTTAGACAGATGAATGATGAGATGTGGGACATAATATTTTAATCTAATGCATGCTATTGTAAATAAAGGTAGCCCAAGGTGACAAATTGAGGGTAGATTGACATGACTTACTCATGCTTATAACATAAAATGATTAGAATGGTGGGAGTTGGATGTCTTCTATATTCTAGTTAAAACAGTTTAAAGAGTTCCCATCTGTCTATCATCATCTCCAGCTTTTTCATTTTTATTTTTCTTGTCCATTTATTTTTGCATCTGATCTACTTTCAGAACCTGATGTTTTTAAAGAAGTGAAACAGAAGCTTGATCTTGGATCAGTGAAGTTTGAGGTAATCTCTTGACATCAACATAGTTATAATGTTTATATATGTATGTATGTATGTATACCTAAGAAGCCTCACAAAAAATTAAGATATCATCCGCAAAAAGCAAATGAGAAATCTTAACCCCCAGCCCGCCTCTACCTACTACTCTGCAAGCTGAAAGAAAGCCTCCATCCACAGCACACAACCAAACGACAGAAGGCTTTATCCCCACTTAATGCTCATATTGTCATACCCTATGAATATATATTTTTTCAATAAATACTCAATATATATATGGAGATAAAAGAAGGTTGAGCCTCATATAAATTTATACAATATACGATTGTAAGAGAAAACCTATTATAAACAAGATACATCCTTTGAAAACCTCATAACATTAATTATACAAAAGTGTCAAAATACTAGATAACAGAAAAATACGAAGAGAGGTTTTTCTTGGAAAAGTTTCCCTTTGATTCCATCCGTCTGCCATACATATAGTCTCTCAAATTATCTAGTCTTTAGCATCTATACATGGTAAATTCCTATTCTTTAGCATCTATGCATAAATCTTAGTCTTTTAGCATCTATACATAAATTCCTAGTCTTTAGCATCTATACATGGTAGATTCCTAGTCCTTAGCATCTATACATGGTAACTAACATATTCCTAATATTTAGCATCTATACATGGTAAGATAATATATACAACTAATAATAGAGTCCCAAATTGCATAAACTCCTAAAATTGTATATGGTAACACTTCAAATCGATGTCGGTAAGTCACAAGAACAATTTGCCAACAAGAAATTGATGTCAGCCGAGTTAGAGCTGTGAAGACATCAGCCACTGGAGATCATAAGTAGAGATATGAGGAAGAATATCACCCGACTTTCAAAAAGTGTCTTGAATAGAATGACAATCAACTTCAATGATAGCAGTGCGTTCATGAGCGGGATTGGTATGTCCCGAATAGCACTAATTGTTATCGGCATGAAGAGGTAAAGTAGTGCGAGAGACGAGCTCCTCAGGAGACCACGTAGCCATACAATTTCGAGGAACAAGCGTGGAACCTTGGCGCGATGCTACGGCCTCGATGGGGTTTAGAAACACGATCTTGTTTAACATCTCGAAAATTAATGCATCACCTAAAGCATACACCAACTTTGTAGTAGATCGGCGTGTATCAGGACACTGACCCAATCGGCATCATAAGACAAGTTGAAGAGAGGTGTCGTGGGAAAAAACAACCCGAGAAGGTGATTCTCGAGAGATAGCGAATGATGCGTGAGGCTATGACCAAGATGGAGATGCAGGAGTGAAGACATAAATTAGTGACTGATGAGCGACATAGGAGATATCGGGTCGAGTAGTGATCAGTAGATAAGACTCCCGACAGTTGTAGATAGAGAGTAGGTTCTTCGAGGTCCACTTCATCTTTCTGTGTTGACATTTACCTCCCATAGAATTATCAACGAAAGTGTCACCGGCTGAAGACCAAAGTGATAAGATCTTGAATATACTTATCTTTGGTTCTGCGAAAAGACCATGGGATCGATAATGAACTTCCAATCCTAAGAAGTATGTGAAATTTGGCGAGATCTTTCATATGGAAAGTTTGCATGTAACCCATTTGTTGAAGCTTAGTAATCAAACCCGCAGTTAGTGCCCGGTAATGATAATATCATCCACATAAACCCGAGAGAATAACTATACCCGACGTAGATGTGAGGAAGAGAAGAATCATATTGACTTTGTGTGTGTAAAATGAGAGGAAAGAAGTGTCTGCTACGAAACTTCGAGCCAAGCGCGGAGACTGCTTGCTTGAGCCCATCTGAGCTGAGCTTACAAACCTCCATGGGGAAGAAGTAGTCATACCCGGAGGGAAGCTTCATGTAAATCTCCTCCTGGAAATCACCTTGAAGAAAGGCATTCTTCATCCATTTGATCTTGAGTCGCCATATTTGTGAAGCGGCAATAGCTAAGATGGTTGAGCGAGTGGTCATTTTTAATATGAGGGCCGTGTCTCCTCATAATCAGCCGTATTCACCTTGTTGCAGGCTACAAGGCGAGGCTTTGTACTTATCAACGAACCATCGAGCAGTTTACAGAAAAAACCATTACTCCCAATAGGTTTGACGTAGGAGGACAAGGAACCATATCGAGTGTGGTTCTCCTCGAGTGCTTGAAGTTCTGCTTTGCATTTGCAATTTGCCAAACACTCATGTTCCATGGCTTTGTTGTAACAAGGGAATGGAAATAGTGGATAAAGTAGTGACAAGAGAGACAGGAGAGAAGAAACCATACCAATTAGGGGGTCGAGAAGGACGAGTAGACCGACGAAGAGTAGTGGAAGTAGGAGCAGGATTAGGCGCCAAGTCAAGATCGGAAGGAGGCACAAGGGAAGTGGAACCAAACTCATGTCGACTACGTCTCTCATACACAAAACTAGGTTTGAACCGTTCCACAATTGGTGGAGATTCAGAAAAAATAGGCAGAAGAGAGACAGATGCAGATGATAGTTGAACATGAGATGGAAAGAAATATTGATTTTCAAAGAAGATCACATTAGGAAACCGTATACGAAGCATGGGGATCGTAACAAGCATAACCCTTGTGAGGATAGCATAACCAAGGAAAACACATACGAGGAGGCGAGCGATAAGTTTATGTCGTTCATAGGAAGGGAGATGCACAAAGTAAACACAACCAAATGCGAAGATCGAGAATATAAAGGAGAATGACCAAACAACTTAGAAAGGAGAAACATGATTTGTTGTAGGAGAGGGTAGCGATTGATCAAATGAAGCTACTTGATGAAAGAGCTTCACACCAAAAGCGAGGAGGAACAAATGATTCAAGTAAAAGAGTTCTTCACGATCAAGAAGGTGGCGATTTTCTCGACAACACCCGTTTGTTGTGGTGTCGGTGAAACGAGAGATGATCCCTTTGCTTTGAAGAAAAACCCGAAACTCATTAGACTATATATTATTCTTACTTGAGTCAGAGGCGCAAGACCTTGATCTTTGTGAAGAATTAAAATCTGAGTCTGAATATTTGAAAAAAGCGAAAAAAACTTCACCCTTAGCCGGGCCCTTAATCAGCGACTACAAGTCATCAATGAAAGTAACAAAGTACTTGTAATGCGCATGGCTCTTGAGTGTAATCCCCGAACATCACTATGAACAAGCAAAAGCATTTGTGAGGCGCGAGATGCATGATGAGAAGAATTAGAACTTTACTTTTGCGAGTTTATGATGTACAATCAAAGAAAGATCAATGAAGAACATGCTTTATTTCCAATAATCGGAACAAACAAAGTCACGAAGGACATGAGTTTGGGTGGCCTAGGCGTGCATGCCACATCTTATTGCGGAACCCGACAACATTACATGCAGGCTAAGTAAAGGAAAACTAGAATAAAGTGATGATATGACGATCGTCACTTTGGGGCCCCTTCGCGATCATGCATACGACACTTGATCACCGCAACTGTGAGCGAGAGAAATGGACATTACAATTGTGATCAACGATTGACCAACGAAATAAGATTTGTGGAGAGGTTAGGAACCAAAACATTAGTTAAGGAAGAAAGATCACGACAACAGTTGGCGGGGCGCCATCGCGGTGTTAGCCCACCCAATTTTCCATCATAATTTACGAGATTGAAGAGGAACAACGGTATTAGTCATATGGTTAGAAGATAGGTCAAAATACCATGGCTTAGAAGAAACTTTTATATGATTACGAGCCCAGCGGTAAAGCGAGAATGGATCATCTGTTGTACCATTCCGGGGAGTGAGGTGTGGTTGGGTTTGCCTACGGTACATGGAGCGAGGAAGAGGAACAGGCAAGGCGGCGGGCAATGCGGCGAAGCTAGGCGGCGGTGGGCATGATGCGGTACCACTGCTTCCTTTTCGAGGCGAATAGAACTGGCAGAGATGATATGACCTGTTTCTTGCGGTGAATTCTGAGAACTTCTTGCTTGACAATCCCGAGCAATATGGCCAAAAGCTTTACAACTAAAGCACTGAACAGCACGCATGTCTTTACCCTTATGTCTCCCCTGTGCTGCATAAGCCAGAGAAATAGGTGCACTAACAGTAGCCTGAGTAACGATATGTTGCTCCTCATGAAGAAGTTCACTCAAACAAGCATCCAGAGATGGGATAGGATGACGGTTCATGAATTAGAGCGTCTGAATTTCAAAGTCGGTCGTAACTTCCTTCAAGAATTGATCTCGCTTCTTTGGTGGCATGCACTTCTCGGACGACGGAGAGGCGTAGTGGAGTACATTAGCATAAACAATGTTGCAATAGTCGACCAAAATTTGAAAGCGGAAAAATATTCCTCAATAGAGGAAGCGCCTTGTGTGAAATTAGCCATCTCTCATACTCGAATGAAATCGTTTAAGCGAGTTGTCTTGATTGTAAGCAGGTGTTAGATAAGTCACATAGCGGCAATTTTATAAGGCCTCAAATTGAGAACAAGGTGAGACTCTTAGAACTGAGAGCCAAGTCATACCAGAGCATCATGAATTTCCCACTTAGACAAAGCCTTGGCACCTTGAGGTGCGGGAACACTCCCATCAATATGACCCCACAATTCTTTTCCTTTGACAAATAATTTAAATTAGAACTCCCAAAGGCGAATAATTTTTACCGATGAAACGAATAGGAATGCTTCAACTTATCGATGACGATGACATGATGGATAAGCGTAGAAAATTTAAATTGTCGAAAACCTAACTTAGAAAAAACCTTTGAAATAAACGAAGCCGAACACATGACAGCGCGAGAACAAAGGTACCACCAAAGATGGGAACCCGAGTGCGGCCGAACAGAGAAACCCACAAAGCGAGAAAAATTGATGACGAGAAAATCGGCGGGCTTTGATACCATGTCAAAATATAGATAATGAAAATACGAAGGTTTTTCTTGGAAAAGTTTCCTTTAGTTCATCCGATCTGCCATACATATAGTCTCTCAAATTATCTAGTCTTTAGCATCTATACCTTGGTAGATTCTAGTCTTTAGCATCTATACCATAAAGTAACTAACATATTCCTAATATTTAGCATCTATACATGGTAAGATAATATATATAGCTAATAATAGAGTCCCAAATTGCATAAACTCCTAAAATTGTATATGGTAACAAAAAGGTACTCCAATTCTTGTGAAAACAACTTGTGCTTTGTTCTTTCACACACTTTACACATTCTAAATCCCTTGGTTCTCTAAGGATAGCCTATACTAAGTGTACAAAAGTGAAATATGGTATTTTTTCCATCTAAATTAGATTTACAAGGTCAAAGCCTCAAAATCTCAACACGGTAAAGCGCATCAAACACCAATCAGCTAAGCTCAATTACTAGTTCCGATGAAGTCCTCTTACTTTTACATCTAAGGATGGAAGAAAGATAGGAAGGTAAGATTCTATAATAGAAAACTTTATATTCATTCTATGCATCATAATCTTGAATTAAAACATATAACAATATGCATGATATTACTTGTAACGAAATGACAAAGTATGAAGTAATATCAAATATGCATGCATGGTTTTGCAGCCTACTTTCCCCTCTTTATCATCTCATTCATTCTTCTATGATCAGTGGCTTTACCATTCTCTTTACAATACAACCGACTAATATTTATACTGATAACATATCTGTAATAATTGCCTTCTAATGGGAGATCCATGATAAATAGATGTTCTAGGACTATCACCCGAGGACTAGTTTTATCAGTGTCTTTTGGGACTTGCAATTGGGAACCAATTTATCTTTGGGACTAAAGCGAGAAGCGGGGTTAACCATTGTCTATAAGGACTATCACCCAGGGGGAGGACCAACCCCATACACCTTTATCTAGGTGTCTTCCTTGAGGGTTTAGGGATTTTCACCTAAGGACCCATGGTCCCACATAAATAATATATCAGAGGGTAAGACTGTGCTTATCAACAATATCTTCCATTATCCATATAATCTTTGAATAATATTTGCCACTGCTCAAATCATCCTTGATGCGTAACCAAACCATAACCATATCTACCACATAATCCATGATTCTTAAATCAATGTATCTACATCTCAATACCATGTTTCAAAACAAACCATGAACAACAATATGAACATCATGACAAGATAATATGCTTCATAAATCCATATCAATTATTAAGATTGCAATAGATTTAATGGAAACCATCAAAGATAAACTATAGAATGGTATTGAATTCCCTACCTTTCACCGAAGACTCCTTTGAAATTCTTCTATGTAGACAACTCTTATTAATTACAAGGAACTGAAATAAAATAATCTAATTCAGGTTATGGCACTTCCTTCTTAGCTCATATTGTCAATTTAATGTTGTTAGTTTAAAACCTCAAATTTTCTAACCTTACCTATTGCCTTTCAAATCAATTTTAAGTTATGTATTAACTACTTTATTTTCCCCTAATCTCCATCTATTAATTAAGAGTGTACAGAAACTTAATTCATCACATGTTTCTTTCAACTATTTTTTTTCCAACTAAAGTAATCTAACAACAACAAAACTTTCTTTACAAAGAACTGAACTCAAATTACTTGCAAACCTAATTGACTTAAATTCTAAATACATAAAAACCTGATTAACACTAAATATATATACAAAAGCCAATGTAACCTTCCTAATAGATTACAATTCTACATGACAAATTTTCTAATAGATTACAACTCTATATGTAAAGTAGATATATGCTATAACAATAGTAAAATGCCATTGATTTATATACCAAACCATGTGTTTTCACATATTTACATGCTACTTGGTCCTTGGGAAACAGGCACTGTGTGACAAGGATCGATCTTCAAAAAAGGTAGCTATCTTCTCTCTCACATATTGTTTTTACAATCTTTTAGTTTGCATCTTCATTGTAAATAAGATGGTGACAAAAGACATCGCTGTCTATTTTGCAGGATACAGGAGTAGGGAGTTTCGAGAGAAGAATTCTAGAAGTTAATAGAAAGAGAGTCAAGGTTGTAAAGCCTGGCTCTAAAACTTCTTTTCCAACTACTGAAATTCGTGGAAGCTATGCTCCTCCTTTTCATGTAAGCTTTTGTCTGTCATCAAGACACTCCCATGTTTTATTGTATCCATTTTATCCATTGGAATTTGGAAGGCTAGGGATTTCACGGAATTATTTTAAAAAATTCTTTGGCTGTGCTAATTCTTGAATTTACCTCTGAATCCATCAGGAAATGGAGTTCTTCTTTGCTGGATTTGTGCTCCATTTCTGGATGGAAAAAGAAAGAAATGGAATGTTTTCGAGTATTTCTGCTTTCTATGGCTATTGTCAGATTCCAAATTTTCTGTTCATTGTCTTATACTTTTTATTATTATTATTATTTAGATCGATAAGAGTTTACATGCACAAAGTTCAACAACTTTAGGCTCTCTATGAAGTTTCTCCAAAAGTGGGTTAGCTGGTGACAGTAAATGAAAATTTAGACTATATTTGGTTTCCGGAAAGTTTGAGAGAAAATACAAAGGAAAATAAATATAAAAGGAGTGAATGAAAACAAGAAATAAAATGTGAAGTTAATTAAAGACTGATGTACCGGAAAAGATGTTTGTAGATAGAGATGCTTGTAATTAGGGAGGTGAAAGACCCATAAATATGCATCATTTGTATTGTTATGCTTCATGATATATTGCCTTGTTCCTGGTTAAGTCCAATCTGACAATGAAGATTCTGCAGGTGGAGCTTTTCCGAAACGATCAGCATCGGCTCAGAATTGTGGTAGACAGTGAGAATGAAGTAGATTTGATGGTGCATTCCAGGCACTTGCGAGATGTCATCGTCCTTGTGATTCGAGGCCTTGCGCAGCGATTCAATAGTACATCCCTCAATTCCCTCCTCAAGATAGAGACATAACTTACAGGTGAAGGTATATGTAGAGGCCATTCACATTGAAAAGTATACATATCTAAGATTTTAGTACTGGCAAAGTATTGAGGTTATGGTGTTTGGGGTTTTTCTGTGTGTGAAATATGTTTGTGCAGTAGCTGTAGGAACTGGGGATGCCAGTTACTGTATATTATTTGTATCAGACTAGTAATTTCATACCCAATAGTAATTTCATTCAGAACATTTCTATTAGTGTTTCAGTATATATTACAATTCTTGCTGCTTCTGGTATGTAGATTTCTAAAATCTTATCAAGTTCTCTATCCTACTTATATGAATGTGTTGATTGCTTGGTAATTTGTCGCAAGACCACTTAAAAAATTTGAACTCATGGATCTGAAATTTAAAATTTGGTTTCTATTTTTGAAAACTCTTCTTGAGACGAGTTTTTGAAAACACGCCATTTTGGTGTTTTCTAAAAACTACTCTAATTATCTGAATTTAATATTTTGTGTTTTTTTTGTGTTCTTTATAACAAAAAAAAAAAAAAAAAGTAACTAAACATGTTTTTTTGTGGTTTTTTTTTTTTGTTTTTCAAACAAAATAGTTTTCAAAAATTGTAAACAAACGGGCCCTATGAGCCTGTTTGGTTCATATTTTTTAAAACTATAATGGGGAAAAATTTTGAAAGCATAGAAAACAACATTTTGTGTTTAACAATCTGAATTTAGTATTTTAAGTGTACTTTGTGCTTATCAAAAAAGAAACAAAAACCTGGGTACAATGTATTCTCCTTGTTTCCTTGTTTTCGAACGGAAAACAGTTTTTAAAAATTATAACCTAGCACACCTTTGACCTTACCCTCACCCTCCTCTCCTTGGGAGAACTATGGTGCCGTCCGTAGCCCTATGAACGAAGCATGTAATCCCACAAACCAATAGTAGACGAGCAAGATTCCTGTACAGCCAGCAAATCTTATAACAGAAGCTCCATCTATAGACCCCATTAATTGCAATGCCAGCTGATGTATAGCCATGGAACTAATGGTGCTCCCCACACTTTGGGGGTTTCCTCTCTTGCTTCAATATAACATTCAGCCCCAAGTGTTGCCAGGAACCACCATTGATGTACCCAATTCATCCCATTCTTCACTGGCCAGCAGCCCCATTACACAGCCATAAAAGTTGCAGACACGAACGATCGCCGCCAAGAAAGCAAAGAGTTCATTCCGGTTCGAATCCGACGTCTCTCCTGAAACGTAGTAATGACTGAGTTTGCAACAGTCAAAACAACCGTGGCGATCACCGGTGTCCCGGTTTTCTCTTTTGCCGACCGACTGCACCATGTGACTGAAATACCGAGCTTGAAAGATGAGATTCGCTAACAGAACAGTGGGCATGCCCTTCAAAGCTTCAAATGCAACAATGTACTTCGCCCAGTCCATCCCTGAGAATACCACACTGAAATCTGAATGGGGAGTATCAAAATCAATCTGATAGTATGGCCTGCATCAACACTAGTGTCCTGGCGAGAAAGGCAGTAAACAATCATAATTGATCCAATTAGGGCGATAGGGACATATCCCGGCCCCAGGGTTCTTTATCTCCTCAGCAAGAGCCAAAGCAAACAAGAATCGACACAGCAACTGCAATGGGATCTAAATGATTGAAGTCTTCAGCAGGAGAAGAAGAAGAAGCGTAAATCCGAAAATCATTAGGCCACGGTGGTTACACGAAGTCGCGAAGTACGAGGTCCAGGACCTGGCCACGCCGGCACCGGTGACAACATACTCGGACAAGATATTTCCGGCAGCGGGGATTTCCACGGAGAATTCTGTATAACACAAGACGGAGAGATTTGCTAAAACGCCGGAGATGAAGTAGGAACTAGGAAAGGATGACAGAGTCGTCCCTGGCGGCTTGGCCGGTGAGGACGAAAATGCCAGAGCCGATACCGAACCAGAGAAGGTCCCACCAGTTGAGGGCTTTCTTCATCTGGTTCTTGCTTTGGCCTCGCACTCGCACTGCACTGTATGAGGTTCGAGGTCGTCGAGGAAGCGTGTTAGGAGGTGGTTTTTCAGCCTTGCTTTTGTGTTTCCCAGTGCCGTGATATAAACTCCCCTGCTTTGGAATGATTCATCCGGAAGGAAATCATCTTTTTTCCATCCCCTCTTCCATTCCACCCCCACCACCTTCATTGCTGCTCATTCTTCTCCTGCAACACAGTGAGACGAAGGGAGCAAATGGTTGAAAATGAACAACTGAGTTTCTTTTGTCTTTTATTCTCTCAAAATTGAAATTCATTTTTCAACTGAGGTTTTTTTTTGTTTTTTCTCCTCTCAAAATTGAAAATCATTATAAATAAGATGCCCATAGAATCAGACATTGTCAATAGAAATTCTTTTGAATGGGTAAACTGTTGGTGAAAAACAGGAATTTTCATGTCTTTCACTCCAAATAGAGCATTCAAATGTAGCAGAATATATAGACAGAATTCTTACCTCTTGCCATTGCCTTTTCTTAAGCCGAAATAGAGAATGAAAATGGGTTGCTCTTCCAAGATCTCTTTTCTCACCATTGTGATGGTGTCTTCTTGTGAGAACGAACTTGGGGACCAACACTATAGTCGTCTCATATTTATAGGCCTTTGTCCATCACAAAGGTAGTAGAAATATGTAGTTGATCAGAGTGTTGACATAGCCCGATCGTGTTTCCATACACGGTTGTCGACGTATCCAAAGTGTAGCTGTATATAGACCACACTCTCTTAATTGTGGTGGCAACAATCTACCATCAACGTGTACCAAGAGGTGGTCGTATATGAACCACAAATTGATTAAAACGGCTACAGAAATCGCCTACATTCTCCCACTTGATCCATATACTCTAATATACCCCACAACTAAAACAAGATACATGAATCATAGCAATAGGTTCTCTAAAGTATTATCTCACGTGTATTTTAATGTATCATGTTTTATAATAATCACCCACATATCTTAATGAATAAACCTTATGTTGCTGTTGATTATCACTAATAGTATTTCTCAAAACAAATAACTGAAGATGCACACAAAATATAATGAGAAATATCATAACTGAAATAGAGTTTCATACATTTTCTATAAAATCACACTAATAGACCTAGTCCCATATGATCTATATGATCCTTAAATTTTGATGGTGGCATGCCTTTAGTTAAAGGATTAGCAATCATCAATTGATGTACGTGTTCAATGACCCTTTATTTTATCTGCTGCACTTCTTTTATGGCTAAATACTTGATGTCGATGTTTGCCAGACTTCTAGCTTTTATTGTTTTTAGCCAAAGGCTATGGATGGATGTCACAAATACTCTTAGTGGCCTGGATATAGAATCAACGATTCTAAGCCTAGAAATGAAACTCTTCATCCATACACCATGCAATGTAGCCTTGAAACAAGATACGAACTCAGCCTCCATAGTGGAAGTAGCTATCAAAGTCTTCTTCGCACTTCTCCATGATACAACTCCACGGGAAAAAATGAAAATGTATCTTGATGTTGATTTACGTGAATCAACACAGCCAGCAAAGTCTGAATCTAAATAACCAATTATTTCTAGGTTTATTAATTCGCACGTACATAAGCGTATTCCTTCATTCCTTGAAGATATCTCTGGAGCTTTCTTTGCAACTCTCAGTGGTCAGATCAAGTTACTACGATATCTTCCCACAGCATCCCAACAACAAATGCTATGTAGTGCAGTGCAAACTTGAACATACATTATACTGCCAACAATTGAAGCATATGGGATGTTCTTCATTTGCTCCTTCTCAAAATCATTCTTGAGACATTGGTTCAAATTAAATCTATCCCCTTTCACGATGGGAGCAACACTTGGTGAACAATCTTTCATCCGTCTCTCGAACTCTATTGATATAGGTTTTCTTGAGACACTTTCAAACTCTACATTCTCTCTATCTCTAAAAATCCTTTATGCCTATAACATAAGAGGCAACACCCATATCTTTCATGTCAAAATGGTTAGAGATACATTGTTTGATCTCATGCATCAATCCCCTATTGATGAGCTTAAAAGTCATTTATTTTTAGTCCATTTTTCTGTTTGATTTTCATCTATAAAAGAATAATTAATATGCAGAAATATGAAGAAACTCCTGGTCGTTTATTTGCGGGAAGTATAAAGAAGAAGAAAATCACAGTGGAAAAATACGATGCTTGGAGGAGTAAAAATGCGAAAATAAGCAGGCGAAATGAAAGCAAGCGGCTGGCATATTTGCGGTTTTGGGGTTTACGCTTAGTCCGGTCGCCCGAGGTCGTGACGCCGAGACAGCGGTTGAAGGCTGCGAGTCATGTAGTGAAGTGCGACAAGATAGTGATGTAGCGACGTCAGAAGTGACAGTTGAGACTTGTGGGGCATGAAGTGATGTCGCGACGAGGGTTGATGGCGGCAATGAAGCGATCAAAGGAAGATCTGAAGTGGCGACAAGATTAGGCATGCGTGTCCGGTTGATATTAAGGCAACATATTGATGTCGCGACATCGCGAAACGATTAAAACAGTAGATCCTTTAGTTGATGTTATCACGACCTGCAGAAGTTGATGTCAGCGTATCCGAAGACAAGTTGAATCTTTGCCCCGAAGACGCGAGCGAGGTGCGGCGTGGTCGGTGTCGGCGACACCAAGAGCAGCCGATTGAAGGCTCGAAACGAAATTAAATTAGCGACGGTCCGTCTTCGTGACATCGAGGAACGAGATGAAAATTTGAAAAGAAATAAAAGAGATGTCGGCGACAAGGGCCGAGATCGCGACGCCAGAAGATTAGTTGGAAGTGAATTTTATTGATGTCACGATCGAGGCTAAATCCGCGACGCAAAAGCCATCAAGTGAAGTGACCCCATAAGTTGATGTCGGCGACGCAGAGATCGAAGTCGACCACGAAGATTTCTTTCCGTTGAAGATTGAAGCTCCAGTGAGCGATGGCGACAAGATATCGATATCGCGACGACAGAGCTAACCGAGATCAAATCCACGAGCCTTAAAGTGTGCGACTTAAGAGATCGATGTCGGCGACACCACGAAGGACCCGGTTCAAAGCGAAACAGCGCCGGTGATAATATCGCGACAAGATACGGTCTTAGCGACGCCGAGAATTCATCAAGTAGCTGCGAGCCATAAGCTGAGGTCGCGACAAGATAATGACGTCGCGACATCATTAACAGATTCAAGGCGCATAGACAAGAAGTTGAAGGTGGCGACGCGAAGATCGAAGTCAGCGACATGGATAATGTCGCGACAAGGAATTGAGGTCGCGACTTGAACATTAACATGGGCCAACTAACTTTGGAATCCACAAAGACTGCATTGGAATTAGGGCCCGATTGAAAAACCCTATAAATACCGGCTATCGAGAAGGAGGGAGCTTGGCGACCCTGACGAGAGGTGCGGATAAATGAAATATCGACCCTAACATTTTTAGTTTTCTTTTCTTTCCTTTTCTTTTATTTTTCTTCAATAGCAGATGGAATTAGATTAGATTTATCGATTACAGAATTTCTTTTATTTTAAGAATGGGATGTTATCGTTTTGAGCTAAAAGTTGAATGCGAGGTAATTCTTTTCAAATTACACAGAATATTTGAAGTTCGAGACAAATTTAAGGAATTCGGCTTATCGGTTTTAAACGCCGCGCGATGGAAGATGTTGAGTGTGTAATTATTAATTGAGAACCCGGCTTTCATTAAGAGAATACTATTCGCCGAAATTATCTTTCCTTGTATTTATTTCCGACAATTTGCGAATTTGATTTATGAATTTACTTTGGTTATGGTTTGAAAAATATCGGTTTCTTATACCCGTATTAGGTATTTCATTTGCGCCACGATTTCCAAAGGTCTGGTGACCTGGTGTAATCACGAGTTATGAATATTACGTGAAGGTATATTAACACGCTATTAAGTCTAATAGACTTTTGTGAGTTTACTTGATAAATCCTCTTCTCGCGAAATCAAGAGCGAGTTGAATGAGTTATCAATTTAAATCAGTGAGAGAGTTCACCTCGGTCGAATAGTGTAACCAATCCGTGTTAGGCGAGACCCAATCAAGGAGAGGGGTGATCCCCATTTTAATTTGTGGAGGGAAGAGTAGCACGGAAGTTGTATATCACTTGACCGATAACTTGGGAGCTAGGTGTACAGATCCATAAAATGGGTATGTATTGCAAAAGAAAAAATACCTCTAAATTAGGAAGTCCACGGTAAAAGAAGTAGTTATCTGTTCCTGTATTCGAAAGTCGGTCGAAATTAGATAATGAAATGTGAAGTGTGGAGATCCAATTTGAACTAATAGCATATGGGCCGATTTTGAAATCACGAGTTCACAAGCGAAATTTACAAGTTAGACAACGAATTGATGCTTACAATAGCATTGATCTTAATCGTTCATAAGCGATAATTATTCAATTTCTATTCGTTTTCCTAACTATTAATTATTCTTTATTCTTTATATTCAAGCTTATTGTTCATTTAGGTTATTTCCATTGTTAGTTACCAGCACCTTAATCTTTGGATCCACTATATTTAATTGGTCCAAATAGTATGGAAATTGAGTAGTCGAGGAGTAGTTGATTTAAAATTCTTGAGATCTACGTGGGATCGATATACGGATAAATCAATTTTATTACTTATCGACACATTGCGCTACTTGAATGCTCGGACCAAGACCAAACTTTGAAAAGGATTTCCCTCTAGGAGATTTTGGTTATAGTATAATATCCCAACAAGTTTATGGCAAGATTGCCCGGGGACTAGACAATAGTCCTTGGTGATAACGTCGTAAATTTGTTTGTGTTCTTTGGTCGATCAACACCTATCATTGGTTGCAAGTAAAATGTCATCTACATACAGGATTAAGAAACAAATCTTGCTCCCCGCAACAACGGTATACACTTCGGTCCATGATATTCTCTTCAAATCAAAGGAAGATATCCACATCATGGAATTTTCAAATATCATTGACGGGAAGCTTGTTTCAATCCCATAGATGGATTTTCTTAAGCTTGCATGCAGGCCGCCGCATTGACTAGAGGAGAATCCTTTAGGTTGTTTCATGTATACCTCTTCCTCTAGTTCCCCATTGAGGAAAGTTGTTTTCATATCCATTTGTTGCAACTAAAAGTCAAAATGTGCAACTAATGCCAAAATGATACGAAGGGGATCTTTCTTAGATACAGGAGAAAAAGTCTCCTTATAATCGATTTCTTCCTTTGGTGATCCCTTGGCTCACGGAACGCTTTATATCTCTAAATGTTTACTTGATAGGTCTTTTTTGTTTTATAGACCCATTTACACCCAATGGTCTTCACCCCATTAGGAAAAATAACAAGGTCCCAAACTCCATTTGTTGCCATAGAGTTCATCTCATCCTTCATTACATGGAACCATAAATCAGATTCTTTGCAATTCATGCCATGTGAAAATGTTATCGAATCATTTATAGCTCCAAGATCATTGTCCAATTCTTGCAGATACACAATATAGTCATCTAGAATCGCTGATCTTCTTACTCTTGTAGATCTCCTTAATGTTAGCTCAACATTTCCATGTGGGTCATGTTATCTAGCTGGTTGTTCAACCATGTCTAATACTTGATGAACAACTTGATCTACAGCATTACCAGCAGTAGTTTGTGGATCCTCATTGATTGGTTGCTCAACACCCTTTTGAACCTGAGGGATGTTTTGAATGACAACCAATCTTTCCTTTTACGTGGAAAGTTGTTCTTTTTCAGAAAAGAGATCACTATGATGTCAATAGTAGAATCTATAACCCTTAGACTTCTCGACATATCCACTAATAGTCCTTGGGTCCACTTTCTTTTCTCGTGGATTATAAATTCTTACTTTAGACGAGCATCCCCAAACGCGCATATGTCTCAAACTTGGTTTCCAACCTTTAAATAGCTCAAATGGCGTCTTTAAGACAACCTTAGTTGGAACCCAGTTTAATATATACATAGCTGTTTTAAGAGCTTTAGTCCACAAGAATTTATGTAGCTTAGAGCTACTTAACATGCTACGCACCATGTCTAATAAGGTCATGTTCCTCCTCTTTTCTACACCATTCTAGTCTGGAGAACCAAACATAGTGTATTAGGTAACTATCCCTTGTTCTTGAACAAACTTAGCAAATGGACCAGGTGCTTGTCCATCTTCAGTGTATCTTCCATAATATTCTCCACTTTTATATGGTCTGACTATCTTTATTTGCTTATCATATTGCTTCTCTACTTCAACCTTAAAGACCTTAAAGGCGTTTAAGTCTTAATCTTTATTATGAAGCATATAAAGATACATATATCGAGAACAATCATCTATAAAGGAGATGAAGTATTTTGGACCATGAGCGTCCATGTCAGGATAACATATATTTGAATGTATGATTTCTAACACGTCAGTGCTCCTCTTAGCACCTTTCTTGAACTTGTTGATGCTTTCCTTTATACCAGTCTATGCAAGTGTGAGGCAAGCCAAATCCAAAGTATTCAATATTTTGTCATTTACCAATCTCTTGATTCTATCAATGGAGATATGTCTAAGTCTCCAATGCCACAAAATAGAGGAATCTTCATTCCTGATATAGCTTATTGCCAATATTATAGTGTCTGGCGCATTGTGTGCAGTTAATAGAGAGAAAAACCATTAGACAAAATACCTTTTCCAATAGCTCAAATTTTACAAAAGAAAGCTGAAGGTACAATCGAAAACAAAGAATACCCTAAGGTACAAGTCTTGGCTTGAAATCAAATTTCTAGAGAAGCAGTATATAAAATGTCCTCTCTAAATCAACATAGCCATTATTCGGGACTGACACACCCAGGTCCTATGGATTCCATATGAGCCAACGTTGCGGATAGGCAGTCTGTGTGCTCACTTTTGCACCTAGCTACTCGGGTTTCGCATATACCACAAGGTATTGATATGGATTGCTGAATCCAAAATCAATCCGTGTATATTAACATCAACCATATTATATTAATAAAAAATACACGAGATTGAATTACCTTTATTTTCAAGCCATTTCTTAAATTTGGTGCAATCCTTCTTCATGTGTTCCTTCTTTTTATAGAAGAAACACTTGGATCTTTATTGATGCCGCCTTGGGGTGGTACTTTGTTTTTCCCCTTCTTATCAGCTTGGTTCTTGCCTTGATTCCTTCCTCGATTATGGTATTTGCCTCGGTGACCAACGCCGCACTTTCCACGTTTATAAAGCGGCCTTCCTTCATCTTGAACACACATGGTCAATAGTTCATTAATTGACCATTTTTCCTTATATGTGCTAAAAGAGATTTTGAAGGGTCCATATTGCTGCCGTAGGGTGTTCAAAATGTTGTGTACTAGGAAGGTATTAGACATATCAACCTCAAGTGTCTTCAGTTGAGCTGCAATGTCTCTCATCTTCATGATGTGCTCATGCACACCTTTCACATTAGTGAGCCTCAGTGATGAAAATTTTATGATCAAGGTGCTGGCAAGTGCTTTATCTGAAGTGGAAAATTGTTCGTCGATTGCCTTAAGCAATGCCCGAACATTGGTATGCTTTTCGATTGAAGCACGAATACTAGCAGAGATCTTTCGTGTTAATAAAGACATAACATTGAAATGATTTGAGCCCTTGTTTCTTTTCTTCTTTAGTGTTGGTTTCAGTAATTTTAGGTTCATCTTTCCTTATGGCATAATCAATGTCCATCCATCCCAAATAAAGAAGGATTTGCTCCTTCCATGTTTTATAATTGCTACCACTTAATTCAGGGACATTACATCTAACACCAGAGTGATTTGTAGGTTGCATAGAATAAATATACATGCTTATAAGTGCTTAAATTTGTGGCTAGAATAAATCATAATTTACCGATGTAAATTATGTGTAAATCCAGCGACATAAGACTTTTTTCAGAGCTAAAGTCTCAATTCAATTGAATTTATTTAACTATATGGCAAAACTATCGATTATGTTCAATTTCTTAATTCCTGTGGGTAAATCAGGAAACATAATATGATATTATGCCTTGATTAATCATACCAAATACAACAAAAATTCTTGTGGGATAAAATTTATCATATAAGGTATAATCAATCACAATAAATGTCTTTAATATATATGTGATTCATAACAAATTAATGTACAATTTTTTTATAATTAGAGATGCAGGGGCCAATCTTTAATTAATTAAAATCATACGGATCACAAGACATTTCAATACTTTTCAATGATAGTCATAAGGAATAATATACAAATTAAATCCTTAAGAGCCCATTTTTAAGTTAAGTGCATGAATTGAAAATAATAGGCTCAAATAAACTGAATCCATATCCAAACTTATTAAAGATTGGGATATTAATTTCAAGATTATTTATCATAATATATATAAAATATGTACAAAATAATAATTTCAATTGCATGAAATTAATATCCGTACAGTATACAATATATTCATTTATTGATGAATTATCAATCAAATAGTTGTGAGGCCTAGTGGTAGCTTGTTGTATTCTTAATTGACATTAAGTCCTTGGTTCAATACTTCCTAACCACACTTTTTTTTTTTAAATTTACTATTCTTATCTAGGATAAGGATATAGCAAAATATTGCACTATCTAGGATAAGGATATACTAACCATGCAGTAGGAAGGGGGTCTTCTTCAACCTCTAGATGGGTCGAATCCGACCCATTTCAACCCGAATAAAAACCCATATTTTTTCATCAATAAAATGTGATTTTTACAACAAAATTCATGAAAAATCATTTCCTAACCATTTCTCATTAAAAAAATATCACAAGACAGAGGCAAAAATACTATTTCTCTGATACCAAATATTGGTGAAAAATAGGAATTTTCATGTCTTTCATTCCGAATAGAGCATTCAAATGCAGCAAAATATATAGACAGAATTCTTACCTCCAGCTATTGCCTTTTCTTCAACTGAATTAAATAATGAAAATGGGTTGCTCCTCCAAGATCTCTTTTCTCATCATTGTGATGGTGTCTTTTAGTGAGAATGAATTTGGGGACCAACACTATAGTCGTTTGATATTTATAGGCCTCACGTCCATCGCCGGCGATATAAATCTATGGTTGATCGCAGTGTCGGCGTATTGATCACAGTTGTGTTTCTATACCTGATTACCGGCGTATCAAAGTGTGGCTGTATATGATACACTCGCCAATGAAGTGGCAGCAATCTAGCATTGACATGTACCAAGAGGTGGTCCTATATGGACCACAAATTGATTAAAATGGCTGCAGAAATCGCCTACATAAACCAAATCCGCTTGAGAGAATATTTTAATAGGTATTCGAGTTAAGATTATCCATAAAATTTGTTTAGACTATAAATCAGGCAACACCCACATTCTCGCCTCTATAAATCAATCCACATCAAACATCAGCTAAAATCTAATAATATATCTCCCCTTTAACTAATTTGAATTGTTTATTAAATTTTATTTTTCAAATATGCCAGGGAATCTTATATTTGTCTACATATAGACAAATATTATAAAAATTGAAAGAAAAAATCTCTTTCACATTGTCTGCTCCATTGTTACAAAAAATAATTGTCTTATAGGTAAAAAAAAAGTGACTACAAAAAATAACCCCTAACTACCCCTAAAAGTACATCTTCATTTCTTTTTCTTCTTCTTCTTCCTCTTCACCAACCACGACGTTCATCTTCTTGTTCATCTTTCCCTACTTAATGTGATGTTTCACCAAACATGATATCGGCGCGCATCATGCGTCATCATCTTCTTTCTTCTTCTTCTTCTTCAGCACCTTCTTTCCACTCTTTGCCCACAGTCTAGCGTTCATGACCATGAGGCGATCTGACCTTCTTCTTCTTCTTCTTCCTCACCCGAACGACGATCCCAACCACACACCAGCTTCTTCTTCTTCCTGCCATCGAGTCCTCTATCATTCCTTGATCGCATTGAACTGTCACACCAGATCCGGTCAGGCGGTTGGCGGATTGACGCGTAGGAAGTGATCTTATCTATACTATCTATATATACTATATTTGTCTTGGGACTCTTATTATTTGTTCTTTCCAGTACATGCTTGTACCTGTGGGTATATAAATAATTTCTGTAATAACAATAATCATTTTACATATACAAAAGAACTACCAGCGTAGATTGTCCATCCTGATTATACACATACATAAGAGTCCCTTTACCTATCATGTGTATGCATTTTCTGGCCACGAAACATCATAGATTCTGCGGGCGACAGCGATGAGCACCTATCTACGAGTCGGCCTTCTTTGCTGATGTGGAATGTCTACGTCACTCTATCCTTGTCTTACGCTTACGTACCTCTGCGAGTTGAACACCGTTAACAGCTTTCGCTTAATTAGAGACATAAGCTTGGACAACCACCAATGAGGCGTGTAAGCTTATACATATGCATATTCATATAACTTTAATTACTTATCTATCACATATACTTTTGCCTATTGCATATCAATCTCTTTCGGTACATATTCTATGTCTTTGGCATATCTTTTATCTACACTTTTACTGTATTCCTGTTTCTATACTTTACATATTCCTATACTTATCATGTTCATTTCCTTTCATGCTTGTATACTGTGCATGTATCATATACATTCTTATCTCGTATACTTTCATATAACCTATCTTATACTGTCTTGTACTTTTATCTACATTCTTATACTTTTCACATATTCGGTACTTTTGTATGCTTTCATCTGATACTTTTCATCTACTGTATTTTCCTATGTTTCCATATACTATACTTTTCATATTCCTTTCTCTTTTATCTACTTTCTATACGTTACTTGTTCATATCCTTTTAGTGTACTATACTTTGTACTTTCTATATACTATATTCATGTCTTGTTCATGTTTCCTATTTTCATACCTATATTCTGTCTTGTGCATTTCCTATCTTGTTTTCCTATTATGCTTTTAAGTATAATAGTCATATCTTTATATTTTCATCTTATACTGTTATATACTATACTTTCATATGATATTCATATACTCTGTTTTCATATACTGTACTTTTCATATGCTTTTCATGTACTGTCATCTTGTACATTACTTCTTAATTAACATAGCTATCTATACTTTCATCGCATAGCGATCTTATCTTCACATATCATGTCATATATTCTATACATGTTTTCCTTTTTAGGTTTCATATTAAACCGCCCAGAGCGGATACGGGAAACTATGTGTGTGCAGAAGGTACTATCGCTGTACAAAATGGGTGATCTGCCATCTGTTAATGCAGAAGGTATCGTCGGTATGCAGAGTGATGACTGTACCATGGCCCTTTATCATTTTGAAGGTACTATCATGCATAGGCGGTGATCTGTTTATTGTGGTGACCCTTGCGGGGCCATTGATCAAACGGGATCTGTAATCATCGACCCAAACGGAGACCTCGATATCTGTCTATGAATATATAAACAGTTGTATCTTCCCTAGGCATGCCTATCTATCCCTCTCTTAGGTTCTAGCGAGACCGATCGACTTTATTACGTTTTCTGTACATATCTCATAAGCATGAATAACTATTGTTATCATGTTGCTTATGCATATATATCATACTTTACTACGTATTAGTTCTCAATATCACAGCTTCATATTATTGTTCTCATATTTCTCTATAATACATATTCATATCCTTTTCTATCATTTAGTTTTTATTACATCATATATCTTGAATGCATCCTATGCGCTCTTGTATTCATATATTCTATATAGCTCTATATATTCATATCTCTTTATATCATTTACGTATTCTGTCATGTCATTATTCATATACTTTCCTATATTACTTACCTCTTGTCATGTGTCTTTTACTATGCCTATCATTCATACATATACTTATTCTTATACTTTGTGTCTTTGCACTTATCTCTGTCGTTCTGCCTTCACGCATTTCTATCATGTGTTCCTAACGCATGTTCCATCTTGTTCATTTAGGTATAATATCATATATTCATATCATTTACTCTTATATTGTATATTGCCTATCTGTTTGTATGCTAGACTATACCATATCTTATGACATGTTCTATCATATCTCATCATATCTTATGACATATACTTATCATATAATCCTATATTATCATATTCATGTTTCATGACTATTACATGTAGCTATATTCTTATAGTATGATGTGTATGAAATCACCTCATTCATATATTCTCATTCCTCTATGAATCTAATTTGCCAGATTGGAATCGTAAACTCGGATCTTTGAAACTAAAGTTATGGCATTTCTTACCAACTAATGGCCTAAATTTTAGGAACAGTTTGTATTACTCTCATTTTTTGGAGATCTTGGCTTTGTATTTTGACACTATGTCCTTATACTCATTTAAAGCTAAGATGCTAAGGGTTCTATTCCAACTGGAATACCCAATTAGGGCTGGAACTCTCAAGCTAAATCCCGAAACAACCAGGACTTCTCTATGTTAAATGTCTGAAACCAGAGTTTGGTTTGCACATGGTCCCACTTCAGTGTATTTTTGGGCCACTTGGCTGGGATCAAATTTAGCGATGCATTCTCTTTGTTTGTTCTCTGAAGTCTATTTTAATTGTCACTTGAATCACCCAAATCGGATATAGAAATGGTAAGATTATGGTAAAATACGAAAACTGGTCAGAGCGGGAAAACGGAGACCAAGTTGGCCTGCCAGTACAGAAGCTCCAAGTTGTGCCGGTACAACTATTATATTCAGAATACAGGATTATTACCGGTACACCAAGTTCAAGTTGTACCGGTACAAGTCCTGTCTGGTGTGTGTTTTTCACCCATTTTTCCATATTTTGATCCCCAATTCAACTCTATATACTTCATCTACACTTCAAGACATATATGTCTGTAAACTCTTTTCTACTCAATTTGTGCTTTCAATACTTATTTTCTTCAACAATTTATCTAAATTACTCTCAAGCCACTCTAATTGGGTTATGACCATACAACTAAACATGGTGTAGTGGTAGTTAGGGTTTGTTCAAATACTAACTCAATTACTTTCAATTGAACTATGAATCCATCCTCAGGAGGTTTACGCATAACTGTTGCCTCACTTTATGGGGACTTTATCTACTTTACTTTCATAATTATTGGGTTAGGAGGGAAGCCCTAACAAAACCCTCCTAGGTTGGAGACAATTAATAACCATACAATTGCATGAAACAATTCAAAGCTTTTGAAGCCCATGTGGTTATACCTTAGCTTGATCTTGGCTTCTCTTCCTTCTCTTAACAACCTCTTCTTCTTCTCTCTTCTTCTCTCCTTGCTTCACTCTCCTCTCTCTCTGCTACGGGTTTGGTCTCCCACCAAATGAGACCAATTTTTGAGTGCAGATCCATTTTAAGTTAAGGCCATGTTTGGCCCTACAAAACATTTTGGGTTAAGTTTGCTATTGCAATTTAGTCCTTTCTCTCGCGTGCTCACTCTAACTTACACATCATGGTGGCATCCCATCTTTTCACTTTATTACCTTTGGGTCCTCAAGTGGTAAATTACCACTTTACTGCCTTTAATTAATTCCGGATCTCTCGTTTTATTTCCCAAAATTCATTTAACTTTTAATATACCTAAACAAGTCCGAAAACTGCTAGGGTATATTTCGGGATGTTACAGAACCATTACAAGAAGCTAATCCCAACAGTCCAACATAAAATGAGTTAACTTATATGTTGGTTTTTAAAATGAATTAACAAATATTGTACATATTTCTATGGGGTTTTCATCATTGTTTGACTATGGTAGTACGCTCAGTATGTTATGGTAGTACTTATGTGAAAACCGATGCTAGAAACTAATGCTTACTAGTGATCTAACTCATTCATACTAATTGCCTCACTCATTACAACCTATAAATGGAATTAAAATTTATTTTACATATTACTAATGGGTTTTCACCAATGATTGATTATGGTAGTACTGCCAATTCGTTATGGTAGTACTCTCAGTATGCTACAACAGTACTTATGTGAAAACTAATGCTAATTAGTGACCCATGTGCTTTGGTGAGTGTGGCTGGGTGAGTGTGGTTGAATGTTATGGCTAAGTGAGGAAGAAGAAGAAGAAGATGTGGTTGGGTGAGTGTCACTGGACGTCGTGTCTGGGTGAGGACGAAGAAATTCGTTATGGTAGTACTCTCAGTATGTTATGGTAGTACTTATGTGAAAACTAATGCTAACCAGTGACCTATGTGCTTAGGTGAGTGTTGTTGGACGTTGTGGTTGGGTGAGTGTGGTTAGATGTCGTGGCTAGGTGAGGAAGAAGAAGAAGATGTGGTTGGGTGAGTGTCGTTGGATGTCATGTCTGGGTGAGGAAGAAAAAGAAGTGGTTAGGTGATTGTGGTGGACGTCGTGGCTGGAGGAAGAAGAAGAAGAAGAAAAAGAAGAAAAAGAAGATGAAGATGATAATGATGAACATCGTGAAGAAGAAGAAGAAGATGATGATGATGATGATGATGATAATGAACGTTGTGCTGGTGAGGAAGAGGAAGAGGAAGAAGAAGATGTACTTTTAAGGGTGGAAGAAGAAGATGATGATTTGATGAACGTTGTGCTGGTGAGGAAGAAGAAGATGTACTTTTAGGGGTAGGATGTACTTTTATGGGTAGTTTGGAGTTATTTTTTGTAATCATTATTTTTTTTCCTAGAAAACAATTATTTTTTGTAACAATGTATTGAACAATGTAAAAGAGATTTTTGCTTTCAATTTTTATAATATTTTTCTATTGATGTAGACAAACATAAGATTCCCAATATGTTATTAAAAAAAATATTTTTCAAATGTAATAATATCTATCTATCTTAGATATTTTATAATTATTTTTTGTATTTTAAGTTGCTTTTATCTCTCTTATATGTTGATTAATGACTTTATAGTGTGCCAATAATAATAATAATAATAATAATTATTATTATTATTATTATTTTATCATTTATATTGTGATCATGCTTCATACTTTTTTCAAAAAAATAATTTTCAGAAAATGATTTTTAAAGATATCACCCGATTACATGTTTGCACCCAGCCTTGTTATGGGTGGAACCTTCATAGAATGCTGCTTGGGCCTCCATCTCTCATTCAATTATGCTTCCAAGGATTCAATTTTAATAAAATTTCTCCTGGAGCTTCAAAGCTTGAACTTAAGATCCCAAAGTTTATCATTGTTGATCCTCATTCAATCAAAGAGTCGTAAAGATACCTAAAAAGGCTTGAAAACACGCATATACTCAAGGAAAAGATTATCTTTGAGGTCTGGGACTTAACAACTTACAAAGTCAGGTAATTATGAGGAATTAGTTTCAAAAGTGTTTTAAGAAAAGATTTTTAGATGAGAAAAATGTTGAATTTTGAGCTGTTATCAACAGTGAGATGAAGGGAGCAAATGGTTGAAAATGAAATTCAACTAGGTTTTTTGTTTTTTATTCTCTCAAAATCCAACTCATGATCCCAAGTCAATGGTTTGACCCAAAGGGTTTTCTTAGTCCAAGATGACAATTAAACTGAGCACACTATTTTTTTTAACTCCACCCACTTACAAAATCACAACTCTACTAATCAATATACCAACTTAGTTGATTCCCTCTGTGAATATTTACAAGAATCTTTATTTTAAGAAATTTCAAATCATATTTTACAAATAATGGAACCTAATTTAGATTTTAAAAATCCATATGACTCTACTTAATACAGAAGTCTAAAATAAATAGAATTAAAGGGATGTCCTTATTGTAGCTTCCTTAGCTTTCTGAGGTATCTTTGGATAGTCCTTAGTCTTCGTGTGCTTTTCCATAACTACCTTTGCATCTAAAAATTTTAGGCAATAAAGAGGTGAGCATTTCCATGAGCTTAGTATGGTGATGCACAGTAAGTTAAGTGGTATAACTAAAGTTCAATGTTTAATGAATAAAACAAATATAAAAACTTACAATAAATGATAATCACTCAAAATGACGTTGTTACATACTTAATTCTTTATTATTAAGCCCCTTTTTGTGCTAAAATATCATACTTAACCAATTATGCAAGTTGCTGCATCCCTAACCTCGTTACTAAAGTTTTGTTTGAGTTCTAGTTATTTATAGGCCTTTTTAGGCACTTTTTCTGCTCTTGGAAAGCATTAGGATTAACAATGAGGTGATCTTAGGACCCCTAGTCCAAGTTTTGAAGCTTTGGGAATCAACTCGAAATAATCGAAGGCCTAAAAGCATGATTGGACGAATTAAGAAGTCAAAAGTAACATGGTGATAAAGACTTACCAAATATGGAACCTATTGAATATGGAAACCTGCCAAAAATAGAATGTTGTAAAAAAGTGAATTTCACACTGCCTTAAGAGTAGTGTGAAATCGAACAGAATACGCCAATTTTGCCCTGTTTTCGATTTATCCTGATTTAAAGCCTTATTTTTGGTGTGTAAAGGGTATGAGATCATTGTAACATGTTTACATTACCCTGCCCCTAGAAGTATTTTGACCCGTTTAAATAGAGTTAGGGCTGATCAAATGAATTATGGATCCTTAATTTGAGATTTGTAAATTTTCAAGCTTTCAATTAGAGATTTCATCTTTTCTTCTTCTCTCTTTCTTTTTGAATGTTTTCAGTTTATTCTTCAATTATGGATGTTTTCAACACCATTATGAGTGAGTAGATTCATTTGTCTCGAGGATTGGCGGATCTGACCACCCACCATGAGTAAAGGAGGTGGTTCATAACAAAAGTATAATTTTGATTTCTATTAGAGAGCTCGAAGGTTGTGTGGTACAATTTGGGGACCCCATGGTGTGGCGGCTACGAGAGTAAGGTCCCCCGAACTATCTTAAAAGGAGTCTCTCATCTTAGGTCACTTAATTCCTTGACACTTGGTAATCTTAGTAGGTAAGCTGGGTAGTTGTAGATTATATCCTTAACCCGTCATCAACGAATAGTTATCTCTTTTCGAGAATTCCAAAAGAACCTAGGTGAGATCCTATGAGGTATCGAAGCATAGTTATCATAAATCTACCTTAACCCTAGAATTTGTGCTTCATATAAATCAAGTAAGAGGAATACCTAGGTGGAGTGTAGGGGACCATTATATGTTGCTCTTTCATGAAGACGATCGGGAAAACCCATAAAAGCCTCTTTGATCCCCAATGATGTGTGTGGACTTGGTGAAATCGAAGTCTCGAGGTCTTTTAAATATTGAGAGTTAAATCATAAATCGCGTCACTTTTCATAAAAATCTGCGATCTTTCTTTAAATTTGTTAAAGAAAGATAAAAATCCAAAGTAAACATAACGCCACCCACAAGAAGAACACTCATCCTGTGGATGACCTTAGAACCACTATATGCCCTAGGTTGGTAATTAATTGATTATAAATTTTTGTGATTACTAGAGCTCCTACAAACAACCCGACATAGGACGAATCAATATACCATGCAAAATCCACCCAATCTCTCGTTTCATAAATAGTTGAATAAAGCTTCAAAGTTATTCTAGCTAAATAACATAAAAATAATAACTTACAACACACACATCAACACAACATCAAACATAATTCATACAATTCACAAAATTCCCACAATTTAGCAATCACACAAACAATTATTACACATAATTTACACACTTTACACACATCAACCCGTCATTAAACATAATCCACACAAGTCACACAAATTGCATAAAACAATCAAATGAGATGCAAATGAGAATGATGCACACTTATGAACTGCACTGTTGTTCTTGGGTTTTCACCAAAGGATATGTGTCTATATCCTACTACACTCCCCATTCAGAGTCATTTCGAGGTAAACTTGTGAAACCCCGAAAAATCCAAATTTTATTTGGAAGGGTAAAACGGTAATTTCGGTTGAAAAATTGGAATTTCTCTAGATATTGGATGACGAAACGGATTTCACCGTTGAAATCATCTTGCGAAATCTAGCCACCACGTCGAAATTCGTTGAATTCCAAGACAATCAGAATTTCACGTTTTTCGAGGTAACAAGGGTAGTGTGGGACACTTGGCACATTTTGAGTGGCTCAAGATGAGACACGTGTCAAGTGGAGAGCTAGTTAAACATGAGCTCAAGTGGGACCCATGAGAGACACATGGCATCATGCCATTGGAAGGAAATCCATGGTAGATGGATAAGGGATAAGGGTAATCCTAAGATGGCCAATAAGAAACGGACATGTGGCAAGTGAGATGACATCCCACTTGACCACTATCTTCTCCCAACCTGTTTGGGGAGAAGGAAAAAGAGGGAGAGACGGAGAGAGGGAGAGTAAGGAGGAGAGATTTTAGAGTGAGAAGCTCTCACTTCTCTCTAGGTTTCCCGGTGATCGGTCCGTCAAATTCAGGCGAGACAAGAGGCAAAGTTGATCCCCACTGCAAGAGCCACACGTGGGTGCCGAAAGCGTGGAGTTTTGACAAATTCCGGGAGGTAGGGGTTTTCTTCTACTTGGATATTCTTTGTCTAAAAGGCCATGAAAATGGTTTTGGGTGTTGTGAGGCTGGGAAGGACCATGGTTTTCAGTCCCACAAAAGTAGAACCGATGCTTGATGAGGGGGCTGCCCATGGATAGCCCATAGACCGGTTTGGGACTGTTAAAAACAGATCGGACTGCTTGTTGGACTAAGATAGTCCATGAAAAATTGTTGGCATGTTATTGCTTGGTAGTTGAATAACATGATTGAGTTGTTTGTGTGTCATTGTTTGAAAAATGAACGACACATAGTTGTGCATGATTGAGGCCATTCATGGGTCGTTGGAGGCTAGTCGTGACAAATCACATCACTGTGCCTAGGATTTATGTATCATTACCTGAGTGGTAGCGACTTGTGATGTTCATGTATGCTTGAATCGGAGCATGCGGTAATGTAATGATATGTTAATGCATGCTAATTTGATGTGTTAACCTAATGTTTGAATTATATGGAATATAACTGTGTAAGAGTGGAATATATGAATTGCATCATTGCATTCATGTGCACGGTACATCGCGTCGAGTCGGGTGTGAGTGCACTGTAAGGTTATTCACCATTCTTGGTGAATGTATGATGAGCTCGTGTTTTGGATGACCTCCAATAAATGACTCATGGTTTAAATCATAAAGTGAAATAGAATTAAGGTGTGTCGAGCGGAGCAAGAAGGGGGCCATTAATCCCCTCAGGTGAAAAGCCTGGAATATGGGTGTAGGAGACTCGTGACAATATTCGAAAGGTCTTGTATGGGTGTCAGAGACTTGTGGTGCTATCCAAAAAGTTCTGTGTGGGTGTGAGAGACCTGCGATGTAAGCCGAAAAGTTCTGTTGCCCAAAAGAAAACACACGGTCATGGTTATCACTAAGTCAGTGGACAGGAGTCGGGTCGACTGGGATTAGCTACCCATCGCACTCAGCATCAAGTATTGCGGAGCCGTGACAATGGCTCTCTGTGATATGGTGTCATTGGCACTACCAAGTGATTTATTTTCACACTCGCATAGGCATTTAGAGTCAGAGTGACTTGGGATATGGGCATGAAAAACATCTCATGCATGATATGTCATTCCATGTGCGAATTGTAAATTGTATAGAATGGATGTTGTTTTTGTGTTACTGGGTACATGTGCATTTTAGGAGTAGCCTGCAGGAGAATTCAACTATCAGTATCAAGCCACCTCGTCAGTGGGGACCCCCTTTACAGGTACTGGAGGTGCATCTAGAGATGGGATGCATCCAAGGCCTTAGAGGCGAAGAAATGGCCAAACTTGGCCTTATTTTCTGTATTTTGTAAATTCTAGGTAGAAGACCTAGTTTTGGGTAATTTGTAATTAAATACAAATTGTAAATTAACTAATTTTGTGTAATGAATACATTTTATTGAGTTTTCCAGATTTTAGAAGCCTTTGTAGTAATAAGGTTGATTTCTGGTGGTTTTATAGTGGGTAGAAAAAAAGAAGAGGAAAAGGAAAATCTGTGTTGAGGACCGGAATGTGGCTACCGTCTACTTAAAGACTAGGTCGCGACACAAAGAGGTGGTGTGTCACACACGGGTGGCCGGGTGTGCGCAGGCGTGCGACACGACCAAGCGGCTGGCGCGCGCCACAGCCGCCGCGCCCATTACACTCAGCTCTAAGCGCACACCACTGCACAGCAGTAAGCGTTGTTGCGACACATTGTTGGTGTCGCGACCGACTAAGATCGTGTCGCTGACACACTCCTCGGGTGTCGCGACAGGTCACTTTCACGGGCGTCAGCGACCCACCGCCGTGTCACTATAAGGAGGCTGCAGGAGGGCTAAATTGGTGTCACGACACACCTATTGGTGTCGCAACATGGTTGGGTTGGGCTAGGCCAGTTCTAGGTCGTGACATGATTTTTCATGTTGTGACAGGGCAGCCGGGCCAAGGCCGCAACCGGCAGCGAAAGCATGGGCGCCAGTGCACCCGCAAATAAGGCGCACATGGTCAGCGTGACGCGGACAACGCGACTCGCACACGCCGTGTCCGTGCACTGTGCACTGGACCCAGTTTTTGTGTTTTGGGTTACTGTTCACTAACACTGTTCATTAAAAAAAAAAAAAATGATCCCTGGGTTTTGGGGTGTCACAAAACTTTTTTATCTTCCACACTAAGGATCTCACTCTTTTCTTAAATTGCCCATCTCAGGGGTCATCTCATTTTGTCTTCAATTCATATAACCATGTTTTTATTCTTTTTTGTCAACAAACATTGGTGCAAATGAATGCAACACTACCATATATCACCATTATACAGTTCCAAAACTCAATCATGATATTTGACAACATAGCAAACTATTTAAGCATATTATAACATCAAATGTCTTTTCTCAAATCCTTTCATAAACATGTAACAACATTTAGTATTTCTCAAATCATTTCATAAACATATTAAGACATCCAATATTCGGACATCATTTTTTTGATGGATAAACAACAAAGTATATTAAAACCACCAAAAATAACCTTAGGAGAACCCAAAATATATAGGAAATACAATAGGACCCTCAACGGGGAAGCAAGGAAAGAAAACAACAAATCACCCACACACAAGACACAATATTCGGACATCATTTTATTGGCTCCAAGTTAGTACACATAAAGATATCTATAAACTATCATTTTAAACCTTCATTTCAACCTCTAAAGGCGATTAAGAATGAATTTTAAATTTTTTGCATCAATAATTCTCTTTACTTTATTATATCTTCAACAAAAATTTTCCAAATATTAATCTAGCATTATTCCCACTAAAATAAACTCATAATTTCATATATTATTATTCACTAATTCCTATTATTTGATATGTAACACAATCACAATCACAAATTTTTTTTGATAAAATCTACCTAACAATTTCTTTCCAATACATCATCCAAATATCAACAATATTAAACTAAATCCATAACTCATCAAAACAAGATTTAAATCAAATCTCATAATTTTTTCTCCTATTGTGTTCAAAACTTTTCGGACAAATCATACAATCATTTTTTTATTTAATGACATTAAACCTTACAATTCCCTCATATATTACAAACTATATAAAATTTTAATTATGCATTTTATATCTATTTCGCAAAGATCTAATAATTTTAAAAATTCCATATAACTATTTATATTTTCAAATATTCCAAAGGAATATCATAGCCTACAATTTCCATAAAAATACTACATGCTAATTCTCATATTTTTTACACCCATATATAATGAATATTTCATAATTATCTTACATTTCTATTTGTTTTCAAGAAAACAAAATTTCAACTACCAATTTCTATTTATTTTTGACATCCATATTCATCTAGATTTCATATATAATTTATATTATTAATTATAATAAAATAAATTAATCTCCAATACTTCAACACAATTGCCACAACATTTAATAGATCAACTATTATTTATTTATTTATTGCATCATGTATCCAAAATAATCAAATAATTTCCATTACTATTTATAATTAACTAAATTAAATTATACATGTGACGCCCCAAATCCCGAGGGTCTTTTTTCTTTTTTTTCTAAAAACATTTGTGAACAATGCCCATGAACAGTGCTTAAGACCAACCTAAATCCTTCTGTCACGCGCGTAGGAAGCCTGTTGTGCACATGGCCTGAGGACCATGTCGCAACACAAAAGGCCATGTCGCGACACAACATTTGAAGCACTTTGTCGTGACGGAGAACTCTTCACGCGACACAAACGCTTACCCTTTCAAATTTCCCGAGACTGCACTCACCCGCCTGTCATTTCATTTTTTTTTTCAGATGACAACTCGCGACACATTCTAAATTATGGAAACCATTAACACCGAACTAAATGTCTAAAATAAGTTTTATTACAAAACTCCCAATTTACAAAATCAAACTGATAAGCTTTGTCTTAATACTACAAAACCATAGAATAAGCCAAATTGGCTTTTTCCTCACTAGACCTCAAATGTCTCCACCTCCGGGTGTACGTCCAGCACTTGAAAACATTTTTTTCCACGACGGGGGTGAGCGATGGCCAGTAGAGAAAATATCTTACAAGGGCTACTCCCCACCTAAGTGCACATGCAATGCCATATTCACACATCCACACACATTCAATAAAAATCTGCATATTTTTACATGAATGTCTACATGCCATGCCCTATATGTCTCAGTCCACTGCTCCCCACACATGATTTTCATGTATAAATTCGCTTTTTCAAAACAAAAGATTTTTGTTTTTGAAACACATTGGACATTCTCCGAAAATCAGTATATATTGGACAACCCTCCGAAATATAGTTTAATGAATATGCTCTGAGAAATATTGTGGACAACCCTCCGATATAATTTAGTGGACATACTCCGAGAAATATTGTTAGACAACCCTCCGAATAAAACTGCTTGTTCACAAGCCATTTCATGCACTCACACTCGACTCACGTAATGTCCCATGCACATGAAATGTTAATGCTACTGCATGGAGTTTACATATTACATGTATACAAAGGAACACATGGAATATTCAAAAGTCATGATTAATACCAAGCATCATGGGCAACTACATCTACTGCATGTAATTTCTACCCATACGTAATCCATATTTAGATTTCAAACATACATATAACAACATGTTATTCATCCAGCAAATCTGGATTTTTTTTTTCTGTCATAACCCAGGAAAAAACAGCATACACAACCTATTTACAAGCTATTTCCAGCTCATTTTTTTCCAGCACATATGAACTATATTTAGATCATATTTTCCAACACAAACACACATATAACATCATGTTATTCATCAAGCAATCTGGATTTTTTTTTTTTTTTCACTACCCAGGAAAAATAGCATACACAACCTATTTGTAAGCTATTTCCAGCTCACATTTTTCTAGCACATATGAACTATATTTAGTCCATATTTTCCAACACATATAAACTATATTTAGTCCATATTTTCCAGCAATTATAACCTATTCCAGAACTGTGTTTCTGGACACAGGAATAAACCAGAAAAACCGATTCTCATCACCAACAGTTTGATCAACATTGTTTTTGAACCAGCCCTTTAGCTAGAGCTACAACTCATGGCCATTGGATGGCTCTCAAACAAGGACTAGCCATGGTAGGAGAAGACCTCTACCTGTTGGAGCAATGCACTAAATTTCCCTTCCTAACTAACCGGAAAACCTGCACAACTCCCTTCCTTCCCTTTCCTTTCTCTTTAACTTTTCTTTTCTTTCTCTTCTTTTCTTTCCTTTCTTTCTTTCTCCCTTTCTTTCTTTCCTCTCTTTTCATTTTCTTTTCTTCTTCCTCCTACAAACCTTCCTTGAATGCTGCCCACCCTCTTAAACCACCGAACTCCTTTTTGGCCAAGTTCTAGAATTCCCTCACACACTTGGCAATCAACATGCCATGTGTTCCTGATGCCTCCATGTTTTCCACTAATTCCATGCATAGGGGTTAAGAGCATGACACTTGCTTCCACCATAGCCATGTCCTTCCTCTAGTGCCACATGGCACCACACCCTCATGCCAAGTGTCACTATGTGATTCGTCCGTTTGCCTCGAAATATGTGAAATTCAGATTGTCTCAAAATTCATCGAAATTCGACTATGTATCTAGATTTTGTGAGACGAAATCAATGGTGTGATCCACGTCGTCATCTGAGATCTAGAGAATTTTTCAGACTCACAGTCTGTACTGTAACGGTAACCTATCATTTCGCATTACCCGGGTTTTGACATTCTTTCTCCCTTAAAAGAATTTCGTCTCAAAATTCACACACATATACATACACATCACATGAAGGTAATAGTCATTTGGGTCATTTAATGACTAAAACCACGTACCTCCGTCCTCAAAGAGGAAAGGATATCTAGTACGCATCATGTCCTCACGTTTCCATGTTGCCTCCTCAACTCCTCGGTGCTACCACAACATCTTCACTAGTCTCGCAGTCTTACGTCGCAAAACCTGATCTCGGCTATCCAAAATATGCACAGGTCCCTCCTCGAAGGTCCCATATGCATCAACAACAAGCTTTCCCCAATCTACCACATGAGTTGGATCTAGGGTATACTTCCGAAGCATGGAGACATGGAATACCTCGTGGACACCTAATAAACTCGGCGACAATGCTAACTGATACGCAACTGCACCCAACCTCTCGAGTACCTCGAAGGGCCCAATAAACCTCTACGATAGCTTTCCCTGCTTGTTGAACCTGACCACTCCCCTCTTAGGCATCACCTTCAAGAAGACATGATCACCTGCCTTAAACTCTAGAGGTCGTAGCCGTTTGTCGGCATAACTCTTCTGCGGTTCTGAGCCATGAGAACACACTTTCGTATCAATTCCACCTTCTCAGAGGTGTCTCTAATCAAATCCGGACTCGTGGTGGATCTCTCTCCCACCTCAGTCCAACAAACTGGAGATCAGTATGGCCTCCTATATAAAGCCTCATAGGGTGCCATGTGTATACTTGCCTGATAACTGTTGTTATAGGCGAACTCGACCAAGAGCAAATGCTCTTCCCAGCTACCCTTAAGATCCAGGACGCATGCTCTCAGCATGTCCTCTAACACCTGTATGATTCTCTCCGACTAGCCGTCAGTCTGTGGATGAAAAGGCAGTGCTTATCATCAACTGTGTCCCCATGGCCCTCTAGAAACTCTTCCAAAAGTGAGCCGTAAACCTAGGATCTCTGTCTAACACAATAGAGACTGGCACTCCATGCAGTCGGACTATCTCTCAGATATACAAATTTGCACTCCTCTAGTGTGGCGTCATCTCGCACCGCTAGAAAATGTGCTCTAATTTAGTGAGTCTGTCCACTATCACCCAAACTACATCGTGCTCAGACGTTCTTGGTAAGGAGTCACAAAGTCCATCGCGGATACGTTCCCACTTCCATTATGCGACCTTAATGGCCGGAGTAGTCCCGTGAGCCTCCTCGTGCTCACTTTACCTATCGGGCACGTGAGAACATCAATGAAATCTCAACGTGTCTCTTCATCCCGCTCCATTAATACCAGCTTACCTAAGATCATGGTACATCTTCGCGCTTATCCGATGCACCGCAAACCGAGAGCAATGTGCAACCTCGAGGACTTCCTCTTCAAATTAGTCAATTGGGAACTCAACCCGTCCCTATACCGAAGATCGCCTCTATGTGGAATGGCCTGAAATTTCAACGCCTGTACTTGATTGTACCCTGTCCCTAATGGACACCAACTCTGCGTCCTGTCCCTAGGACTCAAATCACTTTGGGAAGGCATAGCCACCAAACTCCCTAACGCTCCTCGAGCTCGGATTAACAGATCGTAGCCCAAACTGCCCCATTGGCCTGAGCATCCGCCACCCCAGAAGCTATACTCGCCAAGATTCTCGTGACTTTCGACTAAGTGCATCAACCACCATATTTGCCTTACCTAGATGGTAATGCAAAGTGAAGTCATAATCCTCTAGATATTCCATCCATCTGCGCTGCCTCATATTGAGGTCCCATTGTGTGAAGATGTATTTTAGATTTTTATGATATGAAAACACCTCAAACTGCTCATTGTATAGATAGTGGCGCCAAATCTTTAAAGCAAAGACTATGGCTGCTAACTGCATATCATACGTGGGGTAATTTCGCTTGTGGTTCTTCAGCTGTTTAGAATCATAAGCCACAACCCACCCGGACTTCATTAAAACACATCCCAGTCCGTCCTTCGAAGCGTCACAATACACTGTGTACATTGGTCCCCTTTCCGAGACTATCAGAATAGGAGTCAAGTTTCGTCAATTTTTTTTCAATTCATGGAATGCTCGCTCACACAAGTCATCCCACTCAAACTTGACCACCTTTTGGGTCAACCTAGTCATAGGTGCAACTAGTTAGGAGAAGTCCTTAATGAACCTCCTGTAATACCCTGCCAACCCCAAGAAACTACGTATCTCAAAGACTGACTTCGGTCTCTCCCAACTCATAACTGCCTCGACCTTCTCCGGGTCCACTGAGACACCCGAAGCTGATACTACATGTCCCAAAAATCTCACCTAAGTGAGCCAAAACTCCCACTTACTAAACTTTGCATATAACATATGTTCTTTGAGGGCCTGGAGAATAATCCTCAAGTGATCCTCATGCTCCTCCTCCGACTAGGAGTAGATCAAGATGTCATCAACAAAGACCACCACAAACTGATCTAGATAGGGCTGGAATACCCTATGCATGAGATCCATGAATGCCACCGACGCATTTGTCAACCTAAAAGGCATCATTATGAACTTGAAGTGCCCATACCGCTTCTCGAATCGCTTTGTAGGATGGTCCGCCCTAACCCTCAGAACTAATGATAACCGGGCAGCAAGGTCTATCTCGAGTAGACTCATTCCTTCAACTATCAAATCAGACATTAAATCCTGGTAAGGGATATCGATTTCGATCAGAACTCGTTCAACTGCTAATAGTCAATACACAAATGGCTGGTCTCATCATTCTTTCGCAAATGTAACCGGCGCCAAGGTGAAGTGCCTTGGCCTAATGAAACCCTCATTCAATAATTCCCGTATCCGACCTCAGTTCCCATCCATCCCCGACGCCATCCTATGGAGTCATAGAAATGGGCGACATACCAAGGTGTAACTCAATGCAAAAGTCTACATCCCTCTGTGGAGGTAATCCCGGTAGCCCATTTGGAAAAACATCCTCGTACTCGCAGACTACCCGAGGTAGACTCACATCCTGCCTCACCTCATCCTTCAAGGTAAGGCTTCATAACCCAACCCCCAACCGGTCCGCGCTTATCCGGAGTCACACGCTTGGGGGTAAGGCACCATGCTTATCCCCCTGAAACACAACACATACTCCATCCCGTGTGTAAAGTGCGAACTCGCCTCTACCCATCGTTAACAGATAACGACTCAAAGCAGGCCACAACTAGTCCATGCCGAGAATAACATCAAACTCGAACATATACATGACCCTTAGGTCCACCATGAGTAGAATCCCAAAGATCTCTAACTCACAATTCCAACATATCAGCTGCACACTCACCCTTGTCCCGAGAGGAGAACTCACATACAACGACTTTTCCAAGGTCTCAACCTCTAAGCCTAACTCTTCCACACATGATGTAGCAATGAATGAATGCGATGCACCATAGTCAAATAATATCCTTGCCCATAGGCGAGATAACAAAAACATACCTTGAATAAGTGACTGATTCTACAGCTTAATATGGTGCTATGGCGCAGACACGCCCCAGTCCCCGAAGGCCGCCCGCGGCCCTAACCTCTCGCCACCCATGCTTCCGCCTCTCCGCCCGCTGAGTAGCCGCGGTGCCAGTACCCGGAGCCCGATAATTGCTCCCCAGCCCCACTAGCAAGGAGGAACATACCGTGCTCAGGCACGTCCCATTGATGACTGAGACTGAGGTGCCCATAGTCTTGAGATCCCTGCCTCTGTGAGCAATCTCATCTCATATGTCCAGGCTGATGGCAATGAAAACATGTCATCGGCCCTGATTGGCTAGGAACCCTGATATGGCCTTGGCCCTAATAGCCGCGACTCCTCGTCCCTCGAAACCTCGTGAACTCAGTTTCTAAATTTTCTTCCTGAACTAGAAGAAGGCTAACCTCCTTCCTTGCCACTACACTGCGATCTCTGACATCTGCATCCTCTATTTTCCTCTCTAGATGGCCATAGCTGTCCCGACTCCATGTAGTCCATATCCTATAGGAGGAATCCTGTGAGATCTTACTCCCGATGGATTGTACCTTTAGGACCACCCTCAAACTTCCTCACCTTGGCCATTTCTGTGGCCACATAGTCATCCCCGAAATGTGCTAATTCAGTGAACTTAGCTACGTATTCGAGTACAGTCATATTTCCTTGTTTCAACTCAAGGAACTCCCGGGCTTTTGCATGCCTCGCAAATGCCGAGAAAAACTTGCTCATGAAGAGCTCTCAGAACTCTCCCCAAGTCATGGCCTCTCAATCTCTTGAGGTTTTAACTCAATCCCACCATACCTGGGATTGACCCTCTAGCTAAAATGTCACCAGAAGGATCCGTGTCACATCAGAGGTAATCTCCATAGCCTCCAAAACTCTCTCTACCTGTCGAAACCAATGGTCAGCCACCACCGGGTCCCCTCCCCCTCTGAATGTAGGAGGATGATGCGCTCTAAATCTCTGGAGGTCACTCGGCCCTCCCTAACCACCAGCTGCACTAGCCCGCGGCAATGCCTATGGTAAATGCAAAGGCCTTATCGCCCGCCAAATGCCCCGATCAAGCCAGCAAGTGGTCTACACGCCCACGACGACCTCTGTCATTTCCCTCCCCGAAGACTTGCCATCTACATAAGTTAAGATAGCACTCGATTATCTCTTTTCATTTATCACATTATGGCGCATAATGCCAATCACTAATAAATAACCATTCCCGCTATCATGCTCATTTGTTTTTCGAACTCCTGGCTGCTATGTTCGCTAACCCTAGTGTTCTCTATATATGTTCTATCATGCATAATTCACAAACACAATACATCTTCCATGGAACAGACCAGAACACACAAACAATCAATGCACATGATGCCGTGTCAAGCTGTGATGCTTATACCAAACAACCGAGCTACAGGTAATCGCATACCCAAGCTCTATACCGTAACTACATGTCCTAGACCCACGCCCAACAAGCCTTAGGTAATTGCATACCTAGGCTCTGATACCAAGCTATGACGCTCCAAATCTTAGGGGTCTTTTTTTTTTTTTTGAAAACATTTGTGAATAGTGTCCATGAACAGTGCCCCCCTGAATAGTGAACATGAATCGTAAAGGCTCACGAACAACCTGTGATCCTTCTCACAAGGAAGCAGAAGCTTGACGTGCACTGCTCGAGGACTATGTCGCAACACCTTAGCTGCGTCGCGACACAAAGATCCTGGAGCACTCTATCGCGACAGAGAACTCTTTGTCGCGACATAAATGCTGCCCTTCTCAGCTCCTGTACTTCCAGCTCTCACCCAGTTTGCTTTCATTTCATTTTTTTCTGCATTTATCAACCTTTTGCACACATTCTAAATTATGGGAAACCATTAACACTGAACTAAACAAGTTCAAAAATAAGTTTTTATTACAAAACTCCTCAATTTACAAAATCAAACTGGATGTTTTGTCCAGAATACTACAAAACTAGAGAATAAGCCAAATTTGGCCTTTTCCTTACTAGACCTCAAATGTCTCCACCTCCAGGTGTACGTCCAGCACTTGAAAACATTTTTTTCCACGACGGGGGTGAGCGATGGCCAGTAGAGAAAATCTCTTACAAGGGCTACTCCCCACCTAAGTGCACATGCAATGTCATATTCACACATCCACACACATTCAATAAAAATCTGCATATTTTTACATGAATGTCTACATGCCATGCCCCATATCTCAAGTCCTCACCGACTCCCTCACACATGCATTTTCCATGGTGAAATCGCAAAACAAAGATTTTTGTTTTTGAACTCACTGACAATCTCTCCGAAAATCAATATATATCGACAACCTCGTAAAAAAAAAGCGAATGGACATGCTTTGAGAAATATTGTGACAACCCTCCGATATAATCAGTGACATACCCGAGAAATATTGTCGACAACACACCGAACAAACCATTTTGGTTCATGCTTCATTTCATGCACTCACACCCGACTCACGCGAATGTCCCGCACATGAAATGTTAATGCCATCGCATGGAGCTCTCTATATATTATATGGTATACAAAGGAACACATGGAATATTCAAAATCATGCTTCATACTCAAGCATCACGTGGGCAACTACATTTATCGCATGTAATTTCTACCCATACACAATCCATATTCATATTTCAAACATACATATAACAACATGTTATTCATCCAGCAAAACTGATTTTTTTTTCTGTCACAACCTAGGAAAAAACAGCATACACAACCTATTTGCAAGCTATTTCTAGCTCACATTTTTTCAGCACATATGAATTATATTTAGTCCATATTTTCCAACACAAACACACATATAACAACATGTTATTCATCAAGCAATTTGGATTTTTTCTGTCACAACCCAGGAAAAAACAGCATACACAACCTATTTGCAAGCTATTTCCAGCTCACATTTTTTCCAGCACATATGAACTATATTTAGTCCATATTTTTGTAGCACAAACACACAAATAATAGCATGTTATTCATTAAGCAATCTGGATTTTTTTTTTCACAACCTAGGAAAAACAACATACACAACCTATTTGCAAGCTATTTCCAACTCACATTTTTCCAACACATATGAACTATATTTAGTCCATATTTCAAAGAATTATAACCTCGTCTTAATCAGGTTTCGTATTACAGGAAAGAACCAGGAAAAACTGATCTCACACAATGCTTTGATCAAAACTATTTTTGAACCAACCTCAATAGAGCTGTACCATGACCATTGATGACTCTCAAATAAGACTGCCATGGTAGAGAAGACCTCACCGTGGAGCTGCATCAAATTTCCCTTTTTAACTCGAAAAATCCCAGACAACTCCCTTCCTTCCCTTCCCTTTCTTTCTTCCCTTTCTTTTTTTCTCCCTTTCTTTCTTTCCTCTCTTTTCTTTTTCTTTTCTCCTTCCTCCTACGAACCCTTCTGATCTGGGCGTCCACCCCCTTCTCAAAACCACCGAACTCCTTTTGGCTCCGCCTAGAATTCCCTCACAAGCTCTAGCACATGACAATCAACATGCCAAGTGTGGGATCATGATGCCTCCATGTTTTCCACTAATTCATGCATAAGAGCATGACACTTGGCTTCCACTCATGTGCCAAGTGTCCTCTCCTCTAGTGCCACATAGCACCACACCCTCATGCCAAGTGTCACTCTGTGATTCGTCCTTTCGCCTCGAAATACATGAAATTTCTACTTCATGATTCAGATTTTGCGACAACCCCAAGGGCGATCCGCTGCTATCCGAGAGATCTACGTAATTTTTCAATTACAGACTGTATTGTAACAATAACTTATCATTTCGCATTATCCGGGTTTTCACATTACACAAAAAAATTAATTTCCAACCATACAATATTGCTAACATTTAAAAAAAATACATTTCAAGATATATTCTCACTTATACTTGAATTTCCTAAGAATCATTAAAAAATTCCAACTAATTCAAAAAATTATCCAAGGACTGGCTGCTAGAATACTATTATTAACCCTCAAACAAATTTTCATAATTTATTTCTTATTAAAAATAATTAATTCAAATCGAATAAAACATACATTCAAAATTTGAAGTCGATCCAAAAGTTATTTTGATTTTCGCGAATGACTATCACCCTACCATCGACAACTATTTTGGCTCCTCCCTGCTCAAACCCCTCAACCGCCACTCTCCTTTCTTTTCCATTGCCTCTCATTCTTGGTTTTTATTATCTTATACTTATCCCTTGAGATAATCTTTACTATTAACTTCTTTTCCTTTATTTTATTATATTTTTTTGTTTTCAACCCATTACTTACCCAACTTAGTATTCCCTCTAACCATGCTTTTGATTGTTTTCAACCCACTACTTACGTAACTTACTATTCCCACTTCCTTAAATTATTTAATTCTTTATAATTATAACTTGCATCAAATTTATAATTTATCATCTTATGATAAAATACTACAATATACATAATTTGATTTACTAAAATTCTAATACATAAAATTATGAATTTTAACATTAAATACTAGAGATTATATTTGTTCAACTTAAACTAAATTCTTGAAATTTCTACTTGACAATATTTTCAAACATTGACTTTTGACTAAAATTTTCAAAAATTTCTCTCAAATAATTTTTTAACAAGTGGATTTTGGATACTCTATTTGACCATTGACTCACAATTTCATGAAGACTTTTTTCATCTATGAGAAACATGGGTATTACCTTGCCGCACCGGCATCGTATTTTCGGCGGCAACGAAAGTGACGAAGTCACCGACTGATGGGATTTCGACGACGAATGCAATTGCAATGTAACATGAGAAGAAGAAAAATGCGGAAACGCCGGAGATGAAATGCCAGAACCGATGACAGCGCCGATACTAAACCAAAGAAGGTTCTACTAGTTGAGGGCTTTCTTCATCTGGTTCTTGCTTTGATCGCGGACTGTATGGAGTTGAGGTCGTCAAGGGAGCTTGTTAGGAGGCGCTGTCTTTCAACCTCGTTTTTGTGTTTCCCAGTGCGGTGATGTTAAGCTCCCCGGCTTTGGAATGATTCCTCTGGAAATAAATCATCTTTTTTAAATAAGCATCTCCTCTTCTTCTTCACCCCCACCACCTTCATTGTTGCTCATTCTTCTCTAGCAACACTGTAATATGAAGGGAGCAAATGGCTGAAAATTAGCTTCGGCTAAGTTTTTTATTTTTTATTCTCTCAAAATCTAACTCGTGATACCAGGTCAACCGTTGGACCCTAAGGGTTTTCCTAGTCTAAGCTGACAATTAAACTAATTACACTATTTTTTCTCTAACTTCACCCACTTACAAAATCATGACTCTACTAATCAATATATCAATCAATTGATTCCAACAAATATCTACAACAAGCTTATTTCAAAGAATTTAAAATCATATTTTACAAATAGCGACATGTAATTTAGATTTCCATAAAAGTCCATATAACTATACTTAATACAAGTATAAAATAAATAAATTAAAAGGGATAATCCTTATTATAGCTTCCTTAGCTTTTTGACGCATCTTCGTACAATCCTTGGTCTTCTTATGTTTTTCCATAACTATTTTTACATCTAAAAATTTAAGAAAATAATGGGGTGGGCATTTTCATGTTAGAAAATAATGGGGTGGGCATTTCCATGTTGCTTGGTAGGGTGATTCACAAACAATGGGGTCAAGTAGTATAACTAAAGCTCAATGTTTAATGAATAAAACAAATATAAAAACTTACAATAAACCACGCATAATCCACACAATCTCTCATCATATAAACAATTGAATAGTTCAAAGTTAATCGACCTAATTAAAGCAAACACAAAACTTACAACACATAATCAAACATAATTTACACAATTCCCACAATTTAGAAATCACACAAACAATTATTACACATAATTCACGCACATCAACCCATCATTAAACATAATCCATACAAGGAGATGCAAATGAGAATGATGCATAATCGTGAAATGTATAGTTGTTGTCGGGCTTTTATTGACGGATATGTGTCCATACCCTACTATATTCCCCATTTGGAGTCTTCTAGGGATTTTATCTTTCACACTAAAGATCTCACTCGCTTCTTAACTTGCCCATTTCAGGGTCATCTTATTTCGTATTCAATCCACATAACCATTTCTTTATCCTTTCTTATCAACAATCATAGGTGCAAATGAATGCAACAATACCATATATTACTGTTGTACACTTCCAAAACTCAACCATGATATTTGACAATGTAACAAACTATTTAATCATAAAACAAAATCCAATGTCTTTTCTCAAATCCTTTCATAAAAATGTAACAACATTTAGTATTTCTCATATCATTTCGTTAACATGTTAGGACATCCAATATTCACAAATCATTTTACTGGCTCTGAGTTAGTATATGTACAGATATCTATAAACAGTCATTCTAAACCTTCATTTCTATATCTAAAGGTGATTAAGAATGAATTAAATATTTTGCAGAAATAATTCTCTTTACTTTATTATATCATCAACAAGAATTTTTCAAATATTAATCTAGCATTATTTCCACTAAAATAAACTCAGAATTTCATATATTAGTATTTACTAATTCCTAATGCTTGATATGTTTCACAATCACAACAAATTTTGATAAAATCTACCTAACAATTTCTTTCCATTACGTTATCCAAACTTCAACAATATTCAACTAATCCATAACTCATCAAAACATGATTTAAATCACAATTTATTCAACCCTCAAACAAATTTTCATAATTTATTTCTTATTAAAAATAATTAATAATGTGAAACGGGTTTAATTGTTCAATTTTTATTAAACCATGAACAGACTAGTCATCTGGAGACTCCACCATTGGTGGAGGCACTGCCTTCTCTTTTAAGAAAAGATAATTTAAAGGCTTTATTGTTTTCATAACTCTCCGATGTGGGACAAGTCTACCAGAATTAACAAAGGAAATTTTCTTCAAGAAGGAAGATGGACTGACCTCGGCTCTCGATTGGAAAACCCAGCCCTACAACCAAAGGCTAGTTCCCTCCTGCTGACAGGAATGCAAATGAAGATTTATATTACTTCATGAATTCCTTTGATGTGGCAAGTTTATTTCATAAACTTGGTAAAACGTTGAAGTTATGTGGCTTCACCCCTTTCTTGGTAAAACATTGAGAAAAGCCTTTATATTTATTAAAACGTTACCAATATATATATATATATATATATATATATATAATTCGATTTTTCTTTTGTTTTAATATATTTTTATATTTAAATAATTATATTTTATTACATACAATAAAAATATTAATGTATTTGTAAAATTATTAAATAAATATTATTAAAATTTTTAATTTATATATATATATATATATATATATATATATATATATATATATATATATATATATATATATATATATATATATATATATATATATATATATATATATATATATAATTTAAAATATAAAATTTTAATTTTTAAAATTTTGAAATATTTTTTGAAAATATATATTTATTATAAATATATTTTGAATATATTTATAAGATATGTTTATTATAAATTTTTATTAATATACATTTATAAATTTTAAAAATATTTATAATTTTAAAAAATATGAATTATATTTATGACGTCACCGATTCAACCATGATTTGACCGCTAAAACTTAAATCGATAATTTTTCTGTTTCGGCTATCAATCCTATTTTTAAAATATTAGTTTTCAATTCGATATTTACCTAACTTACTATTCCCACTTCCTTAAATTTATTTCATTTTATATAATTATAACTTGCATCAAATTTATAATTTATCATCTTATGAAAAAAATACTACCATCTTCATAATTTGATTTACTAAAATTCTAATACTTAAGTTATAAATTTTAATATTAAATACTAGAAAATATATTTGTTTAGCTTAAACTAAATTCTTGAAATTTGCATTTACTACTTATGACATGACAATATTTTCAAACATTGACTTTTGACTAACCAATCCAAAAATTTCTTCCAATTAATTTTTTTTAACACGTGGATCTTCGACATTAATTCCCTTTGACCATTCCACTCACAATTTCATGAAGATTTTTCTCATTTTTGAAACCCGATTTATTACATCGAGATGCCGGCACCGGAAACAACATACTCCAGCAATATATTTCAGGGACAAAAGTCACTGAGAACACTCAAGATAGGAAAATGAGCTACCGACTACTGGGATTTCGACAGTGAATTCTGCATTACACAAGACAGAGAGAATTACGGATCGGAAATTCCGGAGATGAAGTAGGAAATGATGATGGTAGGGCCAGTGTTGTCCCTTGTGGCTTGTCTGGTGAGGACGAAAATGCCGGAGCCGATGACGTGCCGATACCGCACCAAAGAAGGTCTCACTAGTTGAGGGCCTTCTTCATATGGTTCTTGCTTTTGCTGCGTACTGTATAGAGTTCGAGGCACAGATTCTCAACTCAACTCTATGGTGGTTCTGGATAAGAAATAATCTTTTACGCATGCTGGGTCAAAGGTGCACTACCTAAACACCCAACATACCATTCAAACTTGCTAAGAAGAGTAGTGGAAGAGATGAGAGACTCCTATAAAGATAGTTAGGGTAACTAGGACTGCTGCCACCCCCTACAGGGTGTCCCTAACTGAGGTACACACGACCTTTAGGCCTCTAAAACAATAATAAAAGTTTTACCTTCGGTTTGAAGCGCGATTGCCCCCCTCTTTGGTCACGATGGTGGGGCAAATCAGATCCTCCTCACCCTAAGAAGAAGACTACTCCACTCATAATGAGTACTGTGCACTCCATGGATGATGAAGCTAATAAGAAAAATGAAAGAAATCGTGCTGAAAGCTTCTATGAATGAAAAGGAGAATGTTCTCCCAAATTACAAGTATTAAACTAAAATTGTATATCAAAAGTATATTGTTTCTCACCTCGGATCTCTATTTATAATAGATCTCTAGAGGTTACTTTGTGCCCAAGTATGATTACTTTCCTATTACAAATCAAACTCTAAGACTTGGGACACAAAACTTTCCATTTTCTGCCTTTCGCCAATTTTGCACTAGAACTAGGCAGTAATGTGAAATTTCGCACTGCCTAGTAGAGGCAGTGCGAAATCGAGTAGTGAGCAACTTAAACATGGAAGCGGTGCAAAATTTTGCATTGCATGTTAGAGCAATGCGAAATCACATTGAAGCAATGCGAAATGGCATTGATGCAATGCGAAATGCTTTAAAATAGGTTCAAATCCTTAATCTTCTAGCATGGTCATTAATTCCTTCATGGTCCCAACTCATTTGAATTGCTTCCCATTTGAGCTTCTAAGCTCACAAAAGATTCTATATATCCTCATCATTTGACTCCTCGTGATTCCAAAGAGCCGTAAAAGGGCCTAAAAAGGACTATATGCATACTTCGAGTACTAATGAAACCATTAGTAGGTTTCGTGGCCAACAACAAAGTGAAGTCAAGAAGTGTGAGTTTCCACTACAAAAAGGGTTTTATTTTGTGAAAATTAAGTACTTAAAAATACACCTTTTGAGTGATTATTAGTTACATGGTTTAGCAACTACCTATGTCCATAGGGTTGTGCCAAGATGCAAGGATTTACACTAATCCGATTTAAGATTATAATTAGTCTTATGTGGTACGAGACTTCCTCTTTACCCATGGTCCTTTAACCTAATCACTCATAGTGGAATTCAAAAAGGTGCTGAATTCTAAAATGAAGAATTCATAAAGGTGGAACTCCCTCAATCCCCCTCTCGAATGCATCACACATACCATGCCCACATTACATCAATAAGGTGAAGAATTCTAAAACATCATCTTTCACACAAGGTGAAAGACCTTGAAGGTGTAATTCAATCGAGGACCAGACTGTGACTCTTCAACACATCCGCATTCTGTTCTCTTCAAGCTCTACTCCCGAAATCAGAAAGGAGACATCTTCCAAGCCCTTGAATTTATAGCCCTTGCAGCCCGCCTGGCATTTGAGTAGTAAGTTCGATCATTATCCTAATAATACTCTATGCATTACCTTCTTTTTCTTGAACTTATCTTCAAGCTATCCCAATGGAAGTAGGAGACTTGGTGCCCAATTTTCCTCTTTTCCAAATCTAGTTTAATAGCTTCGATGATCGGATCCTCTTGTTTTAAACTTTATCCACTTGATAGAGGAGTCATATGCCCATCGATAGCTTCCTCCCCAAGTCCTGTGGCCTCCAAGGGTCCTAAACCGCTTAGAGTCCTAAGTCAATTCCAACTCTAGTCCTAACTTTCCCGAGACTAGCACGTCCTTACATTGTGGGATTGCCCTAGTTAGGATTGATTCTAGGGACTTCATGTTTAAACCATCAAATCTTCATCAAACTTGCTCTTCGAAGTAGTTGTCTTCTTGATAGAACAATAGAGATGAAGATATTGACAATTCCAAACCCAACAATAATAATTAATCATTATTATTAGTATTATCTTATCATTTATATTGTGAACATGCTTCATACTCTCTTAAATGAAAAACTTTTTAAAAAAATAATTTTTAGAAAATGATTTTTAAGGATAGCTTTTCCTAGCTTTCTTTTCTTTCTTTTCTAGCCACTCATATTCCTTAAGCAAAAAGGGGTAAATATTTTTGTCATTATGGCCTTAAATCACCTATGTACACCTCTTTTTATCAATTTATTTCCTAAAAAAGGGTTATTCCACATAGATCTGGGTTTTATTTTATTTTTCGTATTGCGGAATTTGGTTTTGTATCGTCTTTTACAACATTTTATTTTTCGTCATCTAAAGTATATTTGATCAAATAAAGACAACAAATCAAATTATAGTAGTTAGTATGTTATAGAATTGAGTCATATGTACATTAATCACTATAGTATTGTCAAATTTGTAGGCTTTGAGCCAATTTATTATGTTATTAACCTAGGTACCATTTCATCCTCTATGACTTTTAGTGAATTTGTATAAGTATGAATTTGTATAAGTATTTCTATTGATGTATTACTAGTTTGAATAAAAAAAAGATAGCTTTTGAAAAATTTCTTATGTCTTCCTATGGTTTTTTGGAAAATATATATTTATGAACATGAAATGTTGATCCGATTTAGCCAAAACAGGGTCAATGAAAGCAAGTTCTCAAACAAGCCTTTTTCTTTCTTCATAATATATATAGAGATATATATATATATATATATATATATATATATATATATATATATATATATATATATATATATATATATAATGTGTGTGTGGGTGTGTGTGTGTGTAAGAACTTTCTTATCCGTTTTGAATGAAATTACCTTTGAAACGGCATTGTTTTTAAAATCTTTGAAACAAGTAACATTGATGGGTTTTAATCCTCTCTTTCGTTAGTCTGAAATAGTCATAGGCCATTCAAGTTTTCCATTTGGTTGAGGTCATGTTAAAGAGAGTTCTGACTCTCTTTGGAACAAGATTTTCCTTCAGTAAGATTCCTTTTAGGATAGAGATATGAAATGATAGTGCAATCTTGGTTTGAGTTATCGCAAACGAGGTGTTATTGTCGACATTCATAGAAGATTGTTTCATTCTAGGAAACAATTGGGAATTTCTCAAGGCCCCGTCAAATAAGGCGAATTTGTTTTAAGGAAATTATTGTGACTCCACATTTTCCTTCCCCAATGTTTTGGTTTTCTTTTGTAGTAATCTTCTTTTCTCTCCTTCTTTTTTCCGTTTCAGTGTATTCACAATTCTATTGTAGTCTTAAAGCATATTTGAAAGGGGAAAAAAAGAGGCATGAAAAAAAAAAAGAATAACCAGCAAGGTGGTTTACTGGAAAAAAGGGGACGTTGATTTTTTTTTTTTTGGGAAAGAAAACAAATCCAAAAAAAGGTTTGGTCCTAAAAAAATTTTTAATTTGATTTTGAAATAATTCCTAGCTTTTAATGAAAAACAATTTGTCCTGAAAAATTAATTGATTTTTTTGGTAGTCAAAAGGAATCTCTATACAAAAAATTGTTTTCCTTATAGTTTTGTAGAAAAAAAATATCTTTAAAAAAAACAAGAAAAAAGGAACATATAGAAAATTTTTTGAGAAAGTTTGGTTTAGTATTCTCTTGGTTTAAAAGGGAAAAAAAGTTGTTGTTTTTTTTTGTCTTCTCCAAAATATGAAAAAAAAAAAAAAAAGGATTTTGCTTATCCATTAAAAAGGGAAAATATTTTTAGTTTGAAGAAAAAAATAACATAAGTTCGGTATGAAAATTTGATAGAATTTTTTATAACCTAATAAAAATCATTTATCCTATAAGAAAAACAAAGTTGGGGAAACAAAGTTTGTAGTTTTTTGAGTTGAAAAAGAAAAGGTTTTTTAATATTGGAACCAAACAAACAAATTGGTTTGTTAGTTTATTGGAAAATCCTGAAAATACAAGTGTGTGTGTGTGTAAAAGGCAAAAGGGTGCAAATGTGTGAAGTGTGTGTGTGGTGTGTGTGTAAAGGTTTTAACCTATGATATTTGGGTACATAGTACAAAGCTTCAACCACTAGGCTATGACTATTGGTTATGTTTTTCCTTGAAATGAATATATGATAATGAGATAAGTCTACTAGGTTAAACTTTACACTCATTTTTTAGTTTGTGCTAATTCCTTTGTGGTCTTAGGAAAATGGAAATTACGATATAGAGAAGTTTTGTTTAAGGAGTTTGGATCTTAAGTAAGACTATTTATGACCCCTTCAATCTTTCTTGGGAATTGAATATTCTATCTAAGGAGTCTGGTTCTAGCCTGAGTTTCTATACCCCATCATTCTTTCTTGGGAATACTCTATTAGACATTATTTTCAATTATTCTGAGAATTGGTTTTGGGAATATAAAATTGACATATTTTCTACAATCTTGCAAAGAAATGGACTTAATTCCAAATAATGGTGTGTGTTCCAACTACATCTCGTTTCAAGTGGTAACCCCTAAGCAGACCTGAAAAACACAATGACGCCATCAAGCCAAGGCGATCTCCGTCTCACTTGGAAAAAACAAGAGAAGTTCAATCGACTTAATTTTAAATGGTGGCAATAAGATGTTCTACCTGACTACCTTGAATCTTGATAAATTCTTGACTGAAGATGCTCCTAAGCTCAAAGAGGATGAGCACGATATCCAAGTCATCAGTGTTGTGGATGCTTAGAAACATTCTGACTTTATATGCAAGAACTACGTCATGAATGCTTTGATTGATTCTTTATATAATGTGTATTCATATAAGAAAACAACTAAGGAGCTATGGGAATCACTAGACTGGAAATATAAAACCTAGGATGCTAAGGCTAAGAAGTTTGTTGTGGGTCGTTTCCTTGATTACAAAATAGTAGATTCCAAGACCGTGGTCAGTCAAGTCCAAGAACTTCATGTAATCGTCCATGAGATACATGTTGAGGGAATGATATTGAGCGAAACTTTTCAAGTTACAACTATTATTGAGAAGTTTCCTACTTGGAAAGACTTCAAGAATTACCTCAAGCATAAGAGAAATGAAATGAGCATCGAAGATCTGATTATTAGACTTTGCATTGAAGAAGACAATATATGATCCAGAAGAAAGGCGCATAATCCTAGTAGCGTTGGTAATAACTTTGCAACACACAAAGCTCCAAGCTTCAAGAAGCCAACAATGTTAAAGGCACTAAGTTGGGACCTAAAAGAAAAGTCTCTAAGAAATTGAAGTTTCAGGGAAAATGCTTCAATTGTGGGAAACAAGGTCAGAAATCTACTGATTGTAAACAACAAATGAGGAACAAATCCAAGGAAGCGAATGTGGTGGATGGCATCATTAAGAAAATGTCTAACATTGACCTCACTGCAGTAATCTTTGGGTGAACTTAGTGGGGTCTAACCCCAAAGGAATGGTGGATTGATACTAGTGTTGCCTGACATGTGTGCTTTGACAAGAAGATCTTCTCCATCTTTGAACCAGTTGAGACTATGGAAAAGGTGTTCATGGGGAACTCTTCCAAATTCCTAAAATCAAGGGCAAACTAAAAAGATCAAGATGACGCTCTGTGAAGGAACCGACTCTAACAATGTCTTGTATGTGCCTGAACCGTAGAAGAACTGAAAAGCTAATTCTTGGTCAATGTCATGATTTTGATGGTTTTTTAGTCAAACAAATTTGTATCATTCTAAAAGTGAATGTATGCTCGAAAGGTTACATGAGCGATGCTATGTGGAAGCTCAATGTAATGACTATCATAAAGTCAAATATGAATAAAGTTAATACTTCTACTTACATACTTGAGTTCTCTAATCTATGGCATGGTAGATTAAGACATATTAATTATGATATATTGCGTAGATTAATTAACTTAAATCATATACCAACATTCCAAATTGTTTCAAAACATAAATGTGAAACTTGTGTTGAGGCAAAACTTACCAAGTCTTCTTTTCAAAGTATTGAGAGACATACTGAACCTCTTGACTTAATCCATAGTGACATATGTGATTTGCAATTTGTACAAACAAGAGGTGGTAATAAATATTTTATTACCTTTATTGACGATAGCACCAACTATTGCTATGTGTACTTACTCAAAAGTAAGGATGAGGGGATAGAGAAATTTGTTCTTTATAAAAATGAAGTTGAGAATCAACTCAACAAGAAAATTGAAGTGCTAAGAAGTGATCAAGGTGGTGAGTATGAATCGCCATTTGTTGTTGTTTGTGCTCAACATGGGAATATACATGAAATCACAATACCTTATTCACCTAAATCCAATGGAGTGGTTGAGCGAAAGAATCGCACTCTAAAGGAAATGATGAATGCAATGTTGATAAGTTCTAGTCTACCACAAAACATGTGGGGAGAAGCCTTTTTGTCTACTAATTACCTCTTGAACAAGGTATCTAAAAAGAAAGCAGAGAAGACTCCATATGAGTTATGGAAAGGATGGATGTCATCCTATAAATACTTGCAAGTGTAGGGATGTCTAGCTAAAAAGACAGTTCCTCCGCCTAAAAATGTGAAAATAAGATCTAAAACTATTGATTGTATTTTCATTGGTTATGCACATAACAATACTGCTTATCAATTTCTTATTCATGAGTTGAATATCCCAAATATTCATAAGAACACGTTAATGGAATCAAGGAATGCATCATTATTTGAAGACGTATTTCTATGTAAATCTAAAGAAGAGTCAAGCTCATCGAAATGAGTGCTTGAGACTATTAATGAAAATAGTCAAGATTAAGATAAAGATGGTGAGATAGAACCTAGACGTAGCAAAAAAACAATGGCAAAAAAATATTTTGGTCTAGATTTTATGATGTATGCGCTTGAAGGGGAACCTCAGACTTTCAAGGAGGCAATGAACTCTATAGAGGGTCTCACATGAAAAGAGGCTATTAAGAGTGAAATTGATTCCATACTATAAAACCATACTTGGGAACTAGTGGATCTTCCATCAGGTTGTAAACCTCTAAGTTCCAAGTGGGTGTTCAAGAGGAAAAGGAAAGTAGATGGATCAATTGACAAGTACAAAGCAAGACTTATGATCACATGTTACAAACAAACTGAAGGCCTTGATTATTTTGACACATTCTCTGGTCAAGAGAATAAATTCCATAAGGTTGCAATTGCTGCATTGAGTAACCTTGAAGTACATCAAATGGATGTGAAACAACCTTCTTAATCAGATTACGAAGTTAAACTCCACATTGAGCAACCTAGGGATTTTTCTCGCCGGACAAGAAAAGAAAGTTTGTAAATTGACAAAATCATTGTATGGGCTAAAACAAGTACCAAAACAATGACATGAGAAATTTGACAATGTCATGATATCACATGACTTCAAAATTAATGAATATGACAAGTGTGTGTATGTCAAAGACACAAAACATGAATATACATATGTTTGAAATGATAGATTTACATATGCTTATTGTCGGTAGTAATGATAAGATGATTACATCTACCAGAAACATGTTGAATTAAAGGTTTAACATTAAAGACTTAGGACTTGCTGATGTTATATTGGGGATAAAAATCAAAAGAACATCAGATGAACTCATTCTACATCAGTCACACTATGTTGACAATATTCTTGGAAGGTTTGACAAAGATAATAGTGGTATGCCTGCACCAAGAGATGTAACTCTACATCTAAGACAAATAGAGAGGCTTTAAGTAGAATACTCTAGGTAATGTATTAGCCCATCGTACTTAATGAGTTGTACAAGACCAAACATACTTAGGTCAATAACCGAGCACATTACGAGTAACTACAGAGCAAGCATTGCTAAGGAATTATGAGAGTATTAAAATACTTATGACTTACTCGTGATTATGGGTTGCACTACACAAGATATCCTATTGTACTTCAAGGATATAGCGATGCTAATTGGATATCTAATGTTAAAGACTCAAAATCCTAGAGTGGTTATGTATTCACATTGGAGGAGCAACAGTCTCATGGAAATCCTCAAAACAAACAGTTATTGCCAGATACACAATGAAATATGAGTTTATAGCACTAGACAAATGTGGGAAGAAGTTGAATGACTACGCCACTGTCTAGAGGATATTCCAAGGTGACCAAAACCTGTGCCTCCAATATGCATACATTGTGATAGTCAATCTGCTATTGATAGAGCACAAAACAATATGTATAATGGTAAATCTAGACATATTCGTCGTAGACACAACACCATTTGATGCAAAGTTAAGACACGACTTCTAAGGTTGTATTTAAAGTTCTAAAAAGGCAGGTTTTGAGAGCACAAGGAAAGAAGATCAATGACGCATTCAATATGCTAATTCGAGTTCTAGAATAATCTAGACGTATTTGTGATGCTTTGATTAGGTTGTATGACTCGCATGCTGGGTTATTTACTTTCCTTTTAGTTTATTTATTTTTATTTACTTTCCTTAGTTTATTTTATTTAGCTCTGTTTCTATTATTTAGTTTTAGGTGTGATTTAGGTCAACATTGTAGTAGATATTTTATTTCTATTTCCTTTCTAGTTTGTAGCCTATAAAGAAAATATTTTTACAATGTAATAAAATAGAAGAATATGAATTAAAACTTGTGAGAGTCTTCTCCTATTTGGTTCTCCAAATAACTTTTGAACTTATCGGAATTTTTTGTGGCATCCTATCGATTTATCAATTAATCCTTCCATAGTTGATTGCATGCTTTCAAAGATTCATCGACTTATCAATCAATCCTTCCATAATTGATTGTGGCGTCTTCACTTTCCCCTTATGAACATTATCGTAGAATGATCTGAGAGAGTATCCTATTGCGGGTTGCATCGGTTTGTGGCAACCTTGCATCACTATCAGACAACTACTCTCAACTGGGGTTATCTCTCTAGATTACGTAAGATCTAAGGATAACATCATGGATCTGCTAACCAAAGGGTTACAGAGAGAGTTAGTTGAAAAGTCATCAAAGGAAATGAGACTAAAGCCCATAAAAGAATAAGTTAATACAATGAATACCCAACCTAGCTGATTGGAGATCCTAAGATCTAGGTTCAAAAAGGACAAGGCTTTGATTTGATCATTGTGGGATCTTCCCTTGTCCATTCCTCCTATGATGACACAGTGATGCTCATAAGAAGAAGGTTAAGCTATGCTTTTGATTTATATGCATTGGAAAATAGTAACATGAGCTACACTTAATTTAGGAGATCATCTATGTAAGAGTGAAGTGGAGCCACTCCAAAGGGAATTGAATATGACATAATTCATATCAAACTCTTATAGAATTAGGCGCATGTTCATGGCCAAAATGAACATAAAAGTGAGAACTAAGAAATGTTAGGAAGATTCATGTGTAAGGTATGTCGTCATCTACACAAATGACATAATGGTTCAGGGACATCGTGTCTACTGTTTGGTTAGTAGAGTAAACATACTTCTACAATGGAAGTTTAAAGGGTAACACCTACCTCCTATGCAAATTAACCGGTTGTATTCTATCACTATGGAATCGCTTTGTCCTATCATCAGTGTTAATTTATTCATGGGGGAATTGTAGGAACCTTTCCTGTCTTGCTTTGAATGAAATTACCTTGAAACAATTGTTTTTAAAATTTTTGGAAACATTTGCATTGATGGCCTTATTAACTTCTTTCGCGAAGGAAACACCCCGGAGGCCATTCAAGTCATCTATTTGGCTGAGGTCTTTTTAAAGAGAGTTCTTACTCTCTTTGGAAACAAGATGTTCCTTTAGTAAGATTCCTTTTGGCATAGAGATACGAACATAGTCTTACTACAGAATTGCGCGAATACACAGAAACGAAAAAAGAAGAAGCGGAGAAAAGAAGATTACAAGAGAAAACTAAAACACTACAAAGGGAAGGAAAATATTGAGTCTTGTGAGAATACAATTTTCTTAAAGCAGATTCACCTTCTTCGACGGTGCCTTGAGAAATCTTAGCATCTACTTCCCAGGATGAAATGATCTTCTATGACTGAAGGAAAAAACACCTCGTTTGCAGTCACTCTCGGTGAATTGGACTATATTCGTATCTATGTCCCAAAAGGAATCTTACTAAAGGAAAATCTTGTTTCCAATAAGAGTTAGAACTCTCTTTAAAAATACCTCAACCAAACAAAAAACTTGAATGGCCTCCGATTTTTTTCAAATTTCCAACTAAGAGATATCAAAACCCATCAATGTAAATGTTTCCAAGATTTTAAAACAACTGCTTCAAAAGGTAAATTTATCCAAATGGGACATGAAAGTTCTGATATATATATATATGAGGCAGAGTATATATATATATATAGATGGATGCATTAAGATTTTAAAATAATTAATTGTTATATGTATATATGTATGTTTTATCCCCTTTATCACATCTTCTAATAAATTGGTACTATGTAACTCTGATCCCACATCGTCCCACATAAAGACTACCAAGCGCCTTATATTTAGGGTTTCTCACCTGGTTTACTAAGTGAAAGTCGAGGCCCAACAGGCCTGCTTTGACACTATCTAACCTGATATGGAGCTACCCTTACTGGTGGCCCATGCAGTGTCGCGATAGGGGGGTGTGTCATGAACTCTGATCCCCACATCGCCCCACGGCGCGGCGGCGCCTATAACGGCCTTGATCTTCATCATTTCTTATGATGCCCATAGCCACTTGGAAAGAAAAAGCATCATTTATATGGGTAGTATTTTGATCCCATATTCTTCCCTCATGTATATAATTGATAGAGATCTCTTCATTGTTATGTACCGGTGATCATTAAGAGATAACTCTTGATCAGTGCCCCACAGGCTACTTGTTCATCAACCCTGGGCTTACCAGCTTATATGCTCTTCAGAGCCATAGATATAGTAATTTTCCTTTTTCTGTGAATTGTGTCTTGAGCCAATAGGTCTTCCACAAAGTAATCGTGGCTTTAGTCTTACTTTGGTTGCGGCTCGCTTGTAATTTTCCCCGTTGATTTCAATCTTTCGCCGATTTTTGCAAACAGATATGTGATTTTGTAACTTTGTCAATCAATAAAGTATCAGTAATGACTTGGCAAGACCTTGTAAATGAATTATTTTCTAAACTTCTAGTTCAGATTGCTTTGTACAGGGATCAAGGTGAGATAAAGATGACTCATTCCATGTAATTTCGCCATTCTTCCTCGAATCGCTTATCTCCTAATGGCGGGAAAGATTATCAAAAGTGACAATCTGCAAATCGAGCAGTAAAAACTTCCCCCGTAAGAGGCTCGATATAATTTATAATAGATGCAGATTGAAAGCCAACATAAATACCAAGACGACGTTGAGGACCTAACTTAGGTCGATGTGTGGGGGCAATTGGAACATAAACAATACAAAAAATTCGCAAATGCGAAATATTAGGTTGATAACCTTTAGCAAGTTGTAATGGTGATAAATTGTGATCGTCATAGGACGGCGCGAATTAAATGTGTAGCATGTATAAATAGCATGTCCCCAGCGTCGATAAAGGCAATTGCCAAAGTAATCGGTCTAGCAAATCAACTGCGTACATTTTGATAAAAGATCTGCCCAACCCATTCTCGAAAATGAATACGAAAGCAATGTGATGTTGAACATCTATACCAATGTACATACAATAATCAAGGAGTGCTTCGAGATGAGAATTAATAGCATTATCAAGACAAATTGTCTTGATAGGGTGATAAGGGAATTGTGTTCGTAGTCTAATTATTCGGAAAGCAAATAATCTGGAAGAAAGGCAACATTTCTACTAGAAAGAAGGCATACATGAGACCATCGAGTAGACGCATCAATTAAAACCATAAAATAACGAAAAGGTCCACTAGGTAGGTGAATAGGCCCACAAATATCCCCTTGAATATGTTCTAGAAAAGCGGGGAATTCAAATGTAACATTTGTAAAAGATGGTCTAATAATTAATTTGCCTGGGAACAAGCAAAGACAAGTATAAGCATCGCTTACTTTTTAAAATTTTCACTTGTTAATGGATGCCCATTAGAATTTTGAACGATACGACGCATCATGGAAATTCCTGGATGCCCATTAGAATTTTGAACGATACGACGCATCAAGGAAATTCCTGGATGCCCAAGTCGTTCGTGCCAAAGTAAAAATGCATTGGAGTCATTGAACTTCTGGTTTATGACAGCATAAGATTCAATAGATCTAATAGTTGTCTGATATAACCCACAAGATAAAGAAGAGAATTGTTACAAGATACATTTTTGCCTGTGAATAATAGAAGTAATGAGTAAATACTATTATCATGATTCAGTTTCAATATGATATCCATTTTGGCGAATATCTTGAAACCGAAAATTTCTACTAGATTTATTAGAATAAAGGCATCTTCAATTTGGAATTTAGTGCCGTAGAATAATGGTGGTCGCTCCAGATACCTTTAATCAGTCAACAGACCTCGGTGATAAGATTTAACATTAGATTGAGTTAATGTGAAGGTTGAAAAATATTTCTTATCACGCAAGATCGTGGCCGTGGCACAGCCAAAGAAGACATGCATCACCAATGTATGACATATAATCGATCAATTATGAGGCGATCCATATATATCTTCAAAATAAAAACTAAAATTTAAAATAGAAAATCAAAGTTCGATTATATATAACTATATCGAAATGTGATAAGAAAATAACATAGAAAAGTAACAGATAATCATATGTCTCAATCATAGCACATATTGCCATCCCGAATCAATGTCACGTCACTCGATCTTCAAAAATCAGAAAAATCAAAATCGCTTCAAAGGTACCGCGACCATCATCATCAAAGCAAAGGACCATCAGATCCATAGTGTATTTCCACAATAAAATTTGTTTCAATTTGTTTGTCTTTTCCTTTTCTTACAGGCTCGATAGCGTCAACTACAAATGCTCTGGGTCGCATAACAGTACGAGACCAAATGACCTTCATTCCACATCGTAATATCTACCATAAACCTTGTTATGTGGCCCCGTCGCTTTCCAGATAATTTTTCCCCGAACGATCTCAACTTCTAGTCATGGAGCAGATTGTTCTTTCCAAATCTCGTCAGAGGATCACAGATCCTCGACCATTGGGATATTCATTCTTTCAGGCCTCTTCATCAATATGATGACGGCGAATATTAAGGCCTTAACGCGATCTCGCGGATGTATTTCTCCTTCGATTATGCTTTCAAGAGTCATAAGATCCAAGTGGATTTCAGCATCCAAATGCGGTATTTTTTCTTTTTTCTTCTTCTTCAAGCTTCAAGTTTGAACATTCCGCATGTGCTTCCAGCCCGCTTTTTAGAAAAGATAAATAATTCTTATCTGAATATCAAGGGCAAGAATTGAAGTTTGGTGATATTGACATTTTTCTCGGTCCAAATAATTAACAAAGTAAAAATAAAATAAAATAAAATAAAAATAAATATATATATATATATATATATATATATATATATATATATATATATATATATATATATATATATATATATATATATAAGTGGTAATTGTGTAAAATTAAAACTAACATCGTGGGTTCAAATCGGTTTGGAGTTAAAAATTTTGTTTTATTTATTTATTTTTGTTTGTGAAATAAACCCCCTTTTTTCTTCTTCAAGCTTCGCAATAACATTCAAGATGCAAAGCCAGCCGCTTTAAAAGAAAATAATTATTCTTCATCTCCAAGCATCATGCTTGAATATTTCAAACGTAGGCTTCGAGTCGAGCTTATAAATACCAGAGTTCAAGCTTCTGTGCTTCTACTTCAAATTCAAAAAATTCAGACTATAAATTTTTTCTTTTCCGGTTTCTACTATTTACAATCCCATATCTTACAACACATCATAACTTCAGCTAAGTATTTATTACACAAAGAGATAGACAAGACATAGTTATAACTTACTTTTGAAAGGTAATTAAAGGGTAAATGAATTGTAATTTTTCTCTGCTTTACAGCTTTCAGAATATCGTCTCGAGGTCCGAGTTCCTCGGGTTTGAGTTTTCGACTCTTGTGATTGTTCGAGCTCTCGTGTCAGAGCACATGTTGAAATATAAAAACAAGAGAGAAAAGAGATAATGTAGATAATTCAAAGGCTAAAACTATATTTTTAGTTCTTTCCAAAACCCATATATATATAGCAGAGTATATATATATATATATATATATATATATATATATATATATATATATATATATATATATATATATATAGTTATAGTCATTAATGCCATCAGAATAATTATTCACTGACATAGCCATTAATCGTATTACCTATTCACTCCTGTACATACTATCAACTCGTACAATTATTCACCCAGAATGCGTGGTCATTCCATGCCATCGCGAATCATTTATAATGCAAGTTAATAATGTTAATTTACAAAACTAATACGGGTAAAAAGAGAAAAATAAAATAGTCTTAATTAAAAGTAAGAATAACTATTTATACAAGGATTGATAATAAAATAAAAAATAAGGTAATAAATGTTAAGGTAGTATTTATTTTTTAGGAGAAGTCAAAATATTTAACATTTTTGGATGAATTAAAATAACTTGTTGATACATTGTGGCTCGACTAAATTTATAAAGATGCGGCGAGCTACGGGAGACAGATTCAAATCTCGTAAAGAATACGGTTGTATGGATTACGGATATCCCGGACTAATCCTTTAATAAAACATGGTAATACAATGTATTATACAAAGTGAATAAATGTCAAAAAAACAAAAAAATTAACTTGTTGACTTTAATCAATGTAATTAAGAGAAGCATATTTAAAAAAGTTTGCTTTATATTAATTAGTTGATATTTGGTAAACATAAGAGGTCAAATATTTTAATTTTCTATTCAACTAAAAAAACAAGCACTATCTAAATAAAAATGATTTCTTTTTCTTTTTTTTTTTTTTTTTTTTTTGAGAGAGAGAGAGAGACAAAATAAAATTGATGTCGAGAAATTAGAACGTTTTTAAAAGAGTAAGAAGCTACTGAAAGATAAAAATTTTAAAACTAAATATTTAACAAGTAGAATAATTGAAACTTATATTTAAAAAAAAATCACCGAAACAAAAAAGAAATTTACTTAAATATTAATAAAATCATTTTCAATTAAATAATAAAAAAATAATTGTAGGCGCACGTTTTCTTTCTAAATTTCATTTAAATATAAATAAATGTTATGTTAACGTAAGAAAACGGTTATATAAATCGAGAGAATGTTATATAACTCAAGAAGGTCTTTTGTCTATCTCTTTCATTACCAGGGATCTCATATATATAGGGACCTTCATTAATACAGTAATAAGTACATCCATAATAATTCACCAAGAACGCGACACACCCCCACCCTTCTGGCAGGAAGGCGCCACTCCACGTAAATCCCTGCACCGCTACTTAACGACTAGAAACTCCCCGTGGAAGTCAGTTCGTATCGCTTGCTTAAAACCTCCTATAAAAATTTTCTTTCTAAACTTACGATTTTATAAAATTTCTAAGAAGATATACCGTGAGTATAGTGACATGTCCCAAATCCCGTATACATCCAATTTACACTATATCCAAAATAAATATTAAGAACCAAAGATACCAACACATTCTCACAAAACTACTCGGCGGGATATACATACGCTCCATTATACAAGTTCAAAGTTGGCTTCACACAATATTCTTAATACAAGACTGATTAAATGTCGTGAGAATCCTAATCGCCCAAATAACCGAAATATTCAGACTCGAAAATAGCTTTTAAAATACAAAAATAACGAGCTAAACGAGTCAATGAGCTGTGACGCTTTATAAAACGCTTTTCTTTTCCTGAAACATCTCAAAACTCGTGAAACTTTTTACAATTATTTTCCAAGCTTTACTTCGCTTACATCCTTACTTGCTTTAAAGTTTCTAAAACTTTCTTAGCTTGCTTGCTTTTGTATTTCCTTGCTTTTAAAAGTTTCTAAAACTTTTATTTACTTGCTTGCTTGCTTTGCTTTTTTTTAAAAGCTTATAAAACTCTTATTGTTTGCTTGCTTAGAAGTTTATAATACTTCTCAAATTTCTTTTGCTTGCTTTCTTTATCTTGTTTGAAAAGTTTCTTAAAACCTTTCACAAACCTTTTGCTTTAAAAGTTTCTCAAAACTTTTTCATAAAAGCGAGGCACAAGGCTCAACGCATTCTTTGAAAATAAAGCGAGGAACTGAGCTCAGTTTTGCTAAAACTCTCGGGCTTCAGGCGGCCAAGGAACCAAATAGTTGATTTTTTTTTCAAAGCGTATATTATGCTTTATAAAACATCAACCCGGCTGGAGGCCTATTACAACTTCTCTTGTACCCTAGTGAACACGGAAGCCTGGGCGACCGTGCCGGTGGAAGGACCTGTGTCCGCATCACCTTTAGGTGAAGATATGGTGGGATGTTTTGGGTCTCCATCACCGTAATTTAGTTAGAGCTCATAACATATATATACTCTGTACGTGCCACGGTCTCCTTTAAATGCATGATGTATGTCCTAAGTTTGCCGACCAGGCAAAACTACAATGCATGTATGAGATCCTGGCATCCAGGTACTGCGTGCGGAATACCTCCCAACCGGTTGCTTGCTTAGAACTAGGGAAGACTGTTTTCTAAACATTCTTTGCTTTAGCACACTGCTTTGAAAAATGGTTTCTGATTTAAAACCATTTGCCCCTTGCTTGAAAAATGGTTTAATTATTCAAAAACCATTTGCACTTGCTTGAAAGATGGTTTACAATTTAAAAACCATTTACTTACTTTTCAAAATTGGTTTAATTCAAAACCATTTGTAATTATGAAAAATGGTTTAATTATTGAAAACCATTTACGCACTTTAACTTGCTTGAAAATGGTTTACAATTTTAAAACCAATGCTTGCTTTCAATTATGGTTTAACTCAAAACCATTTAGCGATTTCAAATTCATTGCTTGCTTCTTGAAAATGGTTTGAACTGAAACCATGAATACCGATCTGAAACAATTGCATAATAATAATAATAATACACTAGTATTTGGAAAATGAGTTTAGAACACTCACCTGTGCTTCTGTAAACTTGAGCCTGAGTTCCACAACTTTCAGCCTTTGCTTTTAGCCTACACACTCGATGTAGATCGCGCGTCGCGCAACCAAGCAATTGCACACTTGGTGCTACAATTAAAATTTTCGGAAATATATTGGAGCCCCGAATGCCATTCATAGGCATATGGCTAGATTCTAGACTAAAGGGACTCCATATAGTCTAAAACACCGAAAAAAATTTCTGAAAATTATGTCGAGCTTGTCTGAATAAAATCACGAAATTTTAATAAGCGTGAGAAAGCAGTCCCAGAAATTCAACGATTTGTCAGAAAATAGTCCCAAAATTTCTAAAATTCCTAAACTCGATTCACAAAATTTTGGGATTTGAGTTTGTAACCTATAATATTCAGTCATTATATAGTCTTTAGACTCGAAATAACACAAGTAGAAAAATTTCCTACTCTTCGAGGTTTGACGAAAAACGAGATTTTGGTGTCCGCAGTATCTCTCTTCGACGTGGAAGTAACCTCTTGGTCAGAAAAGTCTTGGACCAGAATCAGCGTAGATGCGAAAACTAAATTTGGGTTTCGCATATTTACACAATTCTTGGTGAATCACGTGTTTTACGGTACTCATAGCGGCCCTCGTCGCGTAGAGCACTTTCCGTGTTTATCCCGACAAAATCCGACGGTCAGATTTTTGTAAATCTGAGAAAGAAATAAAAAGAAGAAAAAAAAACTAAAATACATCCTCTCTCCACGCCTCTGTGAATTTCGTCTCTGCCTACTTCAGTTTGCTTTTAAATTTTTTTACGATGTAGGACCCACATCCCTTATTTCATTTCTTGGTCCGTTTAGGCCTCGAAACAATTTATTTTGTCCCGGTTTCAATTTCCTTTATCCTAAATGAATATTCTTTAACTATTTGCCATTTTTCGGAATTTTTCTAAAATCCCGTTTTCAGGTTTCACTTTAAACTCGTCGCCTAGAAATTCGTAAAATATTGAGCTATCTCGAGATTTACTTGAAACTTTTCTAGGTCACCTAGATTCGCGAGGCGAACTTGGCCTTGATCAGGATTTTCGATGCAATCCAGATCTGAAAATTTCGAGACTTCACTGGTGTGCGGCGAATTTATTATTATTAATTTACTATTTAAACTTCCATTAATTATGCTTTCACCTCAACTTTCCTTAATTGTAAATTTGTCCTCAAGCATTTAAAATATTGCAAATCCAACTTTGAAATTCTACTATGGCCCCGTCTCTAACTTAATTATGCCTTACATATCCTTTTGGTAATAACAATTATGCCCTTGTTTTAAGTACCAAATTAGGGTTAAAATTTATAATTTCTAATTTCATCTTCAAAAATACTACAATGTGACACTTGGTGCTCTTATACACCCCTACGGTATCATGTGCGCTGCACTCTCTCGGGACGGGGTGTTCGAAATCCTCCCTCGTAAGACATTTCGGTATATCGAAATGAAAACTAAACTCAAAAAAGAAAGGAAGGAACATACCTCATCCAGGAAAATAATTGAAGTGCGAAGGGCGCATACGGGCCTCGGCTCCCAGTATTTGCCTCCTCTCATGATTCTTCCACAAGACTTTAACTAATGGAATCACTTTGCTTCTCAACATCGTTCCTTACGATCTACAATGCGCACGGAGTATCTCCTCGTAGAGTCAAATTCTCCTTTATACTTGCCTTGGTTTTATCTCTCAATACATGTGAAGGATCAGGGATATATTTCCTCGACATTGATACATGGAAAGTATCATGAATCATGTGACTCTGGGGGTAACTTCAATCACGTAGTATTGGCCCACTTTGCTCACGATCTCATAAGGTCCAGTATACCTCGAGATTTAAGCTTGCCTCGTTTCCTGATCTCGACACACCTTTCGAGTGAAATCTTCAAAAGATTTTATCACCTATTTCAAGCGCAAGTCTACTACGGCCGGTTGTCCGCATAGCTTTTCTATCTACTCTCTTGCTATCTTTAAGTTATCGCGAACAACTTTCCTTTCTCGAAGTGATCTGTACTGGTCGAGGCCTCTTAGTCTTCTCGCAACCTCATCGGCCTGCTTGGAGTCCTACATTTCTGCCCGTCTGATTGCCTCAAATGGAGCCATGTCTATGCGCTTGATAGCTGTTGTAGGCAAGAGCTCCATTAGTGCCCAGTGGTATCTGACCTCCTTTGATTCCGTCCACCGCAGGCTCTCGAGCTGTATATCCTCTAACGTGCGAATAGTCCTCTGCGGCGGCCGTCAGATGCGAGGATGAAAAATCTTTGAACTAAAATGTAGGCGAGTCCTGCTTGTTTGCACATGGCCAGAGCCAAAACCTAGATGTGAACCTGGGGTCTCGATCGACCTTTATCGACCTTGGAACCCCATGAAGTCTTCTTATCTCATCCACATACAACTTGACTTTTCCTAAAGAATCTTCAACGTGCTTGGTAGAAAATGGCGATTTAGGTGATGATCAACTATCACCCATATAGCATCATCTTTGTCTCACACGAGTCAAGTGGAAGACTGTCACAAAATCCATAGTGATCTTCTCCATTTCCACTGGCTGGAATGAGACGGTATCTTCCCTGCGAGGCCTCGATGCTACCTTCACCTGGCGGCGGGGTTAGGCACTGGTAACGAAACTTGCAATTTCTTTCTTCATCCCATTCCACCAGTAATGTTCTTTCAAAGTTCTGTACATCTTGGTACTACCTGGATGCATAGCATACGCAGATGAATGTGCTTCTTGCATAATGTCTCTTTTCAGATCGCCATACTCTAGCACGCACATTCTCTGTCCTTTCACTATCATGCCATCATCTCTAATCTGAAATTCTGCTTTCTTTCCTTTTTCTATCTCTTCCTTAAGGTTAATCATTTGTGGATCATGTGACTGCCCTGCTAGAATCCGGTCCACTAGGAGCGGTCTAACATGAAATGTGGCTAATAAGGCTCCAGAATCCTCAACCTCCAATATCACCCCTAATGCTCTCGGATCCACAGTAGTGGAAGATAACTGAATCTCATATGAGATGAAGAACTCTGCATTAAGCCTACTCAGAGCATCTCTTAAGACATTAGTTTTCTTTGGATGGTACTCCAATGAATACGGTAGTAGTCCTTAATCAACTCCAAGCCATCTTCTTTGCAGGGTTTAACTCTTTAAGGTGAAAATATATTGAAGACTTTTATGATGTAAAGATCTGCCAAGGAACACCCGCTATAATGAAATAATGTCTCCATGTATTGCCCAGATTGCAACCCACATTTGCTGCTAGCTCTAAATGTTAGTGTAGGGTAATTCTCCTCATGCTTCTTTAGTTGTCTTGAGGCATATGCAATCACCCTATCATTTTGCATCAAAAAACCTGACCAAGGCCTTTACTTTTGGAAGCATCACTATAAACCACAAATCCATCTTTCCCATTGGGTAAAGCTAGAACTAGAAATTTGAGAATCAATCTACTCTTCAACTCCTCGAAACTCTTCGACGGGCATCTACCCGATCATACTTAACTATCTTTCCTTATCGGCTTAGTCGTGGGGTTGCTATCTTGGAGGCCTAACAAACTCTGTAATACCTGCTAAACCAAGGAAGCTCAACCTCGACACATTCTTTGAGTGGTTTCCAATTTACCCACTTTAGCCACATTTTTGCAGGGATCACGCTCCACCCCCTCTCACGAAATCACATGACCTAGTAATGCCACCTGTCCAAGCCAAAGCCGACATTTGCTCAACTTGGCGCCTCTTGTCTCTCCCTTAAGTGCACAACACAATCCTCAGGTGCTCAGATGTTCCTGCGAACTACGATACTAGGATATCATCGATAAAAAACTATGACAAACCTATCCAAATAAGACTGGAATACCCGGTTTATCAAATCCATAAACAGCTGGGAGCATTAGTCGAAACCAAATGGCATCACCAAAAACTCATAATGCGAAGTAAGCGTGTCTGGATCTTTGTCTTGGGTACATCACTCTCCCCATTACTCTCAGCGTGATACCCGGAGCCTCGAAAGTCTATCTTGGAGTATACTCGAGACCCTTGGAGTTGATCAAATAACTCATCAATTCTAGGAAGTGGATACTGATTGCGGATGGTAACTCTATTCAGCTGCCTGTAATCAATACACAACCGCAAACTCCCATCTTTCTTTTTCACGAAGAGAACTGGAGCTCCCCATGGGGATATGCTCGGTCAGATGAATCCCTTACTTACTTGATTCTTCCTAAGCGGGCCTTAAGCTCTCGGCTCTGGAGCCGTCCTATAAGGAGGAATGGAAATGGAGGGCTCCGGAGTCCACAGGGATCGAATAAATGGTGAACTCCACCTCTTTACGGAGGAAATCTGATATATTTGGGAATACATCAAGGGAACTCTCTAATAGCCCCGGAATCTCATCACTAGAATCCTCCTTCCACTGTCTCCTGCATAAGCTAGATATGCAATGACCCTTACAGCGGCATTCTACGCCTGTCATGGCATAGATCACATTGGAAGATAATTCTGTGATATTCCCCCAGGCTTACCTCCGATTTCCACGGCTTATACAGCTTGCTTCCTTTTATAACAGCCTAATGTGTGGCTACATGGTGAGAAAGCGACGATCTATGCAGAGAACCACATGAAGTCCTAAATATCTAAGCTATAAGATCATTGAGAACTCTGTCCTCAATCAGAACTCTACTATCTCGACTACTACGTAAAGAATAACGGATCTCAGTTGGAGAAACTCTCATCGACCACTCTAATGGTGGGTCTCTATCTGGAACGATCTAAAATGCTTGGATACGAAATGAATACGTAGCTCACGGGTCGCTAATGTATATGCATCATGATCAAGGATAGAAATAATACCGGTGACCATGGAATTTTGCATGCATCTTGCGGAGTCTGGCATATGCTACGGCTGAGTGCGGGGCTGCATGCGTATCCACTGGGGCACTGCCTCTGCCTGCACGACCACCTTTACCTCTGTTTGTGTTGGCCCCTACCGCGGAAACCTCTCCTGAAGACACGTGTGCCCCGTCACAGTGCAGGGGTGGCTGGGCGGCTGCGATGTCTCACCAATCCCGGTGAGGCACTCCTAATGGAAATGGCCTTCACGGCCACGGTGGAAACCTACAATCACTGAATCTCCTACATTCTCCATGGTGTCGTTTCTGACATATATGACATACAGGAGGAATACTCTGGGTGCCACTGCTAGCAACTAGGGGCCTCACTGATCCTTGACTAGAGATAGCTGCTCGACCTGCACCTCGGCCTCTATAACCTCTGCTCTTGCTTTTCTTTCCTCTTTGTCTTGTCACGAGCTTTGTTGGGAAGTGCACGGTGCACTCTCTGCTCTTACTTTCACACTGCTACGATGCAGGTTGTAGTGCTTTGCTGACTCTCGGAGCGGCCTACACTAAGTCCCAAAGTCTATTACGAGGAACCACTAATAAATGCACTCTAATCTGTCGTAGTCTGATAAAAACCTTTTTGCATAAGACTTCATCGGCTGAATATATGGAACCAATCTAGTGGATTACGAGAACCTCTTCTCATATTCGACGAGCATGTTCTTACGTTCAATTTGAAGAACTCCTCGATTTTGAATCCTTGCCAGACTGTGAGGAAGAACTTATCGATGAACTCTTGTTCTGGTGGTCCCATGTGTTATTCCATTAGGATACCTCCTCTCTGACATCCCACAATCCTTAGCCTGTTTTCCATCGAGAAGCGGAAAACAAGATCTTTGCACCGTCGATGCGACCCGCTAACTCCATAAACCTTGTTTTCGGTCCGGCCCATGCCCGGGGCGCCTCTGGAGTCGCCGCGCTAGTCATATGGCTTCGGCGCGGCACCTCTGCTGCTCTCTTGACCTCCCGGGTTCTTCAGCTAACCTCTCTGGGTGGTGGTGGAGGCTGCGCATTTGGCGGTCGCTATGACTACTATACGTGCAATCTGTGCCACTTGCTCTATAGTAACTAATCGGCATGAGCTCCCTCTGGTGGCGCGGATGGTCGACGACACGTTCTTGGAGGAGGCGATTCATAGAGCGGTAGTGGAACCAGCCTACGTGCTCATCCCTCACAGAAATCTTGGGACGCTCGGAAGCCATTGGAATAACTCTCCTAGGGCGACCTCTACGTCCTCTACGATAGTCTTTGTAATTTCCAAAAATATCAAGCTATTTAATACTTTGAATCACTTGATATGTATGTACTTTAAGTTTGAACATGCATGGTTGCCAATACTTATGCTCTGACACCACCTTGCGTGGTATCATCTCTCCTCAAGTCCTAGGTTATTATGTACAACCTGCTCTGATACCACCTTGACACACCCCCACCCCCTTCTAGCGGCGAGCGTGCCGGCCACTCCATAGAAATCCCCAGCCGTTACCTCTAACGACTAGAAACTCCTGTGAAGCGAAGCCGTATTGCTTGCTTAAAACCTGTATAAAAATTTTTCTTTTCTAAACTTATGATTTTATAAAATTTCGACAGCATAACAGCTGCATATAGGACATGTCCCCGAATCTGTATACATCGATTACACTATATCAAAATATGGCAACCTGACATACCAACACATTCTCACAAAGCATATGTACATACATATGTATATTATATACAAGTTCAAAGTATTTCCTTACACAATATTCTTAATTACGATACTTAGATTAAATATCGGGAGAATCCTAATGCTCCAGCGTCAGTGTCTGTGCTGGAAAATAGTTTTAAAATACAAAATAATGAGCTAAACGAGCTCAATGAGTGTATGTTTTATAAAATGTTTTTCTTTTCCGGAAAACATCTCAAAACTGTAAAACTTTCTTTTACAATTATTTTCCAGAAGCTTTACTTTGCTTTGCTTACTTGCTTTTAAAGTTTCTAAAACTTTTCTTAGCTTGCTTGCTTTTGTACTTGCTTGCTTTTAAAAGTTTCTAAAACTTTTATTTACTTGCTTGCTTGCTTTGCTTTTTTTTAAAAGCTTATAAAACTCTTATTGTTTGCTTGCTTAGAAGTTTATAATACTTCTCAAATTTCTTTCTTGCTTTCTTTTATCTTGTTTGAAAAGTTTCTTAAACCTTTCACAAACCTTTTGCTTTAAAAGTTTCTCAAAACTTTTTTCATAAAAGCAGAACTGGGCTCAGCAGCATTCTTTGAAAATCAACGGGAGCCTTGGGCTGGCGGTTTTTTGCTAAAACTCTCAGGAAGCACAGGCGACCAGGGAACGATGGTTGATTTTTCATGTATATTATGCTTATAAAACATCAACCCTTTGGAGGCCCTATTTTTGCTTCTTGTGCCCTAGTGAACCTCGAGCACAGGCGGCCAGTCTTCGGTGGACACATTGGTCGCATCACCTTTAGGTGAATATGGTGGAATTGACACAGGTGGCCATCACCATAATTTAGTTAGAGCTCATAGCTTATACTCACATGCGTGCCTGATCTCCTTTAAATGCATGATGTATGTCTAAGTTTACCCGACCAGGCAAAACTCGTGCATGTATGAGATCTGCATCCTTAGTGCCGTGCGGAATACCTCCTGACAGGTTTTCAACGCTGGCCCAAGGGAAGACACGACTCCTGAGCATTCTTTACCTTTGCTTGCTTGCTCTTTGAAAAATGGTTTACAATTTAAAACCATTTGCTTGCTTATGAAAAATGGTTTAAATTATTCAAAAACCATTTACTTACTTGCTTGCTTGAAAGATGGTTTACAATTTAGGAAACCATTGCACTTTTCAAAAATGGTTTAACTCAAAACCATTTGCTTGCTATGAAAAATGGTTTAATTGTTAAAACAAAACGCGCGCTTGCTTGCTTGAAAATGGTTTCTATTTAAAACCAATGCTTGCTCAGTATAGTTTAACTCAAAACCCAGCCTTGATTTCAAATTCATTGCTTCTTGAAAATGGTTTGAACTGAAACCATGAATACCGGTCACAAAACAATTTATAATAATAATAATAATACACTAGTATTTGGAAAATGAGTTTAGAACACTCACTGTTGCTAAACTTGGCATACAGTTCACAAACTTTCGCCTTTGCTTTTAGCCTACACACTCGATGTATTAGATGCCACCACGTCGGCTAGTAAACAGTTGCACACTTGGTGCTACAATTAAAATTACCGAGAAAAATATATGTGGGCCCAATTGCCATTCATAGGCATATGCATTGGGTCTGAAGTAAAGGGACTTCGTATAGTGCAAAACACAAAAAATTTACGAAAATTATGTCTGATTTGTCTGAATAAAATCACGAAATTTTAACCAAAAGCGTAGGAAAACAGTCAGAAATTCAACATTTGTCAGAAAATAGTCCAAAATTTCCTAAAAATTCCTAAACTACGATCTAAAAATTTTGGAATTTGGTTATGTAGCCTCTATAATATTCAGTCGTTATATAGTCTTTAGGCTGAAATATATAGTGGAAAATTTCTACTCTTCGAGTTTGTGAAAAGCGAGATTTTGGTGTCCACGCGTAGCTATCTTGGCGTAAGAGTAACTTTACCTCTTGAGTCGAAAGTGCGGACCACTGATCGCGTCGATCTGAGAAGAAAAACTAAAAATTTGGGTTTTTAGCATATTTACCCAATTCTCGGTGAAATCTGTGTTTTACGAGGTACTCCGCAACGTAACACTCGTCGCGTAGAGCACTTCAGTGTTTTATCCCAGAAATAATCAAACGGTGATTTTATAAATACGAAAAAGAAATAAAAAGAAGAAAAAAAAACTAAAATACATCCTCTCTCCACGCCTCTGTGAATTTCGTCTCTGCCTACTTCAGTTTGCTTTTAATTTTTATTTATTTTTTTTTTTTTCTGATGTGGGACCCACATGTCCCTTTATTTCATTTCTTGGTCCGTTTAAGCCCCGAAACAATTTATTTTGTCCCGGTTTCAATTTCCTTTATCCTAAATGAATATTCTTTAACTATTTGCCATTTTTCGGAATTTTTCTAAAATCCCGTTTTCAGGTTTCACTTTAAACTCGTCGCTGAGAAGTCGTAAAATATTAGACTATCTCAAGATTTAACGAAAACTTTTCTAGGTCACTAGATTATGAAATGACTTACTTGGCCCTTGATCAGTTTTAGGTAAATCAAGATCTAGAATTTTCGAGACTTCACTGAGTGTCTGCGATTTATTATTATTAATTCTTATTTAAACTTCAAGTAAGTATACTTTCACCCCCTCAGCTTTCCTTAATTGTAAATTTGTCCTCAAGCATTTTAAATATTGCAAATCGACTTTTTGAAATTCCTACTATGGCCCATCTCTAACTTAATTATGCCTTACATATCCTTTTTTGCTAAATGACAATTGTACCCTTGTTTTAAGTACCAAATTCCGGGTTCCAAAATTTATAATTTCCTAATTTCATCTCCAAAATACTACAATGTGACACTTGGTATATTCTGCCTACGGTATCATGTCACTAACACACTCTCAGACGGGGTGTTACAAAATGTGTGTTCATTCACGTTTCTCAATGAATTATTTATAACACTTCCCCTTGAATGACCACCACTAGATAGTTAATACTGTCTCATTAAAAACCATCCCAGTAAAACCTAGTGGGATAAAACTTGGACAAAGGGAAAAAGAGTGCAGAATACTAACATCTTTAACAATTCTCCCCCTGATAGTGACATAATACTTCATTTTGAAAATCTTTTATTTGACACATGCAATACGGTGTCTGAGTTTCTTGAATGTTGTAATTAAATGGGCTTTGTAAATAAATACAGTGATTATCCTTTGGACATTATACATTGCATTGATTTCACCATTACGAAGTTCATGAGTATAGAAAAATTTTGGTGAAATATTGCTTCAAGACCGATCACCTTTAATATATCCTCAGCGACTACGCAATACATAACATTATCTTGTATCTTTATTGGTTTATTCTTGATAAGAAGATAATCACATGATTTTACGTGTGTTGTATCCCATGGATCATAAACATTCTTGTACTTCATGCATGGCAGTATTTTAAATAGTTGGAGGAGGTAAGGCCTGCATTGTTTGTTTCTGGCGCCAGGAATGTAAGCGAGTATTTCCATAGTAAATATATCACCATCATGTTGGGCTTTGTGAGGTTCAGAAAGATGATGCATCATAGCGAAAAAATTGTGGTTCCATTGTTTTGGAATAAAATAATCCCATGTCAAATGTCCCATGGAATGTCTTAGCCATGAACATTCTTTTCTAATGCTTTTAGTTGGGTGAGCATGCTTTGCTAGTAAATTCTGGCGAGAAGGCAATGTTTGGTCGAGTATAATTTCTGAGAATACATTAGTGCGCAATTGCGAGATATGTGCCAGACCAAACAATTCTTCCGTATTTTTCTTTTATAGGCGAAGCGGATCTTGGCCAGCTGACGACCCTAACAGACATGGGGGAACTAAGAGTGTGATTTATCCATATGAAGAGCTTCGGGACTTTTACGTATATATGTTGAGTTGTTGATTGTACCATCTGAACAAATGCTTGATCTCAGGCCCAGAACAATATTTTGTTTTCCCGAGATCTTTCATTTCAAATTCCTTCTTTAAATAGTCATTGTTTTTTGATGGATCTTCAAGAGTCCCAATCAAATTAAATCATCCACATATCCTTAATAATTGCCGTCAGTTTACTACTTCTCCTTAATAAAAACACATTGAGTAATTTGGATCTTCTATATCTTCTTTGAAAATAAACTAGCGATTCCATACCCATTGACGGACTTTTTAATCCATATAAGATGGTTGTAACTTGTTGAACTCACATTGCTCACATGGTTTTGGATTCATTACTTTAGGTAATTTGGATCCTTGATTTTCATATATACAGTGGAATAAATAGAACATGACTCACATCCATCGAGTCGCATATCAAGACCTTGAAGTACGTAATATCGTTAAATATGAATTGTAGATTTGCGTTATTCTGAGGAGAATACATCTCCTCTTTATAATCGATTCATATCTTCATGTTATTGAGCCCACAGAGCATGCTCTCTCAACAGTTGTTTTTAGCTCATTGGGTTAAAATGCATTAAATATCATCGATATCCAATAGGTTTTATATCTTTAAGTGTTTGAACTACTAGTCCAAATACCTCTCGTTTAGCTGAAATTTTTTTAACTATGTTTGAATTTCTTAACCAATTTTGGCAAATGTTTAAAGTGACATTGTTTATATTTTGTATTCTAATCTTGTCTCAGTAGCCATGATATGTGCTTATGGAAGAAAAAAAACATCATCCTATAAAGGTAAATATTTTAGATCCATATTTTTCCCTCATTGTTATGTACTGTACAAATCATGAATCAGTGTTCAGGTGATGCCTCTATGGGAGGTTATTAGTTCATCATTTAATCCTTTCATTTGTATATATGGGGGCATTAGATTATACTTTTCATTTTTAAAGGAATTATCTTTTAATTAATAAGTCGTTTGAGTTTTAATTGACTTAGGCTCGTGGCCACACTATCATTCAATTTTCCCATTGATTTAAATAAAATAATGGATATTTAGCATTCAATATATATGATTTGTAAACCTTTGTTTAGATAATGTATGGAATGATGATTTGCAGTTGCTAATGAATATCTTTGGACCTCTATTAGATTGCTTTTTGCTTGGGGGAGGACATGGAGGTGGGTTGGATCTTGTAATTGCGTGAGCCTCTGGAATTGACTTTTCTCCTATTAGTGAAAACATCCTCTGATCAAACGACGATATGCAAATCGGTAATAGAAGCCTCACTGGCCAGAGGCTCTTAATATAGTTAATAATAGTGGAAGATTGAAAAAACTAACATAAATACCAAGGCAGCGTTGAGGACCTAGTTTAGTTCGAGTGAGTGGGTGCAAGGGAACATAACCAGTGCTTGAAAACACGTAAATGTGAAATATTGAGTTGATAACCTACGAACAAGTTGTAATGGGATAAATCTTACGGGTAATTTGTGGATAGAAGCAAACTTAGAATTATGAGAATGAATAATGGCATTCCCATGCTAGATAAAGGCAATTTGGTGTTCAAAGTAATAGTCCTAGCAATTAATTCACCGGAGCGTTTGATAAGGATTCAAGCTTGACCCATTAAGAGTATGAACATGAGCAGTTAGTGTGAACATACATTCTGTGGACATGCAATAATCAAGGAAGGCTTGAGATGAGAATTCATAACATTATCGAATGGTGTCTTGATAGGATGATCGAATTGTGTCATGAGCGAATTATCTAGAGCTAATAATCGAAGCATGGCATTACGGTAGAAAGAAGGCATACATGAGACTAAAGTGGATAGCATCAATTAAGACCATAAAATAGCGAAAGGTCCCTTTAGGTGGGTGAATAAATACAAATATTCCCTTGAATAAGTTCTAGAAATGCAAGTATAGTTTTGAAGCTTTTGCGAATAAACAGCTACAGCTAAATCATAAAGATTTTAAAATTTGTGCCTTCGTTAAGGGATGCCCGTTAGAATTTTGAGCTATACGGCGCATCATTGAAAGTCCCATGTGTCCAAGCAGTTCATGCCATAGTAAAAATGCTTTTGGGTCGTTGAACTTCTTATTCATGACAACATGAGATTCAAGAGGTCTAATAGTTGTTTGATATAATCCATATGATGAAGAAATCAATTGTTCCAAGATTTGTTTTGCCCGATGTGTGACCACTTACCGTTCCATATGACTCATAGTTTTGATGTGACATCCATTGGCGAATATCCTTCATTAAGTAATTTTAATTAGATTTATTAAATAAAAGACATCATCGATTTGAAACTTGGTTCCATTAAACGAGAACAATAATAGCTAGGGGCCTTTAATTAAGATCAAATAGGACTACAGATAGTTTGAACATTAAATGGAATTAAAGTTAAGTTTAATCATTCTTATCTTTGCCATTATGAGTTGTGGCACAATCAACAAGACATTCATCTCTAGGAGAATGATCCATATATCTTAAAAGAAAAGACAAAAATTAAATGGAAGAACTTCGGTTTTATATTAATATGTAATAAAAGTAACACTATCCAGCATATATATAATCATAGCACACATTGCCATCACCAATCAAATGGTCAATTTTTCCACTCGGGTCTTCAAAGAAGTCAGAGATATCAAAATGAGTTAAAGGTATTGCACCATTATAATCAATGAAATTGTCATAAATTTGATTGTTAGCTTCTTGGAGGGAGACTTGATAAGGATCATCAGGATCCATTGTCCATGACCATGTCGGAAGTTGATTATCGGTGGTTATCTTTTCTTTGATGAGGTTTGATAAGGTCAACCCAATTAACACGGATTGTCTGACAATTGCCAGCTAGTGAGCCCTTCATTCCACATAATATGTGGCATTCAATCCTCTCATAAAGCGGCAGTCTTGTTCCAAACCGATTTCAACTGGTTATTGGTTTGTTTTCTTATTGTGAGGTTGATTATAATCACAGCAGTTCGAAATATAGCGACCACGACTCACGTACACCGACCTCGTGCATAAAAATATCACGCCCAGCCGTACACATTTATTGGGGTTGTGATTGTGAGTAAAGCCTGGCGAATGATATAGATACGATAGGCGAGATTGGTGATTTTTAATAACAATTCATTATTCTACTTAGGCTAGGAGGAGACATCTGATGCTTCGAGAATATTTGGTAAAACGACGCTCTCTATATTGTTGTTGTAAAGGCATATTGGCGTGAAAGTGGTATATGTTTTCTCAAGCATGTCCTCATCCAGGGCTTAACACCACACATAATTGCAGTTGAAGACTAATTTTGAACAAGGCTAAGTTATAGTCAGCGGTAGTGACTTAAAATCTTGTAGTCGTAAATGAATCCAATCATAACAGACCCTTGGAAGTATTACGGTCTTTTGATGGTCATACTGTTCTTTCAAACTTTTCCAGAGGATCAATGGATCCTTGACCGTAAGATATTCACTTTTGGGGCCTTCATCATATGATGGCGAAGGAATATTAAAGCTTTAGCGCGATCCTATTGAGATGTGGTATTCCCTTCTTTGATGGTATTTCCAAGATTCATAGCATCTAAGTGGATTTCAGCATCCAATATCCAAGATAAATAATTATTGTCTAAAATATCAAGGGCAGTAAATTCGAGCTTAGTGATATTAGTCATTTTTTGAAATAATTAACAGTATATGAATAAAGTGAAAGGATATAAGAAAATTATAACTTAATAACTTAATGATGGTGCTTTTCTACGATACTAAATTTGGAGCTTCTTGGGCCATTTGGGCACATCACGTGAGATCATTCGTCATACAACATGACACGCACATAAAGGATGATCAGGCGAGGTGTGTGCAGTCTTAGCTCATAGCTAAGTCAGTTTCTTTCTTATGAGAATGAAAGAATTCAACTATTTTATGGCGTTATTATTGCGTACCTTTTTGTGGTGGAATGGGTTGGTATTTATAAGGGAAAATAGTGGTTACTTTCCTTGTTAGATGGTGATAAGGTATCTCTCCCTTTGGGTGAGGAGTTTCCTTTTCCTTATCATGGACCAACTCTTAAGGGATAATGGAGGAGCCATGATGATGTAAGATCCTTCTTTCCTAATCCATGGGGTGTAGATCATGGAGACTAGGCACTTTTCCTTTTGCACGAGTTTTTGGGCCCTTTGTATCATGATTACCGGCGAGGTGGCTTGATTACGGGCTGGAGCCCCGTGTACTTTAACAGGGTAGGATCTCGCTGTAGGTCGGGCTTAACATTGGGTCTATGCCTAACTCCCTTACATGCGGAGGTTGAAACATGCCACAGGCTTGCTTTAGGCTATGCATGTTGTTCTCCTGCCCCATCAATAGCCACGACCGCCTTGTTTGAAAGCCAATGACTGGGCGGTGAACCATTTCTTGGATCGGCTGCGGCTTCCACGTGGCTAGGAGGGGATGGTTTGATTTGAGCTTTGTCGCCGTCAAACATCTAGTGAGAATGATGGCGCTCTTTCGATTTTCGTGCTCGTTTTGACTGTTGCTTCTCATATCTTTAGAAACATTCCTTGTATCGCACTTTTCCACTTCTTCTGCAGGTTTGGAAGTGTCTTTGATCAGCGCTCATAGCTGCTTGTGATGCTTTCTGTCGTCCTGTCTTTCTAGGGATCGTTTTCCTTGTTTTTCTCCTTAGTTTGACGCGTCCTTTTTTTTCTTCGCCTGTTTTCCTTTCCTTGTTTTGAATTTCAGGTTGTTAGGGCGTGTTGGGTTGGGGTCTCGCCTCTTTTGTTGCTTTGTTTGTTCTCTCTCTCCGACACTTAGTCATGCGTGCTTCCTCTAGGTCTTCTCGTTACGCCAGGTGCGGGCATGGAGGGAGGCCGGTTGAGGAGTGCGTGTCGAGGGCAAGGCGGAGGCGAACCCAGCGGTCTTGCCGCTATGGTTCTTAGGGTCAGCCACAGTAGGTTATCTTCCTCCCGCCGGAGGGCAAGGACGAGGGGAGGAGATTAGCCGAGATGGAGTATCTCATTGGCTCAGAATGTTGAGGGGCCACTTGAGTGAGGAATCTGTGGAGCCGTGGGCCCTAGCCGAGTTGAGCCCTTATACGCTAAAACCTTCGCTACTCGTTATGGACCTCCCTCCGGCATCCAAATCTAGTGTTCTGATCTCCTCACGTCTTACGTTGTTCCCATTCCCAAGATGGTCTGCTTCTTTGAGGCGGCCTTTGAGAATGGTCTTCGCTTTCCTTTGCACCCCTTCATCAAAAGCGTTCTACATCATTTCAATGTATGCCCGTCCCAGCTCTCTCCCAACTTTTGGGGCGTCTTGGTTGGCCTTTTGGTTTTTTTTAGGGATAAGGGCCTCGGGTCCCTAATATGGCTTTGCTACTAGATCTCTTGAGTGTGAAGGAGGCCTCGGAAGGCTTCTTGTATATTTGACGGGCCCTTTGCCGAGCCTATCATTCAGGCCTCCTTTCTTCCACAAGCATTGGAAAGAGATCTATTTCTAACTGTCGAGTCGACATTGGGAATACAACCTGCCCAGGCCATAGCTGATACAGGGTTCAGTATGGGCGCCCTTGAGTCTGCGTGAGTTTCTATCTCTCACGCTGGTCGGTCGACTTTTTAAGGGTCGAGTTAAGCTTTTGACTTTATTTTGGTTGTGTTGCTTTCAAGTATCGGAAGTCGACCGCCTCACGAGACGAGAGCTCATGACAATTAGGCGAATCACTTAAGCCCTCGGGTGTGTCCGAATCGATCGGGTCGGATATTCCCAGCTCTTCAGGTGTAAGCCCTTCTTGTTCCCCTCTTTCGAGATCTCCCCCACCCCCTGCTATGGAGACTTTTCCTAGGGGGCCTCTTGTTGTGAAACTGACTCGAGGGAAGTCAAGCCAGTGTCAAGTTCTTGGCAAGAAGAGAAGCGTAAGTCTGAGCTCGGGGATCCTCACGAGACGATCCTCGACCCCGAGTTAGGCCCCCAGTTGGGAGTATTAGTTCCGCCAGATCATCTGTTGAGGACGGGGATCCACATCTTAGAGATTCGGGTGAGGGGGCAGGCGTTGCCCTCTTTGGCCGAGGTGTATGAGGAGGCGGGTGCGCAGCTTCGCTCATCCTCTACTTTCGGAGCCAAGGGTTCTTGGAGAAAGGTTGTCGGGCCTCCTTTGAAAGTTCTTCCTATCTCTGTCTAAAGCCCTTCGGTGCAAAACGCCACGCCTTCCCCTCCGATGCGGGAAGATGCGGGGGATGATCGCTTTGGAGGCCCCGAGGTGAGGACTCATTGTTGCAATGCGGGCTGCCCAGGTCGAAGTACATTTCGTCTATCCTTCGGGATTCTGATCTCAAGAAGGTAGAAGCTCTGTGCGTTGAGGAGGCTCTGGCCCTATCACTCAAGAGGACCATCTCTGTATGTCCAAGCGCCTTCTTTTATCCGTCTCGTCGTTGTGTTAATGTTATCTACTAACTCCATCTTGTTTTCTTGACAATTATTTATTTATATAAATGACTTTGGCCGAGGGCCGAGTTCGGTCGAGAGCTTTGATAGCAATGCGAAGCATACAAGCTAAAGTCACCTTCACGATCTCCCAATTTGAGCTACGACTCGGATACAAGGCTTTAGTAGGAGGTTATGACTCATAAATCAGGCTGACATACCTCGACGTGAGGCGGGCGGAGCCAGAAAGAAGGTCGTAGAGGCCTAAGGGTTGTCCAGGATGAGCTGTGGGTGGTTAAGAATGAGTTCAGGCTGCTAGGGAGGAGCTATGCACCAAAGCAACGGCGTTGGATCGGGCCTGCCGAGAGGTTTTTGAAGCTAAGAGCTCCGTGGAGCACTTGGCTAAGGAGTGCAACGCGCTACGCGGGGACCTCCAGAGCCAGGAGGCTATGGTTAACCATAGGGATGGAGTAATAGCGGGCGGGACGGGCACACCTTGTGGAGCCTGCAGGCGGTTTGCTTTCCAACGTAGAGCGGCCAAGGCTTTTCCAAGTTTGGACTTCAATTTTCCAGTTCCTGATCCTGATGAAGAGGAGGCGGAATAGTCCATTTCGAAGCGGAGACCGGGGTGTTCTCTAATACCCGGCTGCGCTCCTCTTCCTAGCGGCGAGGTCCACTAGGCGGCTTTCTCCTCTAGCTCTTTGGGGCCGTCTTCTAGCTTACATGGCTCGGAGGCTCACACTATTGAGATTGCTCACAACTCTACCTCAAACATTTAAGCCCCTTTGTATAGTCTTTGCTCATTTTGGCTGACTTCAAGCTCTAAGCCTTGGATCTCTGTAACTCTAGCATTGGTTTTGTTATTCTATAGATATTCGTCCTTTTACCTTCTTGGTTTTCCCGTCTTCTTTTATGACCTGTGTTGAGAGGTTTCACGGTTATCAATCTTTGATAAATTTGGGCTCTTCTTGAGCTATCTGGGCCACTTGATTAGGCGAGCTCACGTGCTCTATGGCCCGCAGGCTATATGGCTTTTGAAGCGGTACACCAGAGCTGGTTTGGCCAAACTCGTGGCCCTTTGGCGGGCTACATGGCTCCTTAGCTACTTAATTCTTCTAAGGCATCGGGTTCTTTAGGCGAGCTGCATGGTCCCTTTGAAGCGAGCTACGCATGGCTCGCGAGCGAGTTACATGACCCGCTTGGCTGCCAGCCTTCTCCGGTTGTCGAGTTCTTTAGAAGCAGAAATTTGCATAGTCCCTTTGAGGTAGAGCTACAAGGCTCTTTTAGAGCGGGTGCAAGGCTCGTTTGAAGCGGGGTCTGGCAATCTTAAGCTCTGAGGCCACATTGAAATTGGGCCTCTGAGGCTCCTGTCGCGGGCTCGGCTCTGGTGGCGCGGCTGCCGTCTTTTTAAAGCGGTACCAAGGCTCTTTTGAAGCCCAGTGCAGGCTCGTTTGGCTTGACTCTGCGGCTCCGACTCTGAGCCACAGTGGCGGGTTATAGGCTCTGATCGAGCTACGTGGCTTTGTTGAGCGGAGTTACAAGGCTCCTTTTGAAGGCGGCTGCGAAATGGTGGCCCGAGCTCTACGTGGCTCCTAAGCTACAAGGCCACAGTCGAGGCGGAGCTCGTGGCTCCGGGCTGCTTGGCCATGCGGCTGGTAAGTTCTTAGGCGAGGCTCGTGGCCCCTTTGAAGCGAGGCTTCGCAGGCTCCCGTGCCTTCAGTTTCCTTGGGAAAGCGCGTGGTTTTAAATGCAGATCTATGGAGAATCGAAAAAGACTGTGTGGCTTCCCAGGCAACCAAGATTCTTTATAAATAACCGCCTCCCTTCGATGGTCTGTGTTATACTTCGCTCCCAACCTTCTTCCTTTCTTCGATAGTGTCGGAGTTCCTACATGATGAAGCTTAAGGGTCTGATCGGCATTGTGCAGAGTTTGTTTGGTGGGCGCAGGTCGACGTTTGGTTTTGACTCTCTGCCATTTGTGGGAGTTGTGTTTTTCCCTAGTCCCCCCCTTGTGAGAGTTGTGTTGTTCCCTAGTCCTGCCCATTGATAGAACTGGACCAGGGAACATATTCGGAGAGGGCGGAGCGCTCAGAGGGGATATTTTTAAGTCCCGCTTCCTCCATTATTCCTCTTCTCCCCCCTTTTCTCCTTCTCCTTCCTTTTCTCTTTCTCTTTCTTGTGGTTTTTGCCTTGACTTGGTGTTGGTCGATCGTGATATTCTGAGATGTAGAGAATGGCTGATGTAGAGAACAGATTTGTTGATTGTAATTTTCTGAGATAATAAAGTGCGAGTCTTTGAAATATGTGTGCCCCAGTACAGACGTTTCGCTTTCACTTTTTATTTTTATTTCTTGACCGATCTGCGAGAGATATTCATCGGTGAAAATGAGCCTTGGCGATATTAAAGTAAAAATGTGAATTTGTTATTAAAGGCTACAATTCGAGGTCTATTGGTAGAATTGCTTGAGGTGCTCAGCGTTCCAAGAATGTGGCAAGGTTTTTCCCTCCTCTATTTGAAGTTCGTAGTTGCTAGGTCTGACTATTTGCGATACCACGCAGGGTCTTTCCCAATTCAGTCCTAGCTTCCCATGTGTGGGGTCTTTCCTTGTTGGCAGGAGTTTTTTCAAGACTAGGTCGTTGGGCTTAAAGCTCCTGGGCTTGACCCTTCGGTCGTAATATTTTGTTGTCTTTCTATGATAGTCCTCGACACGCTTTAGAACCTGCTCACGTTTTTCTTCTAGGAGGTCAAGGTTCAAGCGAAGAATCTCCTCGTTATGTTCGGTATTTGCGAACACACTTCTTGGTGATTTTAGCCCAACCTCGATAGGAGCTACTGCTTCAATGCCATATGCTAGAGCGAATGGGGTTTCTTGAGTCGTTGACTTATGTGTAGTTCTGTATGCCCATAATACCTCGGGGAGGTATTCTACCTATTTTCTCTTTAGATTTTCTAGCTTAGTCTTCACTTATTTGCTTTGAAGTCCTTATAGTGACTTAAACGTAGTTGAATTTGCGGATGAGCTAGAGATAAGTAGTAATTCTTGATTCCGAGCTCGGCGCAGAAATCTCTGAACTTAGGATTGTCGAACTGTTTCCCATTATCGAATACCAAGGCTCTAGGGATTCCGAACCTACATATTATGGAACGCCAAACAAAGTTATGCACCTTTTGCTCAATGATGGTTGCTAGTGGCTCGGCCTCGGCTCACTTAGTGAAGTAATCCACTCACAACAATAAACTTGCACTGGCCCTTCCCAATGGGTAGGGGCCCCAATATGTCTAGCCCCCACTGTTGAAAAGGCCAAGGGCTTGTGATTGAGGTCAGCGACTCGGAAGGGAGGTGAGAGATCTGGGCATGCTTTTGACAGGTCTTGCATCTTTTAACCAGTTCTGTGGCGTCTTAGAGCATTGTAGGCCAATAATATCCCTGTCTTAGGGTCTTTGCCGCCAAAGACCTAGCTCCAATATGGTTACCACAGTTTTCATGCCTCCCCCGAGCATGTAATTGGGCGTCTTCCTTTCCCACGCGCGAGGATGGGTGTAGAAAAACCTAAACATAAAGGGTCCCTAGTGGATGGTGAACTTTGTAGGCCTTGTCCTCGGCTTGTAGGCCTCGCTTTGGAGTCGCTTAGCGATATTAGTCCTTAAAGTAATCCCGGATGAAGTCCCATCCAGCGCTCGGACATTCTGAGACCTTCTTCATTGTCAATGTTCAGGGTTACGGGAGGTGCTCGACCGGTGCGATCTATCTAGATCCTCACGGCCCAGTATCGTTGCTAGCTTTGCCCGGGGCATACCTTTCGCGTGTTCTACGCCCTTGGTACATGCGACTGAACACTGTATGAACTTTTAAGCGGTTCGTACCTTTTTGAGGTAAGGACCATTTTTTCACCCACGGCCCCATTAGGAGTCCTCTATCTGTTTAACCACGGCGGGAATCGCGCATATCTCGGTTGATCCAGCTGCATGAGTGGGCGAGTTAAGCTTGGCCGCAGCGGCTTCATACCGGCCTCGTTATTGGAGGCTTGAAGCGAATATGGTCGTCCCACTTCAGTCCCTATATGGGGAGAGTGAATTAGGCCCGCGCAGCTTCCTTGGGGCGGCCCCATCTACAAGCAACCTCGGATGGAGTAAGTCGGGCGCTAACTGGTAGTTCGGTGGGGGTACATCTTTGAGGTATTTGAAGGGGTAAATTCCATGATGAAATCTGCCAAAACCTGCCCCTTGACCACTGTCCTTGGCTTGTATCTGATGTCGAACTCATTGAGCTTTATGGCCTATTTTATCAATCTTCCCGAGGTCTCAGGTTTGTGTAATATCTGTTTCATTGGGTGTCCTGTTAGGGTTTCAATAGTGTGAGCCTGGAAATATGGTCGAAGCCTTCTGGCGGTGGTTACCAATGCTAGGATTAATTTCTCCATCTTTGGATACCTTTCCTCCGCTCCTCTCAGAGCTCGACTATAATAATAAACCGGCTATTGTATTCTATCTCGCTCTTTGACCAGGGCGGCGCTATTTGAGAAATTTGAAATGACGAATAAAGGGTGGGAGTTGCTCACCGGAGGGCTTACGGGACGGGAGGAGAGCTTAGATAAGTTTTAGCGTCGAACGCCTCTTCGCGTGGGCGTCCCGGTGGAAAGCCTTTTGAGAACTGAAGAATGGTTGGCATTTGTCATTTGGATCTAGATACGCGGCTGGAAGCGTATATTCTCTAGTCAAGCGTTGAACTTCTTTGGTGTTCGAAGGTGGTTGAATGTCTATACGACTTTTATCTTATCACGGATTTGCCTACATTCCTTGTTTGTTGACTATGAAACCCAGAATTTTCATTTGAGACTCCAAAGGCACACTTAGTTGGTTAACTTCGTATTATGATTCTTGAGGACTGGAGCGACTCGGCCAGGTGGGCTGCGTGGAGCTTATGCGACTTCACCCCCGACATGTCATCTATATATACCTCTATAGATGCTCAGATCTATACGAAACATTTTGTTCACTTGCTAGCCTCGATCGGTGGCCCAGTTAACTGACGAAGGCATCACCTGGTAACAGTAAGTACCCTGCCCAGTCACAAATGAGGTCTTCTCTTGGTCACTAGGTCTATCATGATCTGGTTATATCAGAAGCGTCCATGGTTGAGAAGCAGGTGGCGGTGTAGGCGTGAGTATAAAGATCGATCCCCAGGTAGAGGGCTTATCTTTTGGACCGGGCTACGTTGACATCGGTGAAGTTAATGCAAAGTCGCCATTTACTATTTTCCTTTTTGACGAGGACTACATTAGCCAACCAGTCAAGGTATTCTACTTCTCGGATAACTTTGGCTTGGAGGAGTTTCTTAACTTCTTCATTGATCGCCTTTTGCCTTTCTGGGGCGAAACTTCTCCTTTTTTGTTTGACTGGTTTGAAGGAGGGGTTGATGTTCAGCTTGTGTGTGATTACTGCGAGGTCAATTCCCCCCATATCCTACTGCCTCCAGGCGAATACTTCTATATTCTACTTTAAGAAGTGGATAAGGAGGTCCCTGACGTCTTTGGCCAATTTGGATCCAATGTAAGCGAGATGCTCGACTAATTAGTCAAGATTTGTGTCATTTCTAGTTCTTCTGAGGGTGTAGGTCGGATGCTTACCTCATCTCTTATGTCGAGCTCGTCCGTGTAGATGCTGCCAACCGCTTTTTGTCTCATTGATGCCGAGTAGCACTCGCCTTCTGTATTTAATCTCCTCGAACCATCCTGCCCATTCGACGCAGAATTTGATAATCATATGATAGGCAGAAGGGATGGCCCTTATGGCATTGAGGGAGGGTCTACCCAGTAGTATGTTATAAGCTGATGGGGCATCCACTATGAGGAACCTTATCGCCGTTGTGGCTTGGCATGGGGAATCTCCTAAAGTGAGCACTAGTTGTATTGACCCCAAGAGTAGCACTCTTTCTCCGGAGAATCCCCGCAGGTGGGCATTGACCGGTTCTAGTTTCTCCCTTCCGATGCCCATTTTATCGAAGGAGGACGCGAAGATGATTTCGGTTGAGCTTCCGTTGTCGACCAAGACCCTGTGTACTATTTTGTTGGCTACGATGACCCTTATCACCAGTGGATCGTCATGGGGATGTTGGCAACCTTCCATGTCGGAGTTTGAAAAGGTTATGGTAGTGTCCAGCCGAGGGAGTTTGGATACGGCTTGTATTTCTAGTGTCTCCCCTGATATGATGCTGTGGAGATGAGCCTTCCGGGCCGAGTTGGACTCTTTTCCTCCCTCAAATCCCCCGGAGATCACATGGATTTCTCCCAAGGGTTGCTGATGTTGAGTTGGGGCTGGGCGACGGGTGATGAGGCGTGCACGGCGCCGACTTTGAGCCACGAGCGGTGAAAGATGTCCACGTCGGATTAGGTATTCAATTTCCTTCCTCGGTTGGATGCGATCCATGTTCGGTGTCCATGATCACATGGAATTCTATTTGGTTGATCCTTTTTCTTCAGATCCTGTCTTTCATACGAGATGGCCATCTGAAGCTTTTGTGCTGCGTCTCACGCGTAGGACTGTGACAACGAGGTTGTCATGGGGTGGATGCGGGGTGGATATCATTTCTTTACTTATTTCCGGAGTGAGGTGGGCTGTACATCCCACCCAACGTTGCCTCGTCTCTTTGGAGACCGTTCTCTGTGTCAACAAGTAGGGATTGTCCTGTCTCCTCGTTTCCTAGGGCTTCGCTCTCACCTCTTCTCGCCCCTGCTCTTCTCCTTCTGCGCGGAAGAGTTTTCTCGCTTAGATAGAAGGGCTTCCTCACCGTTGATGTATTTCTCTGCTTTGGCTAGCACCTTAGCCATGCTCGTCTGAGGATTCTTTGAGATAGAAAACATCAGGTCTTTCGACTGCACTCCTAGTCTGGCGATGAAAGCAATGATGGCAAACTTCTCGTCTGGGACGTCTACCCTTAATGACTATGCGTTAAACCTTTGGACGTAGGACCTCAGGTTCTCCTGTGGGCTCTGCTTTATGGTCAGCAAGTGATAGCTCGACTTCCTATACATCTGAGCTCCGATGAAGTGGGAGACGAACGCGATGGATAACTCTCTGAAGGATGAGATTGACGATGGCGGGAGTCTATTAAACCACGCCAACGCCGGGCCTTTTAGCTTGATAGTAAAGGCTCTACACCTCACGGGGTCTTGGTATCCATGTAGCTCTATCTAATTCTTGTAAGTATTGAGGTGGTCTACAGGGTCTTTTGTTCCGTCGAACGTTTCGATTTGAGGCATTCTGAACTTCATAGGGAGAGGGAAGTGTAGTACTTAGTAGTGAAGGGGATTCCATTTTGCTATGCGGAGTATCCGTGGGGCGGGCTCGTCTCTTACGATTTCCTTCATGTAGCTAAGCTCTTACTGGATGTGCCGGAAACGCTACTCCCATGATCGTTCCCCTATCTCTTGCTGATGAAGGATGGGTCCATTGCCTCGGTTGTTCCTACCAGGTATTCCCTCATTGCGATCCTCTCCACGGTGTTTGTAGGGATCATGCTCCTTGGCTTGGCTAGTTTCTCCCTCTCCGTCAACGTCTCGAGGAACGTTGTGGTATCATTGCTCTTCCTACGGGCGTTGCACTTGTCATGTGAGTTCTTCCAAGTCTCTCATCAAATGTTGATTGGTGAGATGGAGGGCCTCCATCTCGTCGATGTTAACTGTAAGTTTCGAAACTTCTCTTGGTGGTCTGGTATCCCGGGTTGCCTTCTTTGGTCTTGCGTCCTAGGGGATTGGCGTGACTTACGCTCATGTTTGGTCTACCGTCAATCACTAAGATTCGAGTTTACTTGTAAAGAACAGTCGTTCCACAGAACGGCCTTGAACTAAAGGTGCTTTTCTCTGGAGTACTAGGCTAGAGCTTCTTAGAGTCTTTGTAGGTCTGTTGGATCGGCTCGTTGTACAACCTGCAACCTACACATAAAGGCTAAGTCAGTTTCTTTCTTATAAGAAGAAAATAATTCAACTATTTTATGGCGTTATTACTGCGTACCTTTTTGTGGTTTAATGGGTTGCTATTTATAAAAGGAAATAGTGGTTACTTTCCTTGTTAGATGGTGATACGATATCTCTCAGGATTCGAACCAACAACCTTTCATCCCAACGGTGTGCACTAAAACCACTCAACCAAATGGATTTACTTTACTTTCCTTTTATTGATTTTTAATGATCTTAATAAATATTTACTACCAGAAATCAAAGTAATCCTTTGAAAATAAAATATATTTATTTTCCTTGGTATGCGCATCTTGAAAATGCCCAGTACCTTATTGCCTGAAGGTGCAATACCTTTCCTTTTTTTTTTTAATTTGAAAATTCCCTTTGGCCATTTGTCCATTCCAATGGACGTCTCAAAACAAATCAAAATGCAATCGAATCAAAACAATAAATTTCAATTTTGTTAATCAAGAATCGAACTAGAACATGATTCAACAATATATACATAAACTGAATTAAACAGCACATGTACAACATATTTGATTAGCTCTGATACCAAATGTAAGATTTAAATAATCAAATAAGCGGATAACTTTAAATCTGAAAAGCCAAGATCTCGAATATGTGTACATAGCATGTTTTTGTTTTATTTAGATAAAGACATACACATTGATGGATTCGCGGTAGGATTCATCTTTGTCACCTTGAGAAAATTAATAGGAAGGTCTTCCTCACTATTTCGATGTCTGAGCCTGATGAGAATCTAGAAAAGTTATTAGAATAGTGAGGGGACCTAGCATTTTATAACCTTATAATGACTCTTGATATGCCCTCCCATTATGGCAGTAATCAATGTCATTAGGCCTACACTTAATAATGTTTGGATTCATACGTTCGATTCATTGTACATATGAGGTTTGAATGCCCCTTGGCGTTCCTTTATTATCTCGATAACTTGACATTTTAGTGCTTTATAAAATTAAAATGACAATTAGGAAATCGTCACCTTATAGTTGGAATTATTGCCAAATTCTGATGTAATCTCTACATTTCTAGATTCAATTTGATTCTTCAATATGCTCATTTCACCCCTTTACAGAAAGCTTGAATCAAACAGGCAATAAAATGTCTTAATTAGAAAGTAAGAATAACTATTTTAAACTAGGACTATATTAAACAATGTAATTAAAACCAACATACTTAAAAAAGTTTTGCTTGATATTAATTAGTTACTTTTTTTTTTTTTTGTGATATTAATTAGTTACTTTTTTTTTTTACATCTATTCACTTGCCATTAAGAAATGTCAAACATAGTATTTTGTTCCTTACAAATTTGTCTCAATTGGGACTATTTACTATTCCCGTCCGAGCTCTTAATTAACAAATTGAGCTAGGTCTTTTTGACAATTAGTTAGTTTTAGTTAAACAAAAAAAAGTCAAATATTTTAATTTTCTATTCAACCGAAAAAAAAAACTACCAATATATATATATATATATATATATATATATATATAACACATATATATATATATATATATATTCACTCTATATATTCCCTATTAAAAGTTTGTCAAATTTATTTTTAAGTAAAAATTATTTTAGACAATTTCCCAACAGTGATAAATTTCTATTAATTAAGAATATCAACTTTTCACATAAATACCTTTTGTAGACACAAGGAAATTCAATCTAATTATAAATTAATGTAAGGGGAGGGTGAATCGGGTTTGCATCTTTATAAAAAAAACATAATCCTTTATAAATAAAAAAACATAATAAATTAGGAATAAATGTGAAGAGAATTGTGAAAATAAATGTAAACTCTATTTATAGAGATTCAATAAAGTTAATTTTCCTGCCTATTATGTCTAGTTCAAATGATAAAATATTCATCGTTTTAAACAGATAAAGAGCACAAGGAGTCTGGTCCCAAATTCAAGTCCTTTGTGACAGTTTACTACCTAGAACTAAAGTTTATTCAATAAATAAATAAATAAAGTTAATTTTCTTTAAGCTCCTAACTAAATAAGGGCTCTATTAAACTTCAAGGCTTCAACATCATGTCTTCACTAAGTATACTTGATTCAAGGTTCCAATAAACGTTCATAAATATATTAAGCCATTCACTTCACTTGATCAAACACAGTTTTCGTAAGAAAAGAACACAAAATAAATATTTTAATCCGAGCAAAGCGTGGTAAACTCACAATACAAAATGAAACTAGGATTGGCTTAAAGGTGTACTTGTAAGACTGCAAATCAAGATATAAATGTACTTTGAAAGGCCTTCAAATGAAATAAACTTTTAGAATTATGTGGACAATTGAAATATAAACTTTTGAAATTTTCAATCATTTATATTAAATGCATTTATAGTCTTTCTGTTTTTATTCGAACTTGGGGATCTCTCGCCAATCCATCTCCTTTCTTTACCACTTGAAATTGATATTTCATAAAATATTGGAAGTATTTGGTAATAAGGTAGCTTCAATCTGAGAATGTTTATATTGTTTTTACTTTGATTTGAGGTGTGAAAGAATCTACATGTGCTTGAGGCATATTTCATTACCCGATCGAAACTTGCCTTGGGAGGGGATGGGAGTTCCATAGGTGTTAAGTCTTGAATCATCCAATTCCACATTGACTCCTCTTGGTATGACACGGTAAAGAATGTGTTGTGGTACCTCTCATCTCATGCTTCCCCCATATAACACTAGGAGCAATCCCATCCAATGCTCTAATGCTAGAGCCATACATTCTACTCATGTGAGATCAATAAACTGCTGATAATAATCAATATGTGCCAAGCAAAACCATTGAAACATTAAAAAAAGAAAAAAAGGTGTCCTAATTGGTACGTAATCGTGCTTGAAGGCCAACAATAAAGACATAATCGTGCTTACACGAGTTCAACATATTCTATCCTTAGTGTCACTAATAATTTTAAAAAACACGCTCAGACACAAAAGTCTCTTACAACTTAAGCTATGAGCAAATCCACCTGAAGCCTAGAGACAGATGCCCCCTAAATTTGAACCAAGTTATTGCACTTTGTCTTCCTTAAATTTATAAATACTAAACCATTGGACCACGACCTCTTATATCACTTAAATTTTCCCCCATTAATATTGAATCCCGGATTTGTCCTATGCTTAGGCACAAGGTGCAACACAAGACGTGTGTATGATTAATGTGAAATGTAACCCTAGATGCACATTAATTTGATAAAATATAATTAGAATAAAAAATTAAAATTATTAACATTTACAAGAAATATTGAATAAAAAAGTAATAAAATTATATAAATTTCAAAGAGTAATTAGAAATTTCAAGAATAATTAAAGCATTTAAAAAGTAAATTAAAGTCTACAAGGGGCATTGTTTCTTCAATAAGGCGCATGTCTTAAGAGCGAGGTGTTGTAACTAAGGAATTGTTATACCTTGAGCCTAAGAGCGTGATAAGCACTTAAAAGATGAACTTACCATGGACATGATATCCTTGAGAAAACTATGGTGCAGTAACCCCGGCTTCAATGGCAGTGGCTTGAGACACTTGAGCTTCTTTTTCAGCCTCCTTAGCTGCATCATAAGAAGCATGCAATCCCACAAACAAATAGTAGACCAGCAACATCCCTGTCCACACAGCAAATCTTGCAAAAGAAGCTCCATCCATAGACCCCAATATGAACACATTGATTGCAATGCTAGCTGATGGCAGCCATGGAACTAATGGTGCTCCCCAAATTTTGGGTTTCCTCCCTTGCTCCAATCCAGCATGTAGCCCCAGTGTTGTCAGGAACCAAACGCCACCTCCCACAACATACCCAATCCATCCATCTTCACTCACAGCCCAGTATACAGACATTCCAATCGAAGATCAACGACCTACCAAAAACCAATAAACTTATTCCGATCCGAATCCGATGTCTCGCCCGAAACATAGTACCGCCTCACCAGCAGCGCTAGGGCCACAAGCGAAAAGATGAACAAGGTCGAGATCGAGAGGAGGTTTACCAAGTATCAGGCCTGTGAAGAATGCGACGACCGAGTTCGCAATGGTCATCACAATCGTGGCGTTCACCGGCGTCCCGGTTTTCCTGTTGATGGACGCCAGAAACGGCGGCGCCATGTGTGTTCTTCCAATGTGGGTGAAATATCGAGCTTGGCCGATTATATTCGCTAACAGAGCATTGTCATCCTTCAGGCTCCAAATGCAGCAATGTATTTGTGATCCATCCCTACAGCCGTGAAAGCCACACTGTACGGAGCATCGACGTCGATCTGATAGTACGGCTGCATCAAGACTAGCATTCCGGCGAGAAGGCAATAAACGATCATGACTACCGACATGGATCCGACGAGCCCCACCGGAATGTCCCGGGAGGGTTTCTTGATCTCTTCGGCAAGGGTGGTAGTGCCGTCGAATCCGACATAAGCAAAGAAGAGCATTGATGATGCCTTTAAGATCCCGCGAAAGCCGAACGGGGTGAAGTCCTTTAGATTAGCGGAGTGAGCCTTGGTGAGGCCTGCAACGAGCATGAATGCAATGATTACCATATGGATTATAGTTGAAATCCAGTTAAATCGTGAGGAACCCTTGGTGCTCAAGCAAGCAAGAACGCAGATCAGAATGGATACTGGCACGATCGGATCTAAACGGTTGTAGTTTGCGCAAAGACGAAACGCCGACCGAAAATCATTAGGGCGGTGGTTGCACAACGTCGCAAAGTAAGAAGTCCATGACCTGGCCACGCCGGCGCCGGCAACGATATATTCGAATAGGATGTTTCCGGCCGCGATATAGGCGACGAAGTCTCCGAGCTCCACTCTGAGATAGGAGAACGAGCCTCCGGCTACAGGGAGTTCGACTGCGAATTCAGTGTAGCACAACACGGAGAGAATTGCGGAAACACCGGAGATGAAGTAGGAAATGATGACGGCAGGGCCGGCGTTCTGACTGGCGGCCTGTCCGGTGAGGACAAAAATGCCGGAGCCCATGACGGCGCCGATACCGAACCAGAGAAGATCCCACCAATTTAGGGTTTTCTTCATCTCGTTCTCGCTGCGGTGGCGGAGTGCGTGTAGCTCAACCTCGTCCAAGGAGCGGGTGAGGAGGCGGTCTTTGAGCCTTGCTTTGGTGTTTCCGAGAGCATTGAGGTAAGTTCCCCAGTTTTGGAATGATTCCTCCGGTAAGAAATCGACCTTCTTCCATCCGCATCCCCTCTTCCTCTTTCTTGCCATCCCACCATCTTCATTTCTACTCCCCATATTCTTCCCTGTAATTATTCCAGCACTTTACATGGAATCTTGATTAAGGCCACGTGGCCAATCCTTTTATTTTATTTTTATTTGATTTGATTTGAAATAGAGATCTAATTTGGAAGGAAATTAAATTCTAAGGATTTTACAATTCCTCATTCAATACTAATAATAACTATAATAATAATTTTTTCTTCAAAAATAATGATAATAATCCTAAAATTTTGAATCAAAATTGATTTTAAGATTTTCAAATTTTAGCTAGACTCATTCAATTTAATAAAACTAATGAATTAATCTAAATAAAGGCATGGCGTGCTTTCCCAAATTAAAATATAAAAAATTAATAAATTAATCTCAAACATCAACACAAATTTTAGCTTCTGTTAATCCGTTCTATTGGAGATCTAAATAAGGATAAAGGTAACATATGAATTGAAACCAATCATTAGTTTGTGTTTTATATTGATTAGGACTTTTTCTTGAATGAGTAAATTATTTTGCTTTTTAGTATTATTTTTTTTTTTACTTCTCTTTTCTTATTTGCATTTCCTTCCAGTTTTATAAGATAAGACGCATGATCTAAAATTACTGCACAGAAAAGACTAGCAAAGTTCAAATTTACTTATCTGATTAGATCTCCAAATTCGACGTAGATTTTGAAGGAAGACGAGAAAAAAGAATGATTTACTCAGCATCCAAACAAGCCATTCAAAAATGAATCAATCGAGGATGAGGATGAGAAACAAGAAACAAATAGAATCAATGAGAAGAAGAAGAAAAGGAAGAGGCATACTTCATTTTTCACAGTAAGTAAATCAGTAAAGTGTAATGGTACCCTCCTTTAATTTATGGAAAATCCTTAAAGTTGAAAATTACAAGTTTTCCTAGCAAAACAAGATCATTTATTGAATAATAGGATAAATAAAATAGACTTTTTCTCCTAATTTCGGATAATCATAGGTGTCAAGGATTAAAATGGATTTCAATAATAAAAAACCCCCATATTTGTAAATTTAGCTACTTTTATTGTTTGTTTTTTTACTCATAAATATTTTAGTTACAATATGATGGTGCCTAAAATAAAAGCGACCCCACGGACGAGCTAAGTCCGAAGCGGGCACGGAAGTGGGTTAGCACCCTCCATGGGAGGCGACGAGAAAGGTCTCACAGGGGAACTCGATCCATAATGATGTCCTAGTTCCCCCGAGAGCAGCGAGTCGTAACTAAGCCCGAGTGGGTGAGCCGGTAACGGGTGATCCGGTGACATTAGATGTGAGCCATAAGAAAGGAAAACACTCCATGTTCGTGACCCGATACCAATTAGGAAGGAGATCCGCGATTGCGAACTTTACAATTATCATAAATATTTGGTTGGCGATAAGGGAAGAAAAGATCCACCTAAGATGGGGAGAAGATACATTATCGTCACCGACGAGGAAAGTCATCGAATTACTCCAAATAAACGATCACGAAGAAGGTAGGCAATCACATAAGCCATCAACGGTTGAATTCTTTCCTTTCGTAAGAAAGAAACCTTAGGCATCGGAGCGCGGCTCCTCGCGGACCATCCTTTCAGTATAGGTTGTAGGTTATACGGCGATCCAGCCTAACAAATCGGCCCACTTGGCCCTGCGAGCTCGGCCGAATGCGCGATAGAAAAGCATCATCGGTTTAGCGTAGTGCAGTAGGAGCAATGCTCCAGCGCAAATAGTTGATTTCTTAGTGGTGATAAGGTATCAACTCCCGAAATATGAACGGGTCGTGACCCCGGGGAAACAAAACCAACGGGACGACGGTGGCATTGGGCAGGAAGACATTCTCGGAGCTCTACACACGCCTTAGCGGATGGAGGCCCTCGTCGTCACATCAGCGGCTGGCGGGGAGTTAGAACTCGCAGACAGTGCCGGCTACCCACGGGATGAACACTTAGGCCCATGGAGTATGACACCATACCATAGGAGCTTGACAACACCTTGCGCCCAGGGACGAGGACGGAAGAGGAGAAATGGTCGGACTAGAGGCGGGATCCCAGCGTACCCCGGGAGGCGATCGAAATGAAGGAACACTTAGCGAGGATGATGGAGGTGGCTGGGCCCCTCGATAGAGGGGAAAGGAGCGATCTTGGGAGGCAAGCGATTTTAGGATATCCAACAAGAGCTCGACCACGTGAAAGGCGAGTAAGAGTTGAGCCCCGGTCTTATGGACGCTCTAGTACAACAAACGGAGTCCTTGTTTACGGTCGGTGCCCTTCCCTCTCCCATGAAGTTCAGAATCTTTTGGTCGGAAACTTTCGATGGAATGAAGGACCCGAAGTAGACCACCTCGACACTACAGAACCACATGGGCTACATGGATGATGCAAACCCAGTGAGATCGAGAGCCTTTGCCGTAATTTTAGAGGCTCGGCCTTCATGGTTGTTCCGCCCGGCCTCAGTCGTCCTTCAGGAACTCTCCTATTGCTTTCTTGTCTTTCTTCGCCAGACTGAGCGTGTCGGAAGCCCGAGCTACCACTGTGACCGCAAAGCAAGGCCCTCGAGAAAACCTAAGGTCCTCGTCGAGTTCAACTCGGAGTCATTAAGGGTGGACATCCCGGATGAAAAATTCAACATCACCGCCTTTATAGCTGGGCTAGGCATACAATCCAAAGACCTAATGTTGTCAATCTCGAAGAACCCTCAGGCAAGCATGGTAGGGCTCACAATCAGAAGTATCGTGTGAGAGGCCCTTATGTCTACTTGAGGAAGCTCTTACCGAATGGAGAAAAGCAAGGATGAGAAAAAGCGAGACCGAAGCCCCAGGAAATGAAAAGACAAAGACGGATCCCCACGGAGGAGCAGGGAAGACAGAGATCGATCTCCAAAGAGAAGAGGTAATGTGAGGGACCGCTTGGGTCCACCCCAGCCCGAGTTCTAGCCGTGGTATCCACCTCAGCAATTCACCCCCCTAACGGCCTCGGTATCTCAAGTCTTATATGAGGTACAACATGAGAAGTTTTTAAGATGTCCATCTCAAATGAAGACAGACCCAGGCAAAAGAGACATGACCAATTATTGTGACTTCCATAGAGATCCACTGATCAGGCAGGATGGCGTATTCAATTTAAAGAAAAGAAATCAATTCGATCGGCGTGGACATCTCTCTAGTCGTTACGTGGCTCCCGAAGATCAGAGCCGAGCACCTCCTCCACCACCTCTTCAGCCAACCCTTGCTCCACATCAGCAACCTCTAGGAGAAATCAATGTGATTTTAGGGGTTCCACCGTGATGGGGAGTCAGTTCAGCAGAAAACCCTCTGCGACCAGACAGAGAGCACTAGAGGTGCGAGCCATGTCAACTCACTCGATTGGATGCCACCATAGCAGCTACTCGGATCTGGCAGGGTTGCCAATGCCACTCATGACCGTTGGTGTCAGACCCGTCGTATGTCATATGGGTCCTAATCGACAGCGAGCTGATCCGACATCATCTTCGGCGACCCGACATTTGACAAAATGGGCATTGGAAGAGAGAAGCTTGAACTGGTGAACGCCCACTTAAGGGGATTCTCAGGAGAATCACGCCCCTAGGATGTCTGACTAGTGCTGCAGCTCTGGAGACCCCCATGCGAGCCAGCGGCCGACCAAATTCCTCGCCATTGGAGGCCCCATTGGCATCTGACATGTTAATGGTGAGGCCTCCTCAATGCCATAAGGGCTGTCCCCTCTGCCTATCATATGGTCGTCAAATTCCCTACAGAAAATGGGGTAGGAAAGGCCCGAGGAGACCAGCGGATATCCCGGGAGTACTACTTGGCGTCAATGAAGCAAAAGCAGTTGATAGCGTCCACACAGATGAGCTCGATATGAGAGAAGAACTGGACACCCGACTGACACCCTCAAAAGAGCTAGAACCAATACAACTTGGCTGACAGTAGGAACACCTGCAACATACGGATCCAAGCTAGCTCAAGATGTCAAGAACCCCTCATCCACTTCTTAAAAACATAAATGGCCGAAGTATTCGCTTGGAAGCGAGAGGACATGGGAGGAATTGACTGAGTGGGTCATCGCCCACAAACGAATGTCAATCCCTCTTTTCAAACATGTCAAATAGAAGAGGGAAGAAGCTTAGCCCTTGAAGTGACTACCAATGAAGAGAATCGAAATGACTCCTCCGTCTGACTATCAGGAGTGGATTACCTAGCCCGACTAGCTAACGTGGTTCGTTAAAGCGAGTAGCGAATGGCCCTGCGTGATTTCGCGGCGTCAACCGAGCTGTACGAAGGCGAGTTTCCCCTTTACCGGATCGACCTCATAGTAGGATGCCACCTCAAGGCGACTTCATGGACACTTTCTCTAGGGCTCTGACGGTCCAGGGATGGACCTAGGTGACCGGGGAAAAGACCTCGCCATTATTTGGACAAGGGGGCGTATTGCTATCGGAGTGATGTCTTTGGGGTTGAAAAATGAGACCACTTATCGAGAGGCTAGTAAGCAGGGAATGGTTCCTGAGAGAAGCCGGGATTCGCATCCATGGGGTGTATATAGATGACATGCTAGTAAAGTTTGTGAGGCGAGCTCCCGTCGACCACTAGTGCAGGGCGTTCAGGTCTGGGACTATAAGATGAAGTTAAAACCCAGGCGAGTGTGCTTTGAGTCTCATGTGGGAAGTTCTTGGGTTTCATAGGTGACCACGGAATAGAGCAAGTCGGACAAAATAAGAGTCGGTGCTCGACATGGTGCTCCCTCGAGCACTAAGAAGTTTAAGCGCTAGCAGGGAGAATAGGCTGCTTGTTAAGTCGCTTTGTGTCCATGTATCCAAGTGACAAGTGTTAGAAAAACTGCTTTCAAATTCGAAAATGCCTTCCAATGGGATGCTGCGAGGAGCGTTCTTTGTGTGAAAACCTCATGAGCTCTCCCCTATTTTGGTAGGGTCCCTCAGGAGAAACTCCTCCCCTTCTGCTTAGCGAGTCTCAGATTTCTCAGCTAATCTGCCTTAGTAAGAACCGGGACATGTCGGCTCTTGGTCCTATTACTGCAGTTGAGCTTTGAGAGGAGAAGAGGAAAGGTACCCGAAGATGGAAAAGCTCATCTAACGTGGTCTAGCAGCGAAGACTTGATTCATACTTCCAAACCCTGCTTATCAAAGGAATTCCAACGAAAACTTTTGATGAAGCAAATGTGCCTGAGCGAAGCCTGCGGAAGACTGGTGAAATGGGCCATAGAGGTTGAGTAGGTTCGAGGCGTGGGGTACGAGCGAGAACGGCTAGCCTCGAGGGCAAATTTTGGCTAGGACTTCATCATGGAATTCACCTCGGCGGAGCCACGACCTTGACTCTCGTCGGCCTCCGTATAGGTGTCGTAGATGGGGCCGCCCGATGCTGAGTGGGCGGGCTTGATTATGACCTCCTGGAGGGATCGGCGTGGAATATCACTTTCAGATTTGGGTTCCCGGGTCTCAAATGTGAAGCCCAGAATATGATACCCTCATTCTTAGACTAAACTGCCCTTTATATGGGCGATCAAGCTAGAGGTATGTAACGATTCTCGGTGGTGGTAAAATAGATAGAAGATGACTATCGACAAAGGCGAGGAGATGGTGGTCATCTCGAAGATCACGCTAGTTGCTCAAAAAGGGTCGTACGGGGTTCGGGTCGGACACATCAAGGACAAGAGATTCATGGGCGGACGCCACTAACTAAACTAGCAACCACGCCCTGAGAAGATTTGGGACCCAGGACGGGTTCGATTAGGCACCTCTGGAACATTCAATAGATGTCAGCAGTGACGAGATCTCTAGTAGCGGCCGCGCAGAGTTGGATGGATCCCGTATGGGGACTACCTCTTTGACAGGATATTGCCAAGCGTCCAGAGGAAGCATCTAAACTAGGCAAGTTAGCCTTAAATTTGCTCTCTTGTAGAGGACCAGCGAGGGCTTTCCACCTCCTCAATGCATAGGAGAGGAGGGATCTTGGCTTCGTCTTGAGAGAAGTACACGCATACAGTGGCAACCATATGTGCAGACTCGGGCCTTAGTAGGAAAAACCCAGGCAAAGGGGGTATTACTAGCCCGAGTGATCTCAGAGACGCCACAGGAATTAGTCGAAAGTGCGAACACCTTAAAGATCCATGCGAGATCTCGTCTCCCGTGAGTCAACGACCTCGATTATAAAGCCCTGGCCTTTTCGAGTGAGTGGGGAGGGTTGGACATGCTGGACCCATGCCCATTGGGAAGGGTTAGTGCAAGTTCTCTATCGTAGGAGTGGATGTGACGCCCCCAACCCGGCACCCGATGTCAAGCGAGGGTGTCATTTTGTCTTGCGCATAAGCACGACTTTGAAGCACATTCGTTCATATATTGCTTGTTTAACTTGTACTATATTCTGTAGTAGCGGATTACAAAATATATACAAGCTCCTTAACATTTACAATATTTACATTGTTTACAAAAGAAACCAAAACTACATATACAAAAATATACCAAAAGGTCTTCCAGTGGGCACCTAGTGATGTGTTGGCTTTGACTGCTGATGCGGATTGTCCTGTCCTCTGGTTTCCTCTTCTGTACCTACACGGATGAAACACCCGTGCTAAGCTTATAGCTTAGTGGGAATAATACTCGTGGACGACCCCTAATAAGAGTCATCATACTTTACACATATACACATATACTTATAACATATCAAATACTTATCTCATATTCGATACTTGTCATATACACATGGTTATATATGTTGCATACATATAATTTACACACATGCCCATCTGATATATACTTTCTTATCATATCTTATTTCATTTTTGTCATTTACACTTTTCTTACTGTGTGTCAATGTACTTGTCCGCACATTTTAATGTCGTGTATGTGATATTATGCCTCATATCATGTTATGTCATATTGAGTCATTTTTGTTTATGTTTAATCTTATACTTAGAAGTGGATAAAAGAAATTATAAGAATTTGAAAATGGCCTTTTCATTGTCTCTGAAATAATTGGTGCAATGAGACCTGAAGGTCTTTGTTATCATTGTCTGAAGACAATGATCATCTATAAGGGCTTGAAGGCGTTGTAATGACCCAAACAGGGCCAACTAATCAATAAGTTGCAGACTTGTTTTTTCCTAATAGGCATGCCCATCTATCCCTCTAAGATTGTGAGACGATACATGTGTATTTTATGTTTAGTACATATCGCATATTCTAGAATAATTATTGTCATTCGGTAGTATATCACGATATTTACAATCATTTATTCATATCTTTTTCATTTTTCATATCTCATTATATGCATGAATAAAATTATGGTTACCATGTATGCTATAAGGTTGTTTATGAGTTCATAGCTATGAATTAACATGGTTACCGGCAAGGCCTCTCTTGTTTTTCATGATTTCGGGACCTAATATGAGTTGGCATTTCATCCAAAATATATATGGATGGATTCTAGACTCAAAGGGCTCCATAGAGTCCTAAGTACATAACGAGTTCGGACAAAATTATGATCGTCGAAGTTAGGCTTCCATGAGCAGTGACCCAATGAGAACACATAAGATATTCTACTATTTTTGTGATTTCCCTAGGGCCCTAATATGAATTCCAATGTCATCAAGCTATATATTGATGAATTCTAGACTCAAAGGGCTTTCCATAGAGTCCAAGAACACCTGAAACGAAGTTTGGACGAAGAAGTTATGGTCATTCGAAGTTGGAGGTCAACAATCAGAAAAATGACAATTGTGTCCCCCTACCTAGAATTTGCTTCATAAAGTGCTACTCCACTTTGGATGAAGTCGAGGCACGAGGTTCGGAATTTTGGATATACTATTCAAGGAGATATGTTCTCACTATAAGTCTAGTTTATCCACTTTAAATTTGAATCACTCAATTCGGATGATGACGAGTTATAAGCCAAAGCAGAAATATGGGTTTGGAAAATTTTTGGCAAGCATCTCCTAAAACCCCAAAATTTCCTTAATACAAATATTCATCAATTGAGGATTACAATCAACCAACCCAGAGTAAAAACACAATAACCAATATACCGTAGGGTTCTTTTAGACCCCAATTCATCAAAAAATGGGTTTATGGTTTGATTTTTTTCATACAAACCCATAGAAATCTATACAAGTATTCAAACTAATCCATAAAAACCCATAAAAATCCATACAAAATCCATACATTTTGCTCTTATCTTCCTTCTTCTTCCTCTTCTTCCTCTCTTCTTTTCTCTCTCTTCCATCCGTTTTGCTTTCTCACTCAAAGACCAAAAGTAAGATATTTCTTTTAATGTATCTTTTTATGATTTTAACTTTGCACATTTACACTTTGGTCCCTCATTTCATTTATTTTTAATTCTACTTATGCATATTCCCAATTTGGCATATGAACTTATTACATTATGACCCTTTAGATTTGAATTGAAAATTACTAATTACCCTTATTATGCTTTAATTCCGGGTTTTTCTTATTTTATTTTTAGCATTATTTTATTATGAAAAAATATACTTTTATTTTTATTATACCCTAAAAATGTTATAGAACTGTTAGGGTATAATTTTAGGTGTTATAGTGGACTACTTCATTAAATGGGTTGAGGTCGAGCCATTGGCGACAATCACTGAGCAAAAAGTGTGCAACTTCGTTTGGCGGTCCATAATCTTAGGTTCGGAGTCCTAAAAGCATTGATATTAGACAATGGAAAACAGTTCGACAACCAGAGATTCAAAAGCTTTTGCGTCGATCTCGGGATCAAGAATTACTATTTGTCCCTAGCTCATCTGCAGTCTAACAGACAAACAAAAGTCACTATAAGGACTCTCAAGGCAGCATTGAAGACTAAGTTGGATGGAAAATGGGTGGAATGCCTCCCAGAGGTACTATGGGCATACAGAACTACACGCAAGTCTGCAACTCGAGAAACTCCCTTCGCCTTGGCGAGAAGGCTGGAGCAGGGGCGGGTGGCATATGTTGAGGGTTGGGCTAGAGTCACCTAGGTTGAGTTCGATCAGGGGCAGCAGTGGGAGCTCTGCCCTCTTGAACCTCGTCTCTTGGAAGAGCGTGAGGCAGCTGCGAGAGCGCCCCTTGGGAGGCCCCACTAGCGAAAGGCAGAGCAAGGTGCCCTTGATCGGAAGGTCAAGCGATGGTTTCAAGCTGGCTGACCTGAGTACTTAAGAAGCCTACCCATTAAGGAAGGACCACACTCTCGGGAAGTGGGACGATTGGGAAGGACCCTATATCATATCATGATGTCCGTCCGCAACTATGGGCTCAAACGGAGGAGGAAAGACCCTCCTGACACCCCTTGGAATGCCGAGCACCTTAAGCGGTTTTACCCATAAACCTCCAATTGTACTTATTAATAAAACGCAACAGTTCTACTTTCTCTTAAATAACAATTTTTGCTTATTTTCGGTCTACCGACTTTCGTAAATCATAAAGAAAAAGACAGGAGGCTTAGTTAGTCGAAACTGAGACCTTAAAGGGCTGGGAAGGTCTGAAAAAAAAACATCGAACAAATTTTACATTTCAAAAGACTATATTTTATTACAGGTTATCTCGAGAAAATTACGTCGACAAAGTAAGGTTCTCCACATCTCAGAAAATTACAATCAGCAAAGTCATTCTCTACATCTCAGAAAATCACAATCTGCAAACACTCAGTCAAGGCGAAAACCATAAGAAGAGAAGAAAAAAGAAGGAGAAGGAAGCGAGGGTGAGGAGAGGTATAAGCGAAGGAACGGACCTTGAAGCAGTGAAACCGTCGCCCGAATCAGCGTAACCCTTGACCCAAATCCATCAAATGGCAAGGCTAGGGAACAACGCAACTCCCATAACTAGCAGGCTTAGGGAACAACGCAACTCCTATAAATGGCGGAGGCATTAAAATAAGCATTCGACTACGACCGCAACGAGACTTATGCGTGGTGATCGAGGCTGCAGAGCTTCATCATGTATGAACTCTAGAACAACATCGAGAAAAAGGAAGGAGGTTGGGGTAGGTAAACCACCTGCTTCGAGAAGAAAATGATTGCTTCTCTTAAAAGAAACACGGGCGCTGAGAAGCCCACGCTGATCTGCTCAGATTCTCCATACGACTTCGCATTAAAGCGCTTTCGCGCTTTCCCGAGGAAGGAGAAGAGCCCGTAGTAGCTCGGTTTAGGAGCCGAAAGACTCGGGTATCAAACGCGCAAACTTGGATTTGAGGAGCCAAGGGCTGGATATTGAAGAGCCACAAAGCTCAGCAAAAGAGCCACGTAGCTCAGCCAAAGAGCCACGTAGCTCAGTTCAGAAGCCAAGGAGCTCGGATGTCGAGCCACGCGGCAGAGCAGCGTAGCTGGATTCGGGGAGCGAGGGCTCGGATATGAGAAACCGTGTGGCTCAGTTCAGGAGCCAAGGAGCTCGAATATTGAAGAGTCCACCTTGACTGACCAAAGAGCCCGCCTTTCGATTCGGGGAGCCAGGGCTTTCGGATATAAAGAGTCGTGAGCTTGGTTGGGAGCTAGAGCTTGGATATCGAAGAGCCACGCGGCTCGACAAAAGAGCCGCAGCTCGGTTAAGGCTGAGGCTCGGATATTGAAAGAGCCACGTGGCTCAGTTCAAGAAGCCTGAGCTCGGAATATAAGGCCACGTAGCTTGGTTGAGGCCGAGGGGCTCGGTTGTCAAGGCCCGCCGCTCGAGTGAATAGCCCGGTGCTCGGTTCGAGGCAGTGAACTCGGATATAAAGAGCCATGTGGCTCGATTCGAGGCAAAGGCTCGGATATGAAGAACACGACCTCAGCAAAGAGCCCGCGTAGCTCAGTTTGGAAGCAGAGCTTGGATATTGAGAGTCACGCCTTCGACAAAGAGCCCGCGTAACTTAGTTGGGAACCGGGGAGCAGGATGACTGAAGAGCCCTGCGACTCGGCAAAAGAGCCGCGTAGCTCGATTCGAGAGCCGGGCTGGATGTAAGAACGTCTGATCCGATCGAGAAGGCATCGACTCGGAGTTTGTGCAAACCGATGCTTCCGGTTGCAAAACCCGTATTTCGGTTCTAAAGTATGCCGCTTTCGGTTCAAAGAACCATGGGACCAAACAGGGGCCAACAACCATTTATTAAATTCGCGTGGCCTACTTACAACGAGGATCATAGAATTCGATCCATTCGGGAAGCCATAAAGGGTCACAGCAAAGACTCGAGAGCATAGAATATACTAATCAACATTTCAATAAGATTCGAATCGTCATTACAGAGACGAAAGGCACAAAGTGAAGAAGGAATGACAAAACCTAAGTATCAGTAAGCGAGTACTAGGTCAGTGAGGACACACCAAGATCATCTTCACATACGGACTCAGGTTCCCAAATCTAGTCTATGTAGTAGAGACAGGGGAAAATTGAAGCCTTGAAGGCACAGGAAGACCTTAGAAGCCTTGCGCCTAAAGAGAGTCAGCGGGAGGGCCATGCAGGTACATGCTTCATCCCCCTCAGTTCGGTGATCACCCACTTTTCTTGAGGCCTGGGAAGGCTTGTTGCCTTTGGAGGTCGTCACGAAGCCCGCGACATTTGTCGGTCAAGCTCCCCACTGTGCTCTCTACCTCAGAGATCTCTTGGAAGACCCCGGCTCAAGGTCGTGGTCTTGAGAAGCAACTCATCCCTAATCGCCTGTAGTTCTTCTGGAATTCGCTGTTGTCCCGGCCTTTACACAGGCGGCCTTCATACAGGCGGAGTGCTTTAGCTCCTCCTTGGCGTCGTGGCTCAATCTCGACCAATATGACTCATAAGCAACAACCCTCGGCTCCATCTCAGCCCTTCTTCTCACTGTTTCCCTCACCTGCTTGATTTGTCGTCAAGGTATGCTTCAAGTTGGATCTATGCATCGCTACATACTCGCTCATATGTTATACCTAAGCTAGCAAGTCAACTCTCTCCGAGGTCAGGGAGGTGACCTCGACTTTATGCGGCACGCCGCCACTGGCGGGACCCCTCAGACAGACCCTCTTCGTCGGGCTCTTTGCATAGATAGCCACCTACGGGGACACAAGACAAAGGTAAGGGAATAAATGAAATCAAAAGATAGAGACGAGCAAATAAGAGTGTCGAGACATACGATGGCCGCTCCACACAGGCGATAAAGGGCGGAACATCCTCAGCAGGACATGGCATCCTCCCTCTGGTCGAGAATCTCATAGGGATGGACAATCACATTTGACAGAGTTCTGGGTGGAAAGCCGTAGATCCTCCTCCCTCTTGGTTCAAAACAGCCTTATAGTCACATAGAGCGTGGGATCCGAACAGAAATAGGTAGAACAGCAAGAGGAAGCTCGGCACTCCTCCCCGAGGAAGTTTCCGGGCTCGCCACCTTGGACACCTCGGCCACGGATGGAGGAGCCCAACCTCTTGTTGGAACTTGAGTGAGACGACCCATCCAGCACAGCGGGTCGACCCGGTGGAGGCGCTCCAACCACGGGACCTTACCAGAATCGCAAAGAGGTACATTTCTCGAGGAACTGAGCTGCAGCAACTCTCTCTTCTTCTTTGCAGCATTTGACTCCGGGTTTGGAGCTCTTCCAGAATGGGTTTCATGACTAAGGGCCCCTCACAAGAAGTCTTCGTGACAAAGGGCAGAGAGGGCCTTAAATTCGGGGCCTGAGAAGGAGACACGCCAGAAGGCCTGGGAATGTCCGACCTAACCAGCTCAGAGTACACCCGCGAGAAGCATTTGGCCAACTTTAGCTTCACCTCTTCATCGTCAAGGCTGAGGCCAGGGCGAATACTTGAAGACCGCACAACCAAAGCAAAGTTAGAAAGCGCCTCGCATGGCGCCGTGGCTCAAGCGATTAAAGCGCTGACGGAAGCTCACGGAGGTTCTCGGGGGCAATCCAAGCGGTCGGAATACAGCGTGTCTTCTCGGTCAGCCGGATTATATTCCCAATTACAACCATCCACAAAGAAATACCGTTCCTTCTAGTGTTTATGGGAAGACGGGAGATCCAAAATAATCAACTTGGCATTGGAGCGTTTAGCGATGTACAGAAAGCCCTCCACGGACTCCTTCACGCTAAAAGAAGTGAACAGCATAATGCTAAAGTACCAGAGACCTTTATCCACTGAAGATGACCAGCTGACCATTGAATGCCAGAAGTTAGGGAAAGTTAAATTTGAGCGAGACAACATTAAAATGCTATAAGACGCTTTTGATAAAGGGATGTAGAGGGAAGCGGGGGCCATTCTCGAAGGTCGCCTCGAAGAAGTAAACCATCTTCGGCACTTGAACGATGTAGGGTGGGGAAGTCGGGGCGCAAACCCGAGCTTTGAGGGAGGCTGGAGCGAGGCGAAATTATGTCAGAAGGTTGACCAGACTAGGGCCCTGACTTCGGCATTATCTGACCGCCCCTCAGTGGCTGAAGCCACGGGATCACTGATCTCACTAAACCTTACCCTTCCTTTGCCATGAGGAGAGGGACTCGTGAAGGGACTGGGATTGACGCTGATCGCGGGACGGACCCTCCTCTTATCGCCTTTGAAAGTCGAGCCCTCGGTAGAACTACCTGTCATAGGCAAAGAGAAGGGCAGATAGGGCTGAAGAGGAAGTCATATGATTGAGTAAGTCTAAGGGAAGGCGGACGAACGATAAAAAACCAAAATTCTAACCAAAAAAGTGGGAAAGAAGGGACAAACAACGACCACTAGGGACCCACGAACTCCAGAACACGTAAAGGTACACAGGGGAAGAAGAAAGTAGGAGCAGGAGAGGGAGGGCCGAAACAGCCAAAGCCAGGGACAAAGCAGTAGAAATCACCCAGGACAGTCCTACGCGACAGTTAGGAAGGTTCGAAAGCCAGGAGTCCAGGGCCGCCAGAGCAGAGAGCGAAAGAGGAAAAGCTGTAACACCCAAGATTATACCACTAGGGTTTATAACACATGTTTTAGGTATAATAAACGTAGTATATTTATTGAATAAAATAAAGATAAAAACAAAGTAGGAATATGCATAAGTTAAATTACAAATAATAAAAGAAGATTTGAGAGCTCTTACTTCAAAAATACTATAAATTGATTTGCAAATATTATAAGAGTTGGAGGACAGAAGTAAAAAATAAAAGGGGATAAGATCATATAAGGATAAGACCAAAAGAAATATCTTATTTTGGTCTTGGAGAAAGGAGAACAAATACGGACAAGAAGAAGAAAGAAGAAGAAGAAGAGAAGAAGAGAAAGAAGATCAAGTGCGGATACATGTGGGTTGTAAGACTATGAGTATGTTAATGTAGTTACGGGTGTATGGAAATCTAGTTTTGGTCTAGAGCGTTTAGATACATGGTTTTTGGAACCCTTTGTTTTGTGTATGGTTTGGGTTCGAAACTCCCAAATCATTCGTGTAGGGTTGGAGTTGAGAGGAGAGCTCTAAGGCTCCTAGATATGTGTTTTGAGAAGGGTCTAGTTGTAAGTTGAAACCAGAAAATTTCCTATTTTTGATCGTATGCAGTAGCTGAACCTTAGCACGGGTTTTTGGGTCAGAAATACAGGAAATTCAGAAGTGAGTCCTTCTAGTAAATTGTAGAGGCATGTGAACTTCGATGTGGGCTTCAATTTCTCGATTTGGACCTCTGTGATAAGTTATGGTCCTTTTACCGAGATCAGTCCATTTTAGATCTGGTCGAGATTCGGTTCACTTGATTCGAGATTAACTAATGGGACCTTAGAACGAGTTTTTGAATCAGAAATAAAGAGAGAATTTAAAAATGAGTCCTTCTAAGAAATTGTAGCCACATCAATGAATGATGTGAAGCACTGAAGGGAAATTCTCAGTCGGACCCATTGGACAGTGTAGTAACTGCTTTGATCAAATAGATGAGAGGTCAGCGCCGTGGGGTCGTCAAATAGAAGATCAAGGCGGGGCCTCGTCACGAAAAACTCGGCTCGTCATGCGAATCGCTCAACTCGTCATGCAGAGCTCAGCTACGTCATACGAGCTCGACTCATCATGTAGGCCAAGCTCGTTGAAGCTGGCTCGTCACAGCAGAGCTGAAGCTCACGTCACTTCAATCTGACTCGTCGAGTCGAAGTCAACTCGTCAAAGCCCGACTACATGACCTCGACTTCGGAAGGTCCATATATCTTCGTCCCGAACTCAGGTTGGGTGTTCTTGGACTCTATGGAAGCCCATTGAGTCAAGAATCCATCCATATGCTGAGAAAGATATTAGATGTCAGACCCAGGTGTGGCGAGAACCGTCGCACGTGCAGCTCAAGTCGATCGGTCAGCTCGTCAAGATGACTACGCATGACCTCCTCCAACCGGAAGGTCATATGCTCGCTACATTTGAACTCCGATTTACGGTGTTCTTTGGACTCTATGGGAAGCCCATTGGTCAAGAATCCATCCATATACCTGAGGAGAGATATTAGATGTCAGACCCGAGGTGTCAGGAACTGAGCTCGTCACTTAAGTACAGCTGTCAGTCCACGGTCGACTCATCGAGAATGGCTGCGGCCTCAACTTGGGAGGAACCATAGCAACTTCTTTGTCCCGAACTCCGATTTGAGTGTTCTTGGACTCTATGGAAAGCCCATTGAGTCAGAATCCCATCCATATGCCTGAGAAAGATATTAGATGTCAAACCAGGTGTCGGGCCCAGGCTCGTCACTTAGAGTGCAGCTCGTTAGTTTGGGGTCGAGCTCCGTCAGGCGACTGCGCATGACCTCAGCGGGAAGGGTCGCGCTGGCGTCGAACTCCAAGTTCAAGGTGTTCTTCTTGAACTCTATCAGAGAAGCCGGTAGATTCAAGAATCATCCATATGCCTGAGGAATATTGAATGTGAAGACCAGGTGAACTGAGCTCGTCGCTGAAATTTTGGCTCGTCCAGTCCAGGCCAGTCGTCGAGACTGGCTGCGATGACCTCCGACTTAGTCATATTTCGTGAGTTTGAACTCAATTTGGGTGTTCTTGGGATTTCTATGGAAAGCCCATTGAGTCAAGAATCCATCCATATGCTGAGGTAGATACAGATGTCCAGACCGAGGTGTTGGGCTAAGCTCGTCGCCGATTGCAGCTCGTCGATTCGAGTCCTCGTCAAGGCTGGCCCATGACCTCAACTTGAAGGGTCACTGCTTCTTCGATACGAACTCCGTTAGTGTTCTTGGACTCTATGGAAAGCCCATTGATGGGGAATTCATCAATAGATAACATGATAAGATTAGACCATATTAGTCTCGGAAACATAGCGAAACCAGAAGAAGCAGAGTTACGCAGAGTAGCCATAGTTATTCTTAAATAACTCATAAATATAGGGTGGGCATAGATGTTATACCTTGATGAGACATAATCTAAATTATGAATAAATGATGGTACATATATATATATATATATATATATATATATATATATCGCTAATATGATTAGAATGTGATAATGGTATTTTGGAATATGAGATATATACGACGTAAAATCTGCTTGATGAGTTGTCTGGCAGAACACAGTAGAGGGATAGATGGGCATTTATTGGAAAAAAATAAGTCACAGAGCATATAGGTTAATTAATTAAATTACGTGTCAGGGCTAGTTGAGTGGATGACATGAATCAGTTTGGATCAGTGGCTGAAAGGAGTCACCACTTCTGCAGCTTCATTTATAGAGATGATCATTGTCGTCTGATACAATGAATGCTACTGGGCCTTTACAGTTTCATATATCAAAAAACCCAAGTTTTAGCCCAGGACATAGGCTTGTAAAAGAAAATGGCGGGAGTATATATCTAAAACAGAAAGGTAGAAATATATGACATGATATGAGAAGCATGGCATAGCTATACGATGGCTATAAGTTACAGGCATATTAAGTAAAGTCTGAAGATGACATAGAAAAGTATATGAAGATAATGAATAAACTTGTTATAGAACCATATATATGAGGAAATGAGTAAGTACCCACATACTTTGTTATATAATGTTATATGCATTTGTATAGAAGTGGGGTGACACAGCCCAGGGAAGTCATCAGTGTATTATTTCAACAAGCGTGAGAACATACGGGTGTTCAATCGGAGTGTAGTGCAGAAGAGAAAAACGAGAGGCGGGCAGTCCATGGGCGGTCAAGGCCCACGTGATAGGTACCCAACGGAGAAGACACTGGGTATTTTATATAAATTTTCAACAGCTAAGTAAATATTGTAAATGCAGACAGCTTTACATATATGGGGCTTGTATATATATTTGCATGTCAGCTTTTCAAGAATACATAATGAGTTAATTATTCTTTATTCATATGGATGACCAAAGCAAGTATTATATGGAAATAAAAGTGAAAAGGAATTTGACTCAAACGGCACCTATGCAGGAGTTGGGAAGTGGATTAGTGTTATGGAGCCCTGGGTTTGGGCGTTTACACGGAAAAACCCTGGGTTTGGGTGGCTCACTGGATAGAGATATATATGATAGAAAGAGCAGTGGCCAGCGTAATGTGGACCTGATGTGGATGTCCTTGTGACTTTGTGGCATGATGGATGATCAGAGAGGCTAGGAGTGTTAACTTGATGGGCGAGGGTTATGACACAGAACCAAGAAAGAGTAGTAACTACTAATGGGCCGACCTTGTTGAGATATGCCTTGAGGACATGTTTCAGTTTGAATAAATTAAGGCCTGTCTAAAGCTCCAATAGACAAAGTAAGAAGACATGGAGCGAGGAGGAATTCCCATGGGTCTGAACATGGAGTCGAAAGCCAGAGATAGGTTAGAAAAGTTAGAAAGAGTAATTGGAAGGGTTAGATGCTCTCCGTCGAGAGCATCATGTGCGGTCTCAACGTGCGGGTGAGGCATAGTTAGTGGAAACTAGTGCTCAAAATTAGGTTCAAATCACGACATGAATTCTTTGTCGAGTTCGAGGCTGAAATGTATTATTCTTGCAGAAAGTGTATCAAAGGTTCCAAGTGGAAACAATTCAAAGGAACTTATAAGTGAACTGAATATGAGAAAGAATTTAGTCATCTTAGTAGAGCCTTAGGAATTGGGTTTCTCATGGGGCATTTCGGTGTAGAGCAATTTGAGGGATGGATTGCATGATTCCATCAAAAAGATGTTGGCACTACTTGACCCCTCTCAAACGATTAGTTTTATCAGTTAAATTGTTTGCAATCCTAAGTAAGAGAAGTAGAAATGACAGCAAGATTTCAAAAGAAGAAGTTTCTAGAGCTTAGGTCTCCTCGGAAAAGAGTGAAAGAATCTCATTTCGATCGAGTGCATAGTTAAACTACGAAGGTGAAAATGAGTCCCGATGCTTGGCAGGCAAATATAGTAAGGGTGCGGTGGGACGGGAGGGAATTTACCACAGATGTGTCGTGCCATAAAGGCGGCATTTGGGAGTTTAATATGGGTTAAAGTAACGGGAGGATTGTAGGTGTGGAAGCCTTGATCATTTGACCTTGGTGATTGTCGAGGGTGAGGATAGTGAAGTCAGCAAGGAAGTGGTAGGGAAGGGTCATAACACCGACTAGCGATCGCGAGAATTATTAGTGGATGCATATCAGCATAAGGGACGAGGCATAGTTTAGGAGGCAAGTGGATGGTCGCATAACTCTGACCTCCAGCACGTGCATATGCTATGAAGGCTCGTGAGGATGAGGATGCTCCTGAGGTTGTAGGCGGTATATTTCTTTATATGATATTGAGATGCATCGTTGATTGATGCTGGATCTGCTGTTCCATATGTGTGCATGGAACATGTATGACAAGTACAATATTGGAGAGTGGCATATGAAACATGCGTGTAACTGGCGAGTGGATTGGGACTGCTTTGTTAGTGTGAATGCTTATATACAAAATTGCCCCATTGTTGCTCTGAACCAGAGAGAGTTTCATTTGGATTTGATAACCTTACCCTTCAGAGTTTGACTTGATTCTGGAATGGTTGGTTGTCTAAGCAGGAGCTATAGTTGGATTGTGGACAAAAGGTAGTAGTGTTGAGATGCTCGACCCGGGCGGGGTAATAAATCTGAGGCATTAGGATCCAAAATTGTAATGTCTAATGTCAAAAAAGTCTCCACTATCTCACGAGCTAGGAGGTGCTCGAGGAAGGATGTGAGACATTCTTGAGAAACTTTTGATGCTTGACTCCAAGAGGTCAAGTTAGTGTAGAAAGATCCCGATGGCTAGGGAATTTCGGATGCTTCCACACGAAGAGTTACCGGGTATTCCACATGAGAGAGAGAGTGGACTTGTGTGAAATTGTACCGGGAGCAGGTCACATGTTAGAGCCTGAGTACACCCAGTCAAGCTCAATAGATGAAGGAAGTTGAGGTGATTGCAGGAGCTTTTGAATGAGTTTTTTGTCAGGGCCTGGGTGTGTCCCCTTGGGTTTACTTTTTGTTTATTTGTGAAAAGAAGATGGCACTCTACGGATGTGTGAGTTATCGACTTGATTAATAAGGTGGCAGGTGAAAAGCAAATAAAGATTCAGGAATTGAAGATCTTTTTGATCAGATTGAAAAGAAGCGGGGTAAATCTTGAGAGATAGACCTGCGATATCAGGAATATTAACAGTTCAAGGGTAAAGGAAGGAGATAATGAGTTTGGAGCTTGGAATATGGTCTGTTATGAGTTTTTAGTCATGCCATTTGGGTTGACTAATGCAAGTGACATTCATGGATTGATGAATAGGTTTCAGACCCCAGCCTGGATCAATTTCTGTGTGGTTTTTATTGATGACATCCTATTGTATTCTAAGGATGCAACTAGAACATAATTTCTTTTCCTTTTGAGACTAGTCTTAGAGACGTTAAGAAGAGTTATATCTGGCTCGACAAATGTGATTTTAATTTAAGGAAGTCTTATTCCTAACTATTGTCTTGAGGGTATAAGAGTTGTCTGCTAAGATTGAAACGGTTGTGAATTGATCACACAAAATATATGAGGTGAAGTTTCTTAGGCTTAATGCGAGTTATTATAGAAGATTTGTGAGAGGCTTTAGGTCATAGCTTCTCAAAAACTCACATAAGTTACTCGGGAAAGGAATAAAAAGTTTGAGTGAATGAGACAAATGTCGAGAATAGTTTTGAGCAGGTTAGAAAGGGATCTTTGGTTGAAACACCGGTATTGTGTGACCTACTCAGGAAAAGAGTATACCTTGTATAGTGATGCTTCATGCATTGAGGACTCAGGATGCGTGTGTCACGAGATGGGAAAGTAGTGGCTTATCGTCCGGCCCGGTTGGGACCACATGAACAAAATTATCCACTCATGACCTGGGTTAGCTGCGTGGTGTTTGCTTTAAGAAATATGGCGACACTTCTTATACGGGGAAAAGTGTAGAATTTATAGATCATAAGAGTCTCAGAAGTGCTTGCTGAGAAAGAGTTAAATTTGAGGCAGCGGAGGTGTTAGAGTTAACTAAGGATTATAATTTGCATCATAGATTACATCCCAGGAAAGGCTAATATAGTAGCCGATGCTTTAAGCGAAGACAATGGTAGCGAGTATCACTCTGGTGTAGTGATTGGAGACTAGGAGATGATGGAGCTATGTTAGCTCGATTAGAGAAACAACTTGGATTTAAAACAAATGATTATAGATGCGAGGAAAATGATGAAGAGTTCTGAAAAATTCCATAGATGGATTTAGAGATGGTGACAAGACCGAGTTTTTAGAAAAAGAAGTTGGAAGTTTGTATTTCCAGAATAGATTATGTGTGCCAGATGATAAAGAGCTAAAGCAAAAGTTGCTATTGAGGCTTTCTTAATACGAGAATTATTTACATGCATCCTGGAGGGAATAAGATATACTAGGACTTGAAAGCAGGTTTTATTGGTGGAAAGAGATGAAAAGGGAATGTGACTGATCTGTGTCTAGAAGTGTGTTTGGCGAGTGTCGACAAGTCAAAGGCGAACACCAAGTGCCAGCGGTTTGTTACAATCCCCTTCAGTTACCAGTAGGTGGGATAACATTACCATGGATTTTGTGTGGGTTTACCCTACTTTGTAACAAAAACATGACTCTATACAGGTGATTATAGATAGGCTCACAAAGTGGCCCATTTATACCGGTCGGGATTGACTATTCTATGGATGAAGCTAAGCTGAGTTATAGCTGTAGATGAGATTGTGCGATTGCATGGTGTCTTTTAGTTGTCTATTGTGTCGGATAGAGATCCGCGATTTACATCAAAGGTTACGGAAGGAATTCTGAGTCGACTTTAGGCCTTAAGGTAATTGAATTTTGTACGACACTTTCCATCCGCAAACAAATGGGCAGTCGAGAGAGATTGATTGAAGTACTCGAGTGCTAGCCGAGGTTGTGTCATAATTTTAGGGAAGTTAGGACCGGTATATTCATTAATGGAATTTACCTATAACAATAGTTTTCAGTCAAGCATTGGTGGCACCATATGAAGCTTTGTATGGTAGGAAATGCTAGAACTCTGTGTGTTGGACGAATTAAATGAGCATGGCGAGTAGGTCGGGCGTAGTAAAAAAGATCTGAAGAGAAGAGAGAGCACGAGTTATTCGGCAAGGGTTAAAGGCGGCTAGTGATAGGCCAATCGTATGCCAACCTAAAGAGGAGAGATATTTGAATATAAAGTGGGAGGCAAGGTCTTCCTTTAAGGCGTATCACCATGGAGGGAAAATTCTTAGGTTTGAGTCGAGAAAGGCAGAGTTGAGTCCCGAGGTTCATGGGGCCGTATGAAGTTTTGGAGCGTGTTGGCCACTGTGGCTTTATCGTTGGCACTCCCTACGGAGTTGGCCCGAGCCACACGATGTGTTTCAGTGTCGATGCTTCGAGGAATCTGGCTCGATGGAGTCGCGCCACTACCCGGTCTAAGAGATACATTGAGAAGATTTGTCATATGATGAGGAGCGAAGACCATTCATATGGCTCGAGAGGGTGAAACGATTCTTGAACAAACATGTACCATTAGTAGAAGTTCTTTGGCAGCTTACCCGCAGTGAAGAAGCTACTTAGGAGCGGAAGCAACTATGAGGAGCCTGATATCATAACTCTGCCGAATCAGATATGAATTCGAGGCCGAAATTCTTTTTAAGGGGAGGATTTGTAACCCTTTTAATTATACCCTAACGAGTTTATATATGACTTTGGGTTTAATAAACGTAAAAAGGTATATTTATTCGAATAAAATAAAGATAAAAACAAAGTAGGAATATCGTAAGTTAAATTCTGAATAATAAGAAGATTTGAGGCTATTGTAAAAAATATTATAAGTAGGTTGCAAAATATTATAAGAGTTGGAGGACCAAGAAGTAAAAATAAAAGGGGATAAGATCATATAAGGATAGACCAAAGAAATATCTTATTTTGAGTGGCAGAGAAAAGGGAAACAAATATGGAAAAGAAGAGAGAAGAAAAGAAGAAGAAAGAAAGAAAGAAGAGAAGATCATGAGTACGGATACATGTCTTGGGTTGTATGGAACTATGAGTATGTTGTGTAAGTTGCAGATTATTATGGAAATCTAGTTTTGAGTGAACGTTTAGATACATGGTTTGGAACCCTTTGTTTTGTGTATGGTTTTGGGTTTAAGAAGCTCCCCAGAGCTCATTTCGTGTAGGTTGAGTTGAGGAGGAGCTCCTAAGGCTCCTAGATATGTGTTTTGAGAGGTCTAGTTGTAAGTTGAAACCAGAAAATTCCTATTTTTTGATTGTATATTGCCTGGAGCTTGGTTGCCAGCTTTTGGTTTTGAGGTGAGCCTGCAGGAAATTGGGAGAGTGAGTCCTTCTAGTAAATTGTATCCACATGTGGTGATGTTAGGCTTTTCGAATTTCTCAGTTTGGACCTCTACTTAGACAAGTTATGGTCCTTTTACCGATATCAGTGTTTAGATACAAGGTCGGGTCAGTTACGCAATTCAGATTAGCTAACCGGACCTTAGAACGAAGTTTTAGATCAAAAGCAAGAAAATTTGGAAGTAGAAGTCCTTTCTGAGAAATTGTAGCCACATCAATGAGCAGTATTAGGATTTTGAAATTCTCAATTCGGACCCCTGTGGACCAAGTTATGAATAACACTTTGAACAGTCAAATGGGTTAGAGGTCAGCCATAGGGGTCGTCAAATAGAAGGTCAACGGGACCTCAGTCACGAAAGACTCGGCTCGTCATGCACGAAACTCAACTTCGTCATGCGAGCTCAGCTAGTCATGCAGGCTTAGCTTTCGTCTATGCAGAGCTCAACTCATCATGTGGAAGCTTGGCTCTCGTTCTGAGAAAAGGCTCAGGCTCGTCTGTGAAATTAAGCTCGTCGGCTAATCTGTTCGTCAATCCGGTCGACTCGTCAAGGTATTTGCGCGCGATCCAACCCGGAATGTCATATCTCTTTCGTCTGAACTCCGATTGGGGTGGTGCGGACTCTATGCAAATCCCATTGGTCAAAGTCATCATATCCACAGGAAGATCATTGATGTCGCGGTCAAGGTGTGGCCCGAGCTCGTCATGAAATTGCACAATAATCGGTCGGTGTCAGCTCATTCAGGCGACTGCGCATGACCTCAACCGGAAGGTCGCCATCTCGCCGTTTAGAACTTTCGATTTGGTGTTGCTTGGACTCTATGAAGCCCATTTAGGTGATAATCCATCCATATGCCTGAAGATGGCCAGATGTCAGACCAAGGTGTCGGACTGAGCTCGTCACTTGATTGCAGCTTATCGGTCAGTAAATAAACTAAGGCTGACTACTCATGACCTCAACCGGGAGGTCATAACTTCGTCGAACTCTCGATTAAGGTAATTCTTGAGACTCTATGGAAGAGCCATTGAGTCAAGAACCATTATAACCACAGGAAGATATTGAATGTGGGCCAAAGAGTGCTAAAACTGAGCTCGTCACTTCGGTGGCTCGCGTCGGTCCAGTCAGCTCTGTCAAGTAGGCTGCTGACCTCAACTTGGAGAAATTCATATCTCCTTCGTTTGAGACTCTGATTTGGGTGTTCTTGGACTCTATGGAAAGCCAGTGAGTCAAGGTCAAATCATATGCCCTGAGGAAGATATTAGATGTCAGACCAAATTTATCAGCTAGACAACGTCACTTCCGATTTGCGGCTCGTCGGTCAGAATAAATAATCAAGGTGACTGCATGACTACAAACTTGGGAAGGGTCTACTTGCTTTGCGAGTGAACTCCGATTTGGTGTTCAGCGGACTCTATGGAGAGCCCCATTGGGTCAAGAATCCATCATGCATGACTGAGAAAGATATATTGATCTTCATCAGGACCAGATTATCGAAACTGAGCTCATCAGCTGGTGAAGCTCTTGGTCAGATCGGCTCATCAGGTGACTCATGACCCTCAAAACTTGGAGGTCATATCTCACCGTTTGAACTCGGTTTGGGTTGTTCTTGGACTCATGAAGCCATTGTTGAATCATCATATCTTGAGGTGGATATTAAGATCTCAGTTAGGATTGTTCAGACTGTTTCATGTGTTTGGCTCAATGGATGATCACCTCAATCTGATGACTGACCTCAACTTGGGAGGATTCGCCTTTATTTTAAGTCTGAACTCAAGTTAGTGCTGTGGAAACTCTCTGGAAGCCATTAAGGTCAGAACTATCAGTGAATGCATGATGGATCTGAACTCATATGGTCCGGAAAACTACTTAGAAAGAACAAGTGGGACAATAGTGCTTATAGTTCATTCTGTAATAATATAAGCATCACTGGGAGTGCTGCATGATTCTTGCATGTACCAATGGGACATGAAAAATTTACCAAGATTCCCTTGAATAAATAATTAAATTTTTGTACTTTATATATATATATATATATATATATATATATATATATATATATATATATATATATATATATATATATATATATTATATATATATATCTCACATATGATTCAGAATGACAATAGTGATCGGGGAATATGAGATATATACTGAACATAAAATACACATTGATTGTCTGCAGAGCTTTGGTAGAGGGTTAGATGGAAAAACCTATTAGGAAAAAACAATTACTGACATATAGGATTACGTTGCATTGCATTTATGATATGAGGCCCGGATTTGGGTGAGTAGACATAAGATAGTTTGGATCGGTGTGAAAGGGTCACCACCTAAACACTGCATACTTTATAAGATGATCGTATACCAGCACAATGACAGCGGTGCCTTCGAACTACGATTTCTGTATCCACTTCTAAGGTTTATGCGGACTTTGACACTAAAGAAAATGATCGGTATATTAACGAAGGCTAGAGAATATATGACATGATATGAAAAGCATAGCATAGCTATGCGATGAAATATCTGGATTACAAGGTAAGTAAAGTACAAGATGACATGAAAAGTATATGGAAGATGACTAAGAGAAATGGAAAACTTGTTATGAAGAGTATATATGAAAATGATAAGTCTGTAAGCCCATTATATGTGTTATATGCATTTGTATAGAAGTGGGGTGACCTTAATGGAGTCATCCAGGTGTATTTATTTCATTCAAGGCGTAAAGGCAGCGGGTGTTGTCGGGTGTGGGTACGAGAAGAAGAAACCCGGAGGGTAGACCCAATCCACATCAGAAGCTGAGTCAAGGCCGCACATCAATGGTGCCTTTGGAAGACCTTTAGGTCTATTTTGTGTATATGAAATTTTGTAAACTAATGTAAATATTGTAAATGTTAAAGATTCACTTCCATATATGGAGCTTGTATATATATTTTGTTATCATTGCTACAGGAATATAATACAAGTTAATTCTATTTAACATATATAAATGAACAGCAAAAAATTATTATATGTGAAAAAAAAAAAAAAAAAAAAATATGACCCTAAATGACACCCTATGCAGGAGTTGGGGCGTCACAACGGATAAGGAAAGAGTTAAAGAACAATGGGAATATAGTTAGAGTATTTGCGGGACAACTGATAAACACGAAGCGTCAGCCCAAAATAAAGGCGAAAATCGAGAGAAGCCATCATTACCGCAATACAATTGATGGCAACAAACTTAGTCCAACAAACCTTGTCAGCCCTACGTGGAGCTTAAAACCGATCGAACAATTCAGCCGCACTTGGCTTCGCCCGATAAAGAGTGAGGCGATGATGATTGCCTAAAATAAAAGCTGACCCGTAGGCCCGAGCCGCAGGCCTAAGGAGCGGGCCTTGAAGCGGGTTGGCACCCTCCGTGAGGCCGGCGGGAAAAGGGCTCCACGGAGACTCGGCCCATGCCGACTGTCTGGTTTCCCCCCTAAAGGAGCTTGGGCCTAGGGTCGAAACTAAGCCCAATGGACCGAACCGGTGACGAGGGTGATCCGCTAATCGCTAGATGAGCCGTAAGAAAAGAAAGCACTCCATGTTCGTGGCTCGATACCAATTAAGGAAGGAAGGATCCCCGACGATTACAACCTTCTAATTATCCTCTAAATATTCGGTTGGCGATAAGGAAGAAAAGATCCTCTACTCAATGGGGAAGATGTCGTATCATCACCCAACAAGAAAAGTCATCCATTATAAATACCCGAGCAATCCCATAAAGAAGGTAGACAATCGCGTCGTCGTGATAGTTGAATTCTTTATTCAGTAAGAAAGAAAGCGGCTTAGATCTGGAAAGTCGGTAGCATATAGCCCAGGACCGTCGCTACCGATCTGGGTTCACGGAGTTATACGGTATCGACCAATAATCTGACCCATGTATCACACGAGGCTCTAGCCAGTATTGATAGAAAAAGCATCGTAGCGATATAATAAAGCTATCTCTCTTGGGGTGAGCGAGCTCCTTCATATTTTCTTATGCTTTGCTTTTAAAACAATAGAGCTTTCTATTATATGAGCTAGACATGATGAGTTAAATATAGCCGCTTTTATTTTTGTTTTAAAAAGAAAATTATATTTGATATTATTATTTATATTTTTGACATCTATTCACTTTATATATTTAGCACTATGTTCTTGCAAGGATCACAACTTGGGATCTCGATAACCCTTTCCCACTCTTTACCACTTAGTCAAGTCTCAAGTAAAATTTCCTTAAAAAATTTATTGTTTTCTAGAAAATAAATAAATAAAGATATTTATTCACAATAAGTAATTTTTAGGTATAGAAAAAAGTTATTGATTAAATTTACAAAATGAAGAGGGTTTATCTCTTTTATTTACATAGTCCGTTTTTCTGTTGCACAAAGTATTTCTCATTCCATTTTATTACTTTAATGCAAGAATTCTTTCCAAATATTAATCATACAACATACCTCCACCGGCGGAGACAGCTAATGGCCACTGAAATTTTTTTATTTATTTATTGGCTTGTGCAATCGAACACATAACTGAGCAATACCCCCTCAAAGTCTAAGTATCACCACACACTAGGCTGCTGTTAATTTGGAAATTTTAATTTATGGGCTGAAACTAAAGCCTGCCTCAGATAGAGTCAAAAACCTGCCTCCACTCCACTGCAACATACCCTACATAGTCATGATGGACACCGTACTCCATATTTACATTAATTAATGACAACTATATTTTTAAAAATATTTTATTAAAAAAATTCTAATCATCCAAAATTTGTAAATCTAAACCCATATTTTTTTTTTCTTAAAACATAATTTATTCACACAAATATATCTTTTTCCATTTTTCTATATATATATATATGCCTCTTTTTAAAGAAAAGAGTTATTTTTAGTAAAATAATGAGAGTATTTAGAGTAATCATGAATTTATAGAGTTAGATTTCAAAAATTAAATTTTTATTATGTGTGCGCATGACCACCCATATTACATCTAAGTATAACCACTTTCATTAAAAACATGACCCTTTTCTGTACCCTTTGTCTTTTTTATATTCAAGATTAACAGGCCTATAAAATGGAGGGACTTAAAACCCTTTGAATAAAGTAGATAAAAGACCGAAATTTCTTATCTAAACTCTTCTACATTTCATTACTTTGCATGTTATCAACACAAAGGTGATTGGCAAATTGTTTTAAGGTATGGATCTTTTGTGTTGGATGCTCGATTTCCAAGATAAATGAATTTGGAGAGAGGTGTCCATCTGACGAGATGGTGTTTTTATCATATAATTCTTTGGGATCAAAATATTTTTTCCCACATAACATGGTTCAGGAAGCTATTGTAAAAATACAATATGGATCTATGAACTTGATTGATGGATTTGCAAGGAAAATACTATTGTATTGCCATGTGGCGATCTGTTCCATATTAACGATGTCTTATATTCGAGTCAGGATCAGAGAAGAAATCACTAAGTTTTTAAAGATATACGTAAATGGATATCATATTAAGACCACATATGACAATAATAAAGAATATTTATACGTATTCTCATATATTTGTTTAAAGTTAGAAACTTTGTAGTGGAAAAATTACCTTTTTCATGTGGGGATTATAATATACACAATAACGACAATTGAGATTAAATATACATTTGATGACGAGCTCTCTACACCAAATATTTTATAGTTTTGGCATGATAGACTTGGGCACCAGAGTTGAGGCAATGATGAGTGGTATTAGAAAATTCACATGAACATCCATTAAGAACCCGAGAAGAATTTCTTTTTGTCTAGTGATTATCATCTCTTTTGTTCACCGGGAAGGTAGTGGAGGGCGGTTGTTAGGTCATCTCACACCTGGCCACCACCACACACGCCCCCCTTATTGAATTTAATGTTACACAGACCTTGAATCGAGGGACATATGTGTGGACCAGTTCATCCACCATGCCAGCACCATTTTTAGCTTCTTTCATGGTGCTAATAAAAGATGTCTCCATCTCAAGCGGTCATATGGTTTTGTTGTCACCATGATGTTGCATTTTTCAGAACAACGCATAGATCGCATAGGTTACAAGCACCATTTTCGATTATAATCAAGAGGGTCCGTCTGAGTGTCTTTGGTGATTATGTCTAAACCTTTGATGATTATTGTGTTGGGTTCAGGAATTGGGGTGGAACATACGTTAACTCCATCTGCATGCAGAATATTAAACATGAGAGCCTTTGTCAAGCAAACTCCAGCCCGGTGCTCAACCTTTTTTACCGAGGATGAAATTTACTGTTATCTTGGAGGACATGCCATTCTAAATAAGCATTAGTTGGCATTAAACAGATTAACTAATGTAACAAATCACTTGTTCGATTGATGCTTAATTAGATTCAAATCTTAAATTGAGTGTTTGGATCATTGGTTCCAGTTACCTCTAGCACAGGCTGGGGTCCTCAGCATTGATCAGAATATACGGTGGTTTTGGTTTGCATCAAATCAATCAATAATCTTGAACCTTTGACAGGAGGCAGGACTTTCAAAGGCAAGTTTCGCGATTTACCATTTGGATGAGGGTCAAATTTCCAGTAGATTGGGGAGAACTCAGACTACGAAAGAGGAACGTGTAGTGTTTGTGGGGTGCATGTCGCGTCATATCTAAATGGAGCCACGCACTTTGATAATGAGTATGAAATTCTCATCTTGAAGATTTGACGATTTAAACGATGCGTTTATAGATTTAACTAAAGTAGCTTGAGACCATATATCTTGGGTTTTCAGTACATGATAGATGATAAACCAATTAGGAAAAGCTACTATTATGACTAATGAATCATTATGACAGCAGAAAAAGTCAAATTGACCATAGGTTCAAAGTTTATCTTGGAAGAGGAAGAAATAAAGGGTGGCAAAACCTGAGTCTTAGAAGAAGAATGAGAACTCACGAAGAATACCCACTGATTTCTAAAAGTCATAACCACTTTGAGAGGAGGGAAGTGCCCAGTGTTGGCCACATGCCCTGAAGGGCAGCCAGAATCCACAGAGGATACAGAATCATGAAAGTCTTTTTTTTAAGTGCTTTACAAAATGATGAGTACATAAATTTTGTATCCATGGGAGTGTGGGACCCAGTACAAAAGTGATTTATTAATGAGATTGTTTCTTTTGATTTATTTTCTGAAATTTTAAAGGATGATGATCTTGAAGGACCACGCCGGTGTCGTGAATGTCATAGTAAACATGATTGGTCAAAGTGGAAAGCAATCCAGTAGGGTGGACTCTCAGCAAAGCGCAAAGTATTTGGGCTGTAGTCCCAACTTTGGTGTATTGAAACACTGTGAGTTACAAATGAGTGTTTGTAAAGTATAATGATAAAAATAGAGTACTTCAAGTACAAAAACACTTTATCTTGGCGGCTTAAGGTTTTCACCAAAAGACCTGGGATTCGAGATTATGGCGACCTTGTATTCACTTGGTGATGGATATTATTGTTTGATGTTTAATTAAGTATGTCAGATCAGGAAGGTTCAGATATCAAGTCATATGGTTTGTTAATTCACTTTACATATATTTGTATGGTATGCAAAGAAATGATATTATATGAAAGTCCTTGGAAGGTTTAGTTGCCTCAATTCTAAACACATCACAACTTCCAGAAATATGTACTCAATTAAGTTTTGAGATGATCGTGCTATGGCTTAAAACAATATGAAGAGAGTATCGATATGTCGTCACAGTGATTATTTGATCAAAGGATGGGGTATATTAACAATCCCTTAGCCTTCCTTGTGTTTTTATAAAGAGAAATCAGATTGGATTTGCTATCTTGTGGTATATATTGAGTGATATAAATTTGGGACTCTGAAGGCTCTGAGCGACTACATATTGGGGATGAAGACTTAGGAAAAGAGCTAAATATTTGTCGATTTTGGTGACCTCAGAATCAATAGATTCTCACACGTCAAATTGACATATATGTGAAAGATGATGGAGGCAGTTCAACAGGGACAGCGTCATTGGTTATCAATGATTGTTAGATCCTTGATGCCAGAAAAGTCATTTTCATCAAAGAGCCAAAATGGCACACTACTTGGTCCTAAAGTACCATATCTAAGTGCAATTGGTACTTTGTTATACTTAACCATGATTGTGCAGAGGGCGGGGATATTGCGTTTTCAGTTAATTTGTTTGGCAGAATTGACTCTTGCACTTCATAGAGGCACTAGAATAGTGAAACATATCTTGTACACAACCGGCGGGTTCTGATTTGGGTTTATATATTTCAAAATGATCGCTCTAAAAGGATATCTGATTCTAGATACCTTACTAGTCCTCCACGAGGCACTCACGAAGCTGGTATGTATTCATGTAATATTTGCAGTTTCTTGCGATCTAACCCAGCGAGACTTTTGTTCGCACTTCCTCTAATCACTAAAGATAATCACCTCCATGAAGCAAGTCTTGAATGTGTATAGTTTAAGAATAAGTGTTTTTCCCACATTAAGATACATGTGAGGCTGCCTTTGATTACAAAACATTCGACAACGATTTATGAAGACAATGTTGCGTGTATTGAACAAATCAAAGAAGGATACATCAAAGGTAGCCAGAGACTAAAGCATATATCACCCAAAGTTTTTTACTTCACTCCCGAACTCCGGAAGAGTCAGTGAAATTGGTGAAGCAAATAGGTCAGTGATAATGTTGTAGATTTGTTGCCAACTTTTGCCATGTCGACATTCAGAAATTGACATATGATCATCGGGATAAAGTGACCAGGTTTGTAATCATTCAAGTTGATACTTACTCATTGGGAGGTATTATCTTTGAGTCTTCCCTTATTTGAACATATCCACCTTTGTGCTCTTGCATAGTCTGAGGTTTTTCTAATGGGTTTTATGTAAGTTTCATTGAGCGTTTCTTTTCTGTTTTATCTAGCATCACTTTCTAGATTTGAAATGTTGTACTCATTCCTTTGCTACATTTTTTCCCTGGGTTTTTAGCAAGGTTTAATGAGTCCATATCTTGTATGGTGGGCATCCAAGGGAGTATTGTAATAATGGTAATAATGATTGGATGACCCACCCATATTCTGCTAAAGTATAACCGCTACCATTAAGGCTTGACCTTCCTATACCTTACACATGCTCTTCATATTACCAGATTGTGAGCCTATAAAAGGAGGAGGACTTAGACCCTTTGAAAGTAGATAAAGATAAAATTTCTTATCTAGAAACTCTTTCTGTAGCTTTCATTCTTTCACAACAATTTTAAAATTTATTATGAAATGAAGAACATATTTTATTTGTGGTGAATGACCACATTCAGAAACCCATTTAGACGTTCTAAATGGGGAAATAATAAATCTTAGCATTAAGAAATCCAAAGGAACCTTTCTTTTGGTTCATGAATCCATATTTACTCACCTTTGAGATGAGTAATGGGGACATTGTTACATTGGCCTATAAATTACCGCTTTCACCCCTTTGCAAATCATCCCAGAGAAGCATCTCTCTCATTCTCTATCTTCCTATTTCTTTCTCTCTTTATTCTCTCCCAATTATCTCTCTCATCACTTGTCTTTTGATATGTGAACAAAGAGGATAACATATTTCCCTTTAAAGTTTGTATTTTATCACATTTTATAACACGTTACTAGTATGAATTCGCTCTGAAGGTAATTCCCTAACCCTATCTTAAAGTTATTTCGATTATGCATTTATATAATTATATTTAGTTTTGCTTATAAAACCAAAATCGATATTTCTATTTGTCGAAATCAATTCTAGTACTTTACTATATATCAAAGATTGTTGATAATGTCAAATATCACAAAACTTGAGTTTGTAATGCAGCGCTAACATTCTTTGAAAGAACTACTATCTGAGTTCCTAATCTTTGAAACACATCTGTACCAATGAGATCTTAAACTCCATCGAAAAGAGTAAATCAATCATCCACAATAGGAACGTCTGAAAGTGTTGATTTTCTTTCGACACCACCTCTATGGGGATTTAAAAAACATGAATACCTTATAGTAAATGACTCCCTCTCTATGGAAGTTGAAAGGGAGATATGACCACTAGAAAACTGTGACCCTCCCAAAAGCTCGATATGATTGGATGCATACCTGAGGTTGCCATATTTTAAAACAATTAGTGAATATAACTTTGCATTATTTAAAATCAGCTCCCAGTTGAAGCTGTGCGGACATAAAGTCACAAAAGAAGACATGCTAGAAAAAATGTTCACCACATTTCATGCCTCGAATGTGCTTCTGCAGCAACAGTGTCGAGATTAAGAAATACTCTGAATTAATATCACGTCTTCTTGTTGCTAAGCAAAATAATAAACTCTTAATGAGAAATCACCAGTCTCATCCAATTAGATCCGAACCATTCCCTGAAGTGAATGCGATATCGTCCTAAACACGTGGACGTGGATGAGAACGTGGTCATGGTCATGGTTGTAGAAGAAGTTTCCAATACCATGGAACTCATGGTAGTAATCATTCAAATTCCCCAAAAAGGAAAACCTCCTTAAGACCTGTCTTAAATGGAATAATACAGGGTGAAACAAGAAAATGGGGGAAAGTATAAAATACACCTTTATTAGCAAAGAATAATTGGCATGAATAATGGTATGAAAGGGCATTCATCGTGTACTGTCGTACGCTGTGACAATTTGGCCAGAGCATCTACGACATCAATCAAAGAAAAAGGAAAATAGATAGAAATGAACATTACTAATAGAAATATACTAGACTTAACTTACTATGATACTTATTTCTTTGGAAGTCCTAGTGAAAAACTTGAACTCAACAGTGAATGGTGAAAATCACATACTAAATGATGTGCTTATATTAAAATTAAATATAATATCATTTTGTCCAGCCATCTATTACATTTATTTATAATTTTTATTAGTTGTATCTGAAATCCATATGTTATTCCTCTCAAGATGAATGAGGGTGATGTATGTATGGCTGATTGTGTAACCACACATAAAATTCTTCAAGATAAAAGATACTTCTTAGATTTGACATTAACAAATGCCAATGTCTTTTATATCTGATCTTTATAAACTTAATTAAAGATTCCACAGAGCAAACATAATGCTAAATTGAACTAGGTTTCATACATCCGATGCATTATGTTTGAAATAAATCCACAAAGGGAATTTTCTCGACTTTAAAAGATATTTTCAAACAAATAGATATACACATTAAACTATGATAAGGTAGCCACATAATGTCTTTATATTACCTCTATTGTTTATGGCAAGTAACTTATTATTGAAAAACCCTCAACTTTCTCCTATGGATTATACCATACGACAATAAAGCTTATCGAGTCATACGATGTCGTGAACCAAAAGTTCAATAACCCAAAGAATTTTATTCTTTGGCATGACGAGAAGCTAAGGTCACTACAGATTATGATGATGCGGAGAATCATAGAACACTCATATGTGCATCACAAAAGAACGAAATTCTTTTGCTCAAGAAATGAATATACACATGCTGCTTCTTTAACAAGGTAAATTGATAGTAGACTATCCTTTAGTGAAGTCACATTTGAGTCACCGAGTTTTTCACCCAAGAAGAATACATAAGGATATGTGGCGCCCGAAGCAGGTCAAGTTGACTACCCGTCAACCAGCGGAATACTCAGTGGTCATCGGGTGACGGAGCATTTTTCAGACAGGGCAGAGTCTCACTGTCACGGGAGGGAACTAAAATAAGCTTCACATATAACCCGTCCCAGGCATCAATATGCGTGATAACATGGGTAAAAAAGCGACCACTTAGGCCCATGAACAACCACTCATAAAAATGTATTTGTCATTATCCAATAGTTTCAAGAGTTGAATTTTACTCTTATACCTTTTATATTAAAATTAGAAATTCTAATGTGTCACTTACCATCATAACCCCAGCCTGATAGAATTTCTTCACAAAGCTGGAGTCTACAGGATGGCGAGTCTTTCTCATAAACTCTCTGTGCACAATAAATAATATCCCTCGGCAGTGACTAATCTTTCGATAGTGGAATCACTAAGTGAGCTACTCGCACTTTAAAGATGCGTATCGATATTTCCAAAGGCAAAACACACACATTCAAGAAAATGCATGATTCTCTTGAATATCTAACTAATCATCTAGAAGTGTCAGGAGTCCTCACCGACTCCCTCACACTCGCCTAAGCCTGTGTGAGGTATTATGTTTGTCTGCGTGGACTGGCCTCCGTGTATATATATATATCAACATTAGTCGTCTCGACGATTGATATTATTGATGGACTACCCTCAGAATTATGTATATCAATTGGAAAGTCTGGCGATTGAATATTTTTAGTATGGACTACCCTCGATCATTTTTAGTTTTTGAACGACCTCAGAAACAATTTTTCTCTGGAGACTCATCTCATATCTTTCTAAATTAGGGTGTCCCGGTCACGTATGGAATGCATGATCTTGATACCATTCTGAGTTTATAACACGTAAATATATGAAACTGTGCATATATTCACATAAAGATTAAATCACACAATCGAGTTATGTAATTTCTCATTTCATAAATAAAGGTAAACCATTGGGCTGTGATCATTGACAATTCTACTTGAATTGCCAACCAAACACATTAATTTCACAAATTTATTTGTGAACACTATTCGGGAATAATTGAAACCTGGATTACTATTCAGAAAAAATACTTAATCGTGGATTTCACTTTGTGGGCAAATTTCATAATGTTTCAGGCCTTAATTCAATCAAAAACATGTGATTTATTTCACCAATTCACGATTAATCCTTAACATTGTGGTGATGGGCGACTGTGAGTTCAAAATTTCCAATAGTCGGTCCCGAGTTTTGAGACCGAGTGAAGCGACAGTTTAAGGCCTCAAACCTTAAAACATTGAAAAACACTTAAATAAAGTGTAAAACCCAGAAATGGAGAAAACCCTGCCTCATGGAATTTAAAGCCAAAACTCATAATCCGGTGTCCTGGCATGGCACTTTCATGTGAAGACTTTCTTCTTGTGAGAAGCTGCTTGAAACTAGGTGGGATGCGATATTCTAGAGAAGGGTCCTTCTCTCTCTTAAACCTCCATTTCCATCTTCTAAATTTATTGGACCTCCCCTCATCTCCTTTCACATTTTGTCTCCTTTTGAATGCGGAGGACAAACACTATTGAGTGTTTGTGCTCTATTAATATTAATCTCAATTCAAATGACCATTAAGTCCTTCTTTTCCAGTTTGATGTTAGGCTATCTGGCCCCTCAATTTTCATCATTTCTCTACTCCATTTATGGCACATGAGTACATGTTACATGTATGACTTCGTCGCATCAGTCTTTTCTGACACCCAGGCCGCGATGCCTCGAGAAGAAAGCGTGTCAACTCCGGAGCTATCTCGGATTTTAAAATTGGCGTTGCTATTCAGTTTGTGAGGCTGATTCAATGGTGAAATCCGTTTCATCATCCGAGATCTAGAGAATAAAATTCGGATTTTTTTTTAACCGAAATTACAATTTCTTAAACGAAATTTCGATTTTACCATTTTTCCAGAAATTTAAATTTCTCGGGTCTTACAGGATATATATGGACCTATTCATCTACCATGTGGACCTTTCCGGTATTTTGGTGTAATAAGATACCTCTAGGTGTAGTCACTTGTTTGTCTTGTTTTGACGTGTATTGCGGCACGCTGAACTTCTTTTTGACGGTGGTGCCGATTAGAGCTGGTTTCACACAATTATCAGGTCAAAGACTCAAAACGACAACGTCGGGGTTTCCTCCGACGCCCGATTACTGGCGCCATGTCTCGGTTGAGAGCGTGGTGAGAGCATCTATTGCTCATGCTGCACCTAAAGCGGTTTAATTGCCACCGTCAAGCGTCTTCAATTAGCTATATCGACCCTTGCGAATGGGGCCGAGCTTCTACATGGGGACATGTATTGTGTCTGCTTTGCAAACGGATTCGTTCGGGTATGTTACCCGTGAATGCCTCTTACAGTAACATCACGGTAAACAGAGCATTTCCCAATTGCAGTCTTTGGTTGTCGGGTTTTATGTACTTAATTGCACCTACGATGCACTAAAATAAGGTCCTGACAGGGCTGGATTGTATGGGTTTGGAATTCTCATCCATCATTAGGTGTCTTGAACCCTCTTCCATGAGATGTTTCTGTTACAGCGCACTGTGAGTTGTTGTCATTTTTTACTAATGAGGAGTGTATTCCCACCATTGGGGAAAAAATTAGGGTTCCAAAATAACGATGAGAAATTACTTGTAATGCATCTAAGAATAATCTCATTTTTGATCCTCATTACAAATCGATGTTTGGAAGTTAGAAGAGGATGTGAATTTTGCGAAAATGCTGAATCAATTACCAAATGCATTTATTGATACAAAGAAAGTGAAAAAGTCACATATCTCAGCTGCAAAGGCTCCACCACGGATTAATGTCCCTGAAGGACAGTTAAAAATGAGTCTAAAATAAACTTGAAGTGTGGAAGACCTATCATCTTAAAAGACATAACTCCTCGAAAGAGGAGAAAACAAAGAAAAATCGGTGCCCTTGATAAGGAAAATATAAAACAAAAGGCCCTAACATAGACATATGTTGAACAAGAAGCCCCAACAGAGGCATATGGTGAACAAGAAGCCCTTATAGGGGCGTATATTGAACAAGAGACCCTTGAAGAGGTTCTTTTGGGGATGTAATTCATGCATGTCCTAGGTTTGACCTAGTCAATTCTTTCTTAAGCCGAGGAGTGACATTGAGAGAGTCCATAACCATGCTATGTAATTATGCTAAATGATGTGTTCTATGTTTTTTGGTACACTATGCAATAGTATATACATATTAGGTATGTCTAATCAATGATAGCTTGTCCATGACAACAAGCGATTAAAACAAGATAATGTAAACCCTCGTATTTAGTAATTCCCAGCCTTGACCATACAAATGAGAGACACATGGCTAAGCTGCACAAGAGTGGAAATTAAGGGTCATTTGATTATGAATCATATGACACATGTGAATCTTGTTTATTAGGCAAGATGACTAAGTTATCCTTTAAGGGAAAGGGTGAACGTGCCAGTGGGCATTTAGACCTAATACATACAAATGTATGTGGTCTGATGTCCACACATGCCATAGGTGGTTTCATCTACTTCGTTACCTTTACTGATGACTTTGCATGGTATGAATACTTGTATTTATGAAGTATAAATCAGAAGCCTTTGAAAAATTTAAAGAATTCAGAATTGAAGTGGAGAAAAAACTTGAAAGAAATATTAAAACACTTAGATCTGATCGAGGTGGTGAATACTTAAGTCAAGAGTTTCTGAATTATCTTGTAGATCATGGGATACAATCCAGGCTGGATGACTCCACCTTACATAACACAATGGTGTGGTGGAGAAATTGAACCTTATTTAGACATGGTGAGGTCTATGATGGAGCGAGCGGACCTTCCCGAGAGTCCTTTTGGGAGTTATGCACTCCGGGTTCACTATTTATATTCTGCGACGAGTCCCATTGAAGTCGAGTTGATGCTGCCATGAGATATGGATCTGAGAGCCTATGCTTTCTCACATGAAATGTGGGTTGTTGTTGCTAATGACGGTGATGTGTCAAAACAAGCTAGAAGTTAAATCTGACAAATGTTTGTTTGTAGGATATCCTATAGAAATAATGGGATATCGAACTCTCTGACTCTTTAGAACAAAAAATGTTTGTTTTAAAGCATGTTGTTTTCTTAGAGAAAGAGTTTCTTCTAAGAGATAGTGGGAGCAAAGTTAAGCTTGAAGAAGTTCAAGATGCTGAACAAACACAAATCAAGCTTTACTTACTTTTGAACCAAGAGGCTAACATTCATAGAGATGAAGCCATTAGTTGGTTTTCTAAAGAAGCATAAGCGCTTAAACATCTCTAGTAGAATAAATCGCATTCTAGAGAGATATGGTTTTCTCATCGTGGCATAATAAATGTATTGTTAGAAGTAAAGAGGATGAGAGTAAGGCCTACCTACCCTATAGGCATATCTGAAATGTTCAGGATATGATAAGTGGCTAATAGCCATGAAGTCAAAAATAGATTCCAAGTATGGACTTTGAAGTTTGACCCCTGAAGGATAAAACTCATAAGTCTGCAGTGGGTCTTTAAGAAGAAGACATGGAAGGTAATATTGTTACCCACAAAGCAAGACTTATGGCTAAAGGCTATCGTCAAAGACAAGGAGTTGACTATGACGAGACTTTTTGTAACACCCATTTTAAAACACATTTCATTCAAACCATTTCAAATATGCGGAAGCATTTTCGTTCACTACGGTAGGCCCATAAACATTTAAACAATTCACTTACAAAATAGCATACCATGCCTTTAAAAATATTACACAACATTGTTTAAAATTTATATTTTAAAATACAAGATAAAGTCATGCTCAAATGATATTTATGCATATGTCTGGCATACTCCTCAATTCTTTCCCGGTGACTCTGGCTACCGAGTCTTTGCCTCTTTCTGTTCGCTATCTATCACTCTGTACTGCTTGCATTGTTTAAAACAATACATTTAAGCATTTCATGCCAAGTGGTTCTATACAAAATCCATTCATGATTTAGGTTTAAATCAAATCATGCAATTTAACAATTCAAAACTTTCAAATCTTTATGGATGATCAATGTAAATACAATACATATACTTGTTATACTTATACAATGATTCTGATTCATTGATCATCCCAAAATACACTTTCATATTCAATATTTCACAAATACCAAATCAATTCAAATATGCCTAAATTCAATTTAGTTACATTAATTTAATTGGAGTTATGATCAATTGATTATTCTTACCACCTTAAATTTAACATGTCTTCGTTATAGGATATTAGAGTCTTTGGCGTGGGTTCCATTTGAGCTGCGAGCGGTATAAAAGTTTTAACACGATACGGTCCCGGCGAAATTTATTTGGCCAGTTATAAACAATCAATTAATGAACACTAAGATACGGTCCATTTGGAGCCTCTTGTTCGGAGTAACACATCAATAAAATCGTTAAGATCTTGCTATTTTGGCCCCTATTGGTATACTGATCTATTTTTATCTGAACTAAACGGTTAACATTCTGTAAAGGGTGTCGAGAATATTTTATACAAGGTACAATACATTTGTATAACTAGTTCCTTTCAATAGTCATGCAATTTTCATATGCAAACATTTTCCAGCAAATTCTTCAAATCATTTAAAAACAATTCAATATACCTTTCTTATGCATTTAAAAACTAAGCATTTTCAAAATATTGAAACGAGAATAAGAAAAGGTAGAACAAACATACAAAAACTTAAACGAGAAATAGAAGTGGTAGAACAAACCCAAAAAAGATTATCGTCCTTTAAATTGCATGTTCACCGGAATCTCGACTCAACTCGGACTTTCCTCCTCGTTAATCCCTAATCCATCACACATATTTCACAATCAAAGACTAGTAAAGAAAAAATGTTTGTGCATTCTAGGATTTTTGGTTAAGGGTTGATATCTACCCAATACACTTTCACTTCCCAAAATTTTGGGGACAATTGAGTCATATTCAGCTATACATTCCTTCACGAAAATTATGGCTCTATTAGTCTATTTGTAGTAGGAATTTAGAATCATCTAATTTTGATCCACCCAAACACAAAGTTGTGTGTTTATGCCAAACTGGTCGGTATGCCCAGTTCACTCGGTTACCTACTGTTTTTCTCAATTTCAGGGACCAGCCCAACTCCACTTAAATTAGTGTGGTCCCTTCTACTCCATTTGAATCTATGGTTCTTAGGTTTCCCTTCAAAGTTGGAATCGTCAATTTGGATCCCAAAAACTCAAGTTATGGAATTTTATATTCAGACCCCACTCTAATTTGCAAAACAGAAGCAGATTTTCTTGCACATAGTTTCCCCTTTGAAGGATTTCTGGACACTTTGAGATTTAATTTGTATACCATTCCTTAAAGTAAATTATTCTCTAAGTCTAGTTTTTAGGGATTTGAATCCTTCAATTAGGATGAGTGAAACTCAACATGGTCTAAGTACCAAAACTACTCTAAAACACATAACTGCTTCAGGGAATTGAGACAGAAATTTATCCAAAACAGAGCATCACTTCAGCAATTTCTGGGTCAGAATTGGGTCCAAAATTCGGGTACCATTACTTCATGAAGTTTGTTCTACTATAAGTCTAGTGTAAATTCGCTTAATTTGAATCACTCAATTAGGATAAGAAATGACTAAGTTGCCCGTGCCAAAACAAAAACGTTGGTTTGAAAAAAAAATTAGCGAAGCATCAAGCACGAACACCATAATTTCCTCTCTTCGTGATTTTCTTCCAAAAACACCTCAAAACTCAAAAATAAATCATGTGATACTCTAATAACATCCTAACATCATTCTAAACCAATCACAAACAAATCCATGGATGATTTTAGGTTTCAACTCAAACATCATTAAAATAAAATTCTAGGGTTTGTGTTCTTACCATGACTCTCTTGGAACCCTATGCTTTAGCTCCCTTCTTCCTCTTTGATCACTTGGAGACCAAAAATGGGGATGATCTCCCACCAAAATCTGGATATTCTTCAGCTTCCTAATGCCTCTTCTCAGCCCCTCTCAAAAACGTGATTGCTCCAAGAATGAGCTCCCAAAAGAGACCACTTTTGGTGCCCAAGCTCATTTAAGTGTAAGGCAATGTTTGGCCTTCCACCCTATTTTCATTTCTCATTTTTTTTTTCTACTATTTGGTTTTTTTAATATCTCATTTCCTCAAGGCCTTGTTTGGTTACAAAATGCATTTTTAGGTTAAGTCATAAACTAAGCAATCTAACTCACTTATTCTATTTGCACTTAAATTCCCATATTTATGAACATATAAACTTGTTTACCATTGACTCTTGGGTCCTCATTTTCACATTTCCAAATTTGTCATTTTCCACTTAAGGTAAATTTTAGGGTTTAATCTTTAAATCACTTATCAAATAACAATCAATATTCCATTTAAACAACTTTCAAAAATACGAAGTTTGACTCAATTATACGAATATATAATAAAATTATAAAAAATTATGGGGTATTTTGAGTGATTTGCAACTCTCCCCACTTAAAAAATTTAGATCCTCGAAATTACCTTAAAACAGAACGATTCTGAGACTCTTTGTTTTGCATTGTTTCTTCACTTTCCCAGTGGCTTATCGATGTTATGGTTTCTCCATAGCACTTTGACTAGGAATCTTCTTGTTCCCTTGACTCTTTCCACTTTCAGGAGCAGGAATCTCTACTGAAACCTTTGCACATATGTCAAATCCGATCTAAGCTCAATTGTCCTCAAGAAAAGATTACATGTGATGGAATTCGATGGGGTACCTCCCTCAACATCGAAACATGGAATAAATTATGGATCTTTTCAAGTCAGGAGTAATGCCAATCGTACGCTAATGGACCCTTTTTCAATCGGCAATGCGGTCGATAAATCTAGAGGCTCAACTTTGCCCTTTTTTCCCAAATCGCATCTTCTTCCAGGCGTACTTTTCAAAATACTTTGTCAGTAGATCACCGAGATCGGATGTCTTTTCTTTCAAGTCGGTATTAGGACTTTTGTGTCTCTATCGAGTGGCTACCTTTAGCCTTTCTCGGTATTTCACTTTCTGCTCGGTCTCCTGAATCAAGTCGGGACCAATTACTTTCTTTTGCATCAGCACAGTTCTTTTTGTTTGGTGTTACTGCATTTTCTTCCATATAACGCCTCGTAGCGCCATTCAATATGCCGATTTAAGGCTTGTTGTTGTACACAAATTCAACTAGAGGAATAATGTTACCTTGACTACCCTCATAGTCGATCCCACCTGACTCATAGCATATCTTCAAAATACGGATCACTCTCTACGTCCATCCGTGCAGCGGGTGGAGCATTTGTACTAAAATTCGGTCGAGTGCCAGGCCTCTTCTACAATTTTCCCAAATCTCGAAGTAAACCTCGGATCTCGGTCTGAAATAATGGATATAGAGAGATTAATACAACTTGAACTATTTCCTTGATATCACGAAGCTCTACTAGCTTGTCAAGTGGAATAGTAGTTCTCAACTGATAGGAAATGGTGACTTGGTCAATCGGTCCCTCTGACAGGCGGGTGTCGCTCCTCCTGTCGATGGTAACCTGACTATAAAATCCAGATTTGATCCCATTTCACTCCAGGTATTCGATGAAATATAATAATCTGAAAGACTGATGCTCACGCCTTTATCTTGGCAAACTAAACACTTGGTTCACGAGGAATTACGATATATCTCTTTTCGTCGGGACCACAAAATGACATTTTTAAAATCTTGATACATCTTTGTACTCACAGGGATGGAATATAAGAATCTATCTTTCTTCAAGTATGGCTTTTCTCAAATCATTATCATCGAATTTACACAAACCCAGATCTTTATAATACAAAACCCCATCTTCATTTACTTTATCAAATGAGTTTCTTTATTTTTCAATGCGGCTTACTATAACGCATCAATTTTCTCATCTTTCTTTTATTGCCTCTTGCACTCGATTCAACAAACTTCGATTATATTTATGGTCTGTCACTATTGTACCATGATCATCAATGACAAATGACATTCAACTCGAGGCGTTTGCATTGTCTTTCTGAAGCGTCGGCCACTACATTGTGGCCTTTCCGGGTGATAGTCAATCACGCAATCACCAGAATCTTTTATCAACTCATCCATCTCACGTTGTCTCAAGTTAGCTCACCAGATTGTGAGGCGAGAATACTTAAGACTCTTATGATGATGTAGATGAAACATTTTCTCCATACAAATAATGTCTCCAAATTTTAGTATCAAGCCACAGTTGAAGCACAATTCAGTCATCAAGGTGGGTAGTTCTTTTCATGCGGCTTCAAGCGTGCGAAGCATAGGCTACCACTTTACCCTCTTTGCGTCGGGACACATCAAGTCCATTTGGTGACGTCACTAAATCTACCATTCCTTACAGCAATTAATTTGATAGAAAGCTGGGCCTCGGTTAAGATTGCTTTTAACTTATCAAAACTTTGCTGACATTCTTCACCCCATTCAAATTTCACATTTTAAGGCGGTCTATTCATTAGGCTGCGATCATAACCCCTTAACAAATCTTACGTAGCACTGCCGGTCGAGGGAAACTTCACTTCATAACATTTCTTGGTGGCTTCCATTAAATGACTACTTACATCTTCTTTAGGATCACTTTCAGTTCCTTCTTCGATACAATGTGCCAGCGTGCTGTTCACAACAAAACTCACACTTACTTAGTTTCGCATACAGCTGCTCTTTTCTCAAAGTCTCTAACACTCACCGAAGGAGGTGTGTGTAATTTTCCCTATCTTTCGAATACACAAGAATGTCGTCTATGAACACTCACGACAAGCGATCCACGCTCTGATTGGGAAAACACGATTCATTAGGTCCATGAAAGCTTATTTGGAGCATTTGTCAAACAAGCGATTACCAAAGGAACTCATAATGTCCATATCGCGTTCTAAACGGCTGTTTTATGCACACATCCACATCTTTAATTCTCAGTGATGATACCAATCGCCAAGTCAATCTTGAAAGATACTTGCACCTTCCGATTATTCAAACGAATCATCAGTGCAGGTAACGGATACTTATTCTTTATGAGTGACTTGTTAGGTTGTCTATAATCAATACATAGCGAAGTGTACCATCTTTCGCTAAACAACAAAAGCACGGGAGCTCCCCACGGTGATACACTTGGTGAATAAACGTTTTTCTAGCAATTCTTACGTGGCTTCAATTCGCTTTTAACTCCTTTGGAGCCATTCGGTACGGTGTAGCCAATGGATCTTAGGTGTGGCACTATTCTGACGTCGATAGCAACCTCAATCTCCTACGTGGAGGCAATCCGGCAACTCTTAGGAAGCACGTCGGAGAAAGTCGCTAACGATGAGGATATCGGATATGCTAGGCCTTGCCTTTGCAGTATCGATCACGTAAGCGAAGTAGGCTTCATCCTTTTCGCACCATTTTCCTAGCGGTGGCTGGATATCACGATAGAGAGGTGGTTTGACCTCGCGGAGTAAAGTTACTTCATCCTCATTCGGTGTTCTCAGGTCACTCTTTTCATTCTGACCACCATCACTTGGTGTCGGGACAACCAATCCATTCCCCAATCACATCGAACTCCTTAAAGATAATTGATGAATCCACGGGAAACACATATACGTATTCGGATGGGGCAATCTCCCATACACTCTACCACAATAACACACTATGCCGGCGGGTTCGTCACAAGATGTCATACTCGGTTCCACTCCTACGATAAAATTCTTCACACTAAATCATCAATTACAAATATGAGTGGGTTGACCCAGGGATCGATCAATGCATACAGTAGTATCAAAGATTTAGAGTACCAACTATCACATACAGACTTGATATCTTCAACTTTCATTGCATATCACTCTGACAGAACCACGGCCATCTTGCCTACCGAGTTACGCGTATTCCCTTGTCTCGGGAACAACGGGTGATGCAACACTTTTGTTGCTACATTGCCAACATTTACATGCCCCGATAAAGTGCGTAAATGAACGAGCTCTTGAACAATCTCTCGTACATGCTCTTTGGATCCCTGAGATCAAACAAGCACCTGTAGTCTCAACATTCTCCTTTATGATTTTTCCCACAATCGCAGAGCAATGAGGAGCTTGATCGTACTCACAAGGCACCTCTGGTGTACTAGGCGGCGGTCTTAGGTAGAGTAGTATTCTGGGTAGTGAGCATCAAGAGTGTGGAACCACTGTGGTCCCCTGAATCTCTTCCTTTGCTGTGATTGTGAACTGGATTGACCGGGATTTTTCTTTCCCTGTCTTTTATCTTTTCTCTCTTTTTCCTCTTTCTTTACTCTTTCCACATTCAATGCACACGTCACAATTTTGGAAAAATCATCATGGCAAAATCCTGTGACATGGACCGGAAATAAGGTCATTAAGGTCGTCTTCAAACCTACGGCACTTTTCTTCCTCACTCACAAGTATCTAGGGAGCATACTTGCTCAACCGTGTGAATTCTCTTTGATATTCTATGACACTCATCTGTCTTTGTCTCAGATTATGAAACTCTCTTCTCATGTTAGCCAAATAGATGCGACCCACATAATGCTTCTTGAATTCATCCAAGAAGAACTTCCATGTAATACTCTATGGTGGCGCGGTCCTAGTCACAGAAACCCACCACTGATAAGCCTCATCTTTGTAGTAGAGGCGGTCGCATATTCAAACTCTCATCGGATTGTACATTGCATTTGCCTTGCATTCGCTCGGTCCTTTCGGGCAATTCTACGCCATAGGGCTCATCCTCTTCAGTCGGAAAATCTGGAAATTCGGTACCTTGCCATCCACTCTCAATGGCTGATCGTTGAAACGGCTCCTGCGTGGTTGGGCTGCTCTTTGTAGCAGCTTGACTAGCTGTTGAAGGATATCAATAGCACCCTACGGCGGAGTTCGGTTCATTCATTGGTGGAACATGGGTGGGGCGGCTTGTGCACTTCCACACTAGGAGGGTGTGCTTGGCGATTCCTTGGTCATCCTCCAAACCCTAAAAGGATCTGTATCCATGTTTCACCTATTAAGACCAGCAAAGTCCATCAGTCGTCATCCTTTATATGCAAATGCAATGCATGTTATATTATTACCTCAAAATTGCACTCGAGAAAAAAATTCAAAATCATTTTGTAGAAACCAGCCTAAACCTAGGCTCGATACACTAAATGTAACACCATTTAAAACACATTTCATTCCAACCATTTCAAATATCTTGGGCTTGTTTTGGTTCCTCAGCAGGCCCATAAACATTTAAACAATTCCTTACAAAATAGCATACCATGCAGCACAAAATATTACACAACATTGTTTAAAAATTACTATTTTAAAATACAAGATGAAAGTCATGCTCAAAAAATGATATTTATGCATATGTCGAGCGCATACTCCTCATTCTTTCCCGGTGACTCTGCGCTTCGATCTTGCCTCTTTCTGTTAAGCTATCTGTCACTGTACCTGCGCATTGGTAAAACAATAAAAACAACATTTTCATGCTTAGTGGTTCTGCAAAATCCATTCCGCGGAGTTTCGAGTTTAAAATCAAATCATGCAATTTAACAATTCAAAACTTTCAAATCTTTATGGATAGTCAATGTAAATACGATACATATACTTTATTTATATATACAATCGATTCTCAGTTCATTGATCATCCCAGCCACACTTTCATATTCAATATTTCACAATCTCAAATCAATTCAAATATGCCCACAAATTCAATTTAGTTCTGCAATTCAATTCAGTTATGTCAATCAATTCAGTTATACCCTTAACAAATTTAACCTATGTCTTAGATTATATGAGATATTAAAGTCGCAAGATGCAGTCTAATGGCTATGGGCCGGTATAAAGTTTATAACACGATGCGATTCATTGAGGCTGTGGTAAGTTATAAACAATGAATTAATGAGCATTCACCGTCTGATCATTTGGAGCTCTTGATCGGAATTGACACATCAACAAATGGATTCGATGCGCTATTTTTGACCCCCTATTGTATACCAATCTATTTTTTAATACGAACTAAGCGGTTAGCTTCTAACAAAGATTATTCAAATATTTATAGCAGGAGTACAATACATTTGTATCTTAAGTTCACTTTCAATAGTCATGCAATTTTCATATACAAACATTTTCCAATAAATTCTTTAAATCATTTAAAACAATTCAATATACCTTTCTTATGCATTTAAAACAAGCATTTCGAAATATTGGAAAGCAGGAAGCTAAGAAAGGTAGAACAAACATACAAAAACTTGAAACGAGGAAATAAAAGTCGGTAGAACAAACCCAAAAAGATTGTCGTCCTTTAATTCCTGTATGTTCTGGAATCTCGATCTCAACTGGACTTTCCCTCCTGGGTGTCCTAATCCATCCACCACCATATTTCACAAATCAAAGAATAACCAAGAAAAATCATTTGGCATTCTAGGATTTTTGGTTGAGGTTGATATCTGCCCAATACACTTTCTTTCAAATTTTTTGGGGACAATTGGAGTCATATTCAGCTTATACATCCTTCACGAAAATTATAGCTCTATTAGTCTATTGTAGTAGAGATTTGAATCATCTAATTTGGATCACCCCCAAACACAAGTTATGGCATTTTATGCCAAACTGGTCGGTATGCCCAGTTCCATCAGTTTACTACTGTTTTTCTCAATTTCTCAGGGTCTTAACTCCCATAAATTGGTAATGGTCCCTTCTACTCATTTGAATCTATGGTTCTTAGGTTTCACTTCAATTGGAATCATCAATTTTGGATCCCAAAACTCAAGTTATGGAATTTATATTCAGACTACTCTAATTTGCAAGGCAGAAACAGATTTTCTTGCACATAGTTTTCCCCTTTGAAGGATTTCTGGACACTTTGAGGGTTACAATTTGTATACCATTCCTTAAAGTAAATTATTCTCCTAGAAATTCTAATTTACCCAGAAATTTGAATCACTCAGTTGGTGAAACTCAACATAGTCTAAGTACCAAAACTACTCTAAAACACATAACTGCTTCAGAGATTGAACCAATTTATCCAAACAGGCATCACTAGAATTTCTAAGGTCAATTGTGTCCCAAATTCAGGTACCATTACTTCATGAAGTTTTGTTTCTACTATAAGTCACAAAGTGTAATTAGCAATTTGAATCCACTCAATTAGGATAAGAAACAAACTAAGTTATGGCCAAAACAAAACGTTGGTTTGAAAAAAAATTAGCAGCATCTCCTTTGAAACACCATAATTTCCTCTTCGTGATTTTCTTCCAAAAACACATAAGGCACCAAAATAAATCATGTAATCCTCCTAATAACATCCTAACATCATTCTAAACCAATCCCAAACAAAATCCATACTAGATGATTCAGGGTTTCCCAACTCAAAACATCATTAAAATAAAAATTCTAGGGTTTGTGTTCTTGCAGAAGCTCTCTTGGAACCCTGTGGCCCAGCTCCTTCTTCCTGTTTGGTGGGGATAAAATGGGGATGATCTCCACACCCAAAATCACTGGACCTTCTTTAACTGGCTCTTCTCTTCTCACTCCACCTCTCAGGCTTGTGATTGCTCAGAATGAGCTCCCGAATCCCACTTTTGGTGCCAAACTCATTAAGTGTAAGGCCATGTTGGCCTTCCACCACATTTTCATTTCTCTCTGTTTTTTCTACCTATTTGGTTTTAATATCATTTCCTCAAGGCCTTGTTTGGTTACAAAATGCATTTTGGTTAAGTCATACGACGGCAATCTAACTCACACTTATTCCTATTTGCACTTAAATTCCCATATTTACACTTAGACATATAAACTTGTTTACCATTGACTCTTAGGTCCTCATTTTCCACATTTCAAATTTGTCATTTTTCACTTGAGTAAATTTTTCGGGTTTAATCTTTTAAATCAACATCAAATAACAATCAATATTCATTTAACAACTTTCGAAATACCCAAGTTTGACTCAATTTATACTGAATATATAATAAAATTCTTATTTGTGATGCAAAAAAATTATACAGGTATTTTTAGGAAGTTTACACTTTTTTGATCGCTAATATGCTTAAAATCATAAAGTCACTCTAGCCATTGCTACTCATTATGATTATGAGATATGACTGATGGATGTGAAGACGACTTTCTTTAATGGAAACCTATATGAGGATGTGTTATGACTACAGCTGGGAAGGCTTTACTCCCAGATGGTAGTGATAAAGTATACAAGCTTCAAAAATTGTTTATATAGATGAAAGCAAGCATTTAGGAGTTGAAACGAACCGATTTGATGGGACAAAAATTACAAAGGTTTGGTTTCTGCAAAATCCGGTAAGGGCTTGTGTGTATAAGAAGGGGTTAATTTAAGTCTTTGTTGTGTTCTTTGGTATTTGTGCGTAGATGGCCATACCTCTTTGATTGGAAAGCGATGTCTCGATTTTAGGAACATGTCAGAATTTGATTTTCAATAATTGCTCCAGCAGAAAGACGGAAGCTGCCTATCTTGGGGATTAGTGCACTGGGGCCGTCCCAAGGATTGTGGTCTTTCTGAAATCTACATACATAGAAAGATGCTAAGAGGTTTAGCATGGATCGATCGAGAAAAGGAGCTCATTCTGCCGACCACATGGGATTACACTCTGAGTCATATGTCCTCTCGGACTCAAGGATGAGAAGGAATTTTATAAAACTGCCACCATGTTTGTTCTGGGACTTGAGTAGTATAATTCTATTAGATCTTATGGAGACCCCATTCATATCATATTGGCGCATTGTCACGGTGAGGTGCAGGTGGTACCTTAGTGAAGGATAATTGATTATTGTCAAGATACTCTTGTACTGAAGGACTAGGATGTGTATTCTTGATATGGAGATGGAGATAGTGATCTTCATGTGAAGGGGTGCCTACAAATGCCCCGACTTCAATCTAATGGGAGTACTCTAAATCTCAATCAGGTTATGTGTTCACATTGAATTGTGGAGCAGTCAGTTAGAAAAGTTCCAAACAGGAGACTACTGTTGATTCTACAACCCAAGTAGAGTACATTGCAGCTTCTAAGGCAGCTAAGGAAGCGGTTTGGATGAGGAAGTTCATCTCAAAACTTGGAGTGGTGCCTAGCATTATTGATCCAACCTTTGCGTGATAACAATGGGTGTTGATAAAGTAAAGGAACCGGTCTCTTGAGTCGAGCACGTACTCGAGACAATATCATTTGATTAGAGAAATCATTGGTAGCGTGATGTAATCATAGAAAGTACCCTTTGATCACGACATTATACTTAGATCCTTTGACTAAGCCACTTTCTTAAAAGAAGTTTGATTCTCATGTACTCGCCTACGGTATTAGAAAAAAAGGCGATAGGCTTTAGTTCAAATGAGGGATTAGAAGTGCTTTAAAGGCAATCACCTTTAGCACTTATTGTACGTCTTATATTCATTTATAATAAAAATGCATCTTCACATTTGATATGTTGAATTAATAGTGATCTTAATTAATTAAAAGAAGTCCATGATACATAAACGTGGCATAGAGAGGAATCATGATGGAGATCGTGATAATGAGATTCCTATCATGTGTAATTATGATAGTATCTAAATGATCCCTAGTCATAGGATCAACGAGACTGGACATTGTTGATTCGAACAAACTATTATATTTTATATTCCTTGATTTTATCAATGGTTGATTCTATAAACTATGATCATCGTGATGATCAAAGTATGAACTATGTGGATGCTTGTTAAGAGTAGTGGTACATGGGATACATCGTAAGGACAATCATATGGATTATCTATTCAATCATCAATGATAGTCTCATCATAGCAATAATGCTACTATACTTAGACTTAAGGTGATCAAGGATATCTTGAATATTGATTATATACTTTGACTTCGATCCTTGTTGCCTCTAAGAGGTTGCTCGTAGGATGATGATTAGGTATAGCTTGAGGTATTCAAAGGTAATTGAGTAGCTAATAGAGGATTCACCACTCTTGATAGAAGGAGAGTATACCCTAGGCCTCTTATAGAGATCATTACTCGAAATCTCTGGCTAGAGTGAATACGTTATAAAGATAGTCTTCAGTTGCATGGTATTTGAGTAATGGATCTTGGAGACCAAAGAAAACACACTTGGGCTAAATGTGGCGTACTTGATCTAGTAGGAGTTTGATGTGGATTCATTGCTCTGAACCAAGTCGTATCGTTTGAAGTGAAAGGATAGCATTGCACAATATATTGCATATGGAAAAGTTCGCAGTCAAACATTTGACTCTCTTGTTATTTAGGGGTCATGATGTGTTGATAGATACTGCTCATGACTTGCTCGATTCAAGTGACCAACATAACCGGAATCCTAATTGATCACACACTTAGAAGGTACAAAGAGAGGGTAAAACGATATTGGATTGGTTCCAACTAGTGGAAAGCTATGGAATTGGACATATTAGGGGTAGCGTAATCCGGGAAGCCAAAGAGGACTTGGTTGAGAGCTACTAGAGTCGCTAGAAGGCTCTTGGGCTCACATATAGGCCATACAAGGACAAAATTTATAGAAATATTAGTTTGATATCGACGATATTTTGAGTATCGACCATCACCAAAGCGAAATTGAAGACTGATAGTCGGTTGGAGGAAAAATCGTTACAATAATCAATATGTGTCACCAATTTATCGACGTATTTTGGGAGAGTCTAATATTCGACGATTTAGTGGTCGATTGACTAGTCAAATGTGGTTGAAAACTGTAAAAAACTAGTTGCTGGGTTTAGAACCTGGCCAAGAATGAGGAATTTCAACTGACCACCCTTCTCATCGATGATCCATCTTTGCTAAATGTTAGTGATACGCAAGCATTTTATAACTTACTTTTAACTTTTAAATATAAAAATTAAAAATTTAAAAATAAAAATAATCTAATTTGTTTAATGATATTTCAATACATTTAAATAAAATAAATTATAATTTATTAATGACAATATTTTAAGGTAAGGTAATTTGATAAAATCGAAGTAATTAATATCATTTTGAGTAATATTTACATTATTAAAATAAGTTAAATATCAAAATATTATCATTACAAATATCAAATTTTAGAAATTAAATCATATAAATAAAATATTTTATATAAATCATATGATGTATAATAGTGGAAATAAATAAGAAATAATATCTCATTTTCAATGACATAATATCAATATTTTGATTTTTTTCATTGTCTATGACAATGAAATAAAATAGGAAACATATTTAATTCAATATTATAATATCCGTCTTCTGTTTTCCATTTATCTACTTAATATTATGAGAAGGAAGTAGAAATAAATATCTCTATTAATATTATAATATTTTTACAGTATAATATTAAATAATAATAACATATTTTTAATTTTGACAACTAAATAATTTATTCAAAATGATTAAAAATGATAACCATTTCATTTTCATGTAACTAAACAATTCTAATATGTGTAATTTGTACTTATTTTCTGTTATTTTTTTTTAGACTTTTCAAAAATTCTATGATTTTATACTTAATTTTCTGTCACCTATCTTTTTTGTGAAATAATACCAAGATATACAGTAGATCAAGTTATTACAGATATATCAGTGTTTCTGTCTTTTGATCCTACCTTGGTCATGCGCCTCTGATACACGTACATGTGGATGTGCAAGCTACCACCCCTTCTTCTTTAATGGGAGTGCTCTAGTCCTTTTGTATGTTAGGGATATCACATGAGTAGAACCACAACCACCAGCACAGGCCAAGAAAACATGGCATCCACCATGTTGAGAGAGTAGGTTTTGAGAATCAAAGGCCTTCTCTGTGGTTCATTCGAGGTCTGCCACTACACCAGGCTGGCCAAATTAACTTTTAATCTTTGTCACGATTAATAGTGAAGGTTTCTCAGCACATTGCCAATTGTGGATCATATTAAAGCAGGTGTTCCCATCTGTGTTTCAGCGATTGTGTTGCGAATCCTACTCAGGCTGCCCTCGTCGGTTGCTGCACAAAGAAGAAATGGGGACCCAAGTATGACCCTTTTTTGGCACCTACCTATGATTAGCTTTTTCGATTTTGAATGTTCAAAACAAGGTCATGGCAGGTTGGTCCAAAGTTTTCATTTTCTTTCTTTGAAGCCTGGCGACGACAGTCAGAGACTTGGCGCCATTTGGCGCGCTTTCATTAAATTACAACGATCTCTAGCGGATTAAAGGAAGCAAATCTTGGCGCATGTAGTACGATAGCTTGGCAGTATTCTTAAGGAATGGTATGTAGACCTTCTCTTCTACTTATACGAATTTTATTCTAAGAGTGAACATTGGATTTTCAATTATTATTGTGTATGTTGATAAGTTTAAATATTGTTGGGACTCTGAAACATAGAACAATAAATATTTAAAAATTTGAATGAAAAGATAATAGGAAAATAAAAATTTTCTCTAGCCACTTGAGATCAAACATTTCCCTACTACAATTTTTGTTCATAAATTATCATATACTAAGAAAAATTTAAAACGTTTTTACATGGATAAAGCACACCTTTTAAGTTTTACAATGGTTGTCTGTTCACTTGACGTGAAAAATGACCCATTTCGTCTTTGTGAAAATGGTGAAGAATTACTTGGTCTTGGAGTATTATATCTTATTGCAATTGCACTTATGTACCTTCTTATACTTTTGAGATATTTTTCTATCAATCTATTAATTGAATCACAGTTCAAGCTCAAACCTAAAGATATTGGAATGGTATCAATCACATATTCTGTACCTCCGAGGAGCAGGTTGTGGGTTCATTTTTATCAAAGGAGATCAAAGTAAAAGAACACATTTGGATATACTAATACGGGATACCTTTCGCCTTCACATAGGAAATGGAAATCACAAACAGTATGTGTGTTTAATTGTATTGGGCTGCTATTTCCTTTAGTGCTTTATGAGCTATTGATAACCACATCATCAAATCGTCGAAGTTATAGCAATTCACAAAGCAACGATCGTGAATCTTATATGACTAAGATCAATGATTCAAGCATATCAAGAATCATATGGACTCTCCTCTATCCAGACAACTTGACGCAACATTATTCCCAGAAAATAATGTGCATCGCGTGCACAAATCGATCGATGAGGATTTATATCAGGAATGGAACTAAACATTTCTCTAAAGTTCTTTTATACACATGAACTCCATAAGAGTGGTGAAATTGATGTTCAACAAATACGCTCAAGTGATAATCTAACAGACTTACTCATGAAGTCATTGCTAACTTCAACATTCAAGAAGCTAATATATAAGTTTGGAATGCACCAACTAAAGAATATCGATATGAGGGGGAGTATGCTTATGACATGATGTTAGTATAATGTACTATTTTCCTTAAAAATTCCAAGTTTTGTCCCATTAAGGTTTCTTGACACAATGTTTTTATGACGATTCTGCTGACTCAGAACAATCAGATCATGATAAGAATATTGGCGCTCATTTTACTTCGCTGAGTTTTATCTCATTTGGATTTTCTTGGGTTTTAATGAAGCACATGTTCTTGATGGTGAATCATTCAGGGAATGTTGTAAATAAGTTCATTTTAATATGTGGTGAAGGTCAGGGGCACTTTCATTTGGTTCATGAATTCATATTTACTCACCTTTAAGATGAGTAATCTGGACACATTATTCATGGCTGTAAAAACTAATTTTGCATTTCTGTTTGAAAATCATCCACATCTCTCATTCTCTTTATCTCTCTCTGCCTCTCTCTTTGTTGCTCTTAATTATCTCTCCCAATTGCCTGCTTTTGATATGCTTGAACAAAGAATAACATATTCTCTTTTAAAGTTTTATTTTATCACATATTTTATGGCAAAATTGTCACTGTCGATATATATTTAGCTAGTATACTTGAAAAAGATTTCATATATTTTTAAATAGTATGAGAGGATTCAGCTACAACAAAGCATTGCCTCGAACTTGTTAAAAATTATAGATATGCCTCATCATGATAAGAGTGTAAAAAATGTGACCATCAATCTTTTCGGTGGCAATCCATGTTCCTTTCCAAAAAAAAAAGATTATGGTCTAAAAATACACCTTAGACCCCCCAGAGTTTGTTTTTGGGGGAGTCTTTTCATTTTCCTTTGTGAGGAGGTGTAGGTATCCCCATTGGTTTAGAAAGGAGAGAGGTCTCCCTTGCCTATAAAATGGGTCTCTCACTTTGGTTAGTTGGGGGAAGAAATGGATAAATTCATATCTTTCTTTAAAAAGAGAGAAACTCTAATCCATTTGAAAAGTTTTAAAAATTAAATTTTTGGTTATCTAAGACTAAGGAGATCTAATGGGCACCTCTTCAGAGTGTTTGGGTGGAATGGGAGTACAAGTGGACGTCTCAGTAAATTTTAATAATTGGGGGATGATCCCAAGTTGACTTTAGATGAAAATTTTTATAATAATTTGGGAAGCGATCTAGCCCAGGAAGTGGTTCGACTTTGGGGCTGATCCCAACTTTGGGAGGAGGTCAGGCTTTGAGCGGCAGTCCCCGAGGCTTTGAGGAGCGGTCAAACTTAGGGGAAGGTATCTGCGCACAGGAAACAATCTTGACTTCGGGAGGCGGTTACGGCTTTGGCGGTCTCAGCTTGAAGGTGGTGTTTTGAGGACAGATCTAATAGGTAAGTTCCCTCAACTTTCTTTTTTGAGTTAGAAATTCTTTTTATATAGTTATTTTATTGTTCTATTAATTGTCATGTATATTTATTTAATTTATTGCTTTCTTTAATTAGTCATTTAAACATATTATTATTGTTTTATTTTCCTTGTGATCATAATTGTTGTTTTATTATTTAATGATAGATTGGTTGATACTTTGAAAATTCACCACTTTATATTGTTTTAATAATTAGTTTATTTTTCTTCTGGATGAGCTGTGGCTTTGGTCTTAATTTATTCAAAATTACTCACATTTCAAAAATTCAATTTTCTAATTTTAAAATCAAAATCCTCTTATTCCCAATTTCAAATTCCCAAGTTTCTAATTCAAAAATTTTGGTATAATTTTAAATTCAAGTCCCCCAATTTCTATTTCAAATTTGCAATTTATCCAATTTCAAATTCAAGTCCCCGATTTTAAGGAATTCAAATCCTTAATTTCTAAAATTTAAATGCCCAATTTAAAAATTCAAACTCCCAATTTCCAATTTCCCAATTTCAAAATTTCAAAATTCTCAATTTCTAAAATTCAAGTTCTGTTCCAAAATTTAAGTTTCATAATTTTAAATTTTCAAATCCTCAATATATATAAAATTCAAAATTTTAATTTAAGAGCTTTTGTTCTTTATTTCAAATTTTCAAATTCTCAATTCATAAAATTCAAGTTTTCAATTTCAAAATTCAATTTCCCTAATTTCAAATTTTGAAATTCCCAATTTCAAAATTCTCAATCCAAAATTTTAAAACTCAAGTGCCCTAATCTCAAATTTCCAAATTTTCAATTTCTTAGATTCAAACTCCCAGATATTCAAATTTCAAATTCAAACTCAAATTCAATTTCTCAATTTCTCAATTTTCACTTTCAAACCTTTAATTTTCAAAACTTTAATTTCAAATCAGTTTTAAAAATTTCAATCCATGAATTAATTACTAATTCAATTAAATTGAATCTTATGGAGTTAATTTATTGTAAAAGATAGATGAGCAGGTAGGGCCGACATTCTATGTATTATTTGAATATTATAATTTGGTATATAATCTGTAGTCAAATTTCTAATTGATTGTGAATATTTTATATTTATTATTATCTTAACGTTGTTTAATTGTTGAAAATGCTTCATATATGCCGCCAGTACACATTTTATCATCAAACTTTGTTTGTTTTATTTATTATTTATATACTATGTTGGTGTCTTATTGCTTATTATTATTGTTTTACACCTGTTTTTGGTGTATGTTGATCAATTAATAAAAAACGATATTTCAGCCCAGTTTGTTTAGTGAGGCTGGAGATTTTAAGAACTTAGAAAGGTGTTACGAACTCTTTACCCAGCATCCTTCACAATAAGTTCCACTAACACTCAGAACCCTAAGCTCGTTTTTTAAAGTAATGAATTCGTATTTTAGAGGTTTCCTTTTTCTTTATTTGTTTTCGCTTTTAAAAATAAGCAAAATATGTAACTGCAAACCGTTTTTAAAATAGTTTTTCAAAACTAAAAACGAGTCTCTCATTCAAAAAGAAAAACACATATAGCAAAAATTATGGGGTCCACAATACTTTTAGGATTTTCATTAAAGTCCAACTAATACACCTATAATCTATTGTAACTTAATTTTCCATGTCAGCTAACGGCTATTATTAACTCAATTAAGTAATAACGTGACACTATCCACACTCTCTCTCCTCTCTCATTTGATGTGGCACCATGAGACCCACTTCCTCTTTTCCTCTCTCCTCCCCTTTCTTCATTTATATTAACTTAATACATTAAAATATATTAGTTTTTAAATATTAAATATTTTTATTTAAAAAATAATATATTTTAAATGGATAAGTTTTAATATTTAAATGGATATATGTTAACATTTATTTCAAATGAATGAGTTTGTAATAATATTTTAATATAATAGAAGATTATTTTGAAGAAGTTTAAAAAAAAAAAATCATTTTGAAGATTTTGTTTGGATGAAAATGTTGCAAAGATTACAGTTGTATGAATTATGCAAACAAAGTCCATGGTTCTAGAATCTTAATATGTCATGCCATAATGTATTATAAGTTTGAGTGTAAGACAGTACAGGGATAGGTTTTTTTTGTTTTCCTTTCTCATTTAGGTTATTGCCTTAAAATTATTAAAAATTGGGTTTTTTTAAGATTCAGGGATTGTGTGTCCAGATTTTGACGCTCATCGTCTCATTAAAATTGTCAAATCATATACAAGACTGTTTTAATAATGTTTATTTTAATATAATAATAATAAAATAAATTATAAATATATATTATCTCATTTATTTATAATATATATTAATTTTAATATAATAAAAATTAAAATTAAAAAAAATTAAATTAAATAACCACGTATAAAATTTCTTAAGTGATCTTGAGAAGAATTTATAACTTTTATGTGATCCCCCAATTTGCATATGAAAAACACATCGTTTATATATATATATATATATATTTAGCATTCTGAGAAGCTACCAGACGAGGACTAAAAATATGGTTTTAATGGGATGTAGCTAAATTAACTGTGAATTTTACGGATATATCGGTGGATTTTTAAATATCTGATAAATCAAAATTGTTCAAAAATTAATATGTTTGTATTTATTTTTATATTAACATTAAGTTTTATCACCATTAAATAATTGGTTTATATAAAATTAATATTTTTAATCTTTATATTCCAAGAACTTTATCTTGTGAAAATTATATATATATATATATATATATATATCTTCTCTCATATATATATATATATATATATATATATATATATATATATATATATATATATACTTTATCTTATTTATAAATTATTAATTTTTTAACAATCTATTTTTTAATCGCATATGTTTAGGTATTTTCAAAAATTAACAATATTAATGTAGAAAAAAAATAAAATAAAGTAGTAGTAATTTTTTTTTAATAAAAGCATTAATGGAAGAAATGAAATATTAATATTGAAATTCTAATTTAATTAAGTTAAATTTATGGACTAATGTAAAATGATTTTTAAATTTAATAAATTTAAGTTATATATAAACGATATAAAAAAACTTTTTAAAAAAAAAATTCAATAAAATAATTAGAATTACTATTAAAACAACTTTTACACTATATTAATTGAATGACAAGTTGGCTTTGTGGAAAGAGTGCTATTACTTTCCACATTTTGCCTTAGTTCGAAACCTTGATAATCGATAAAGCGTATCGAATCGGTCCGATATCTGATATATTGACGATATTTGATAAGCCAAAATACAAGATAGAAGTAATGAATGAAAATATAAGTAAATCCAATAGTTATATAGATATTGAAAGAAAAGGGTTTAGACTTTAATAATTTAGCTATCTTTGTTAAAATTACATTGGAGTCCCCACAAAGCTTTTTTGGTAGGTATCGGAATGTGTTATACTGTGAGAGATGAGGTGTCGTATATTGAGTTCTTCAGCAATTAAGGAATTGAATTTAAGAAATTGCATCGAACATCACCGTGAAAATGGTAATTAGTTTAAGCTTATGGAAGGTTTATGTCCCGCATCGGATGAAACAAGACTTTTAAAAAGTATCAGCTCTGTTGTGCTTTGTAGTTGGGTTTGACCCCAAAAGGGCACCCGATTTTGTGGAAGGGGGGACTTAGCTCATGCTTAGTTCACCACACACTGCCTTGGCGCCTTTACCGCCTCCATACCAAGTCGGTAGGGTTGAAGTTCAGGCTAAACAGCTCTGTAGCGCAGCATCAAAGCGGTATCGTTTTGTAGATTCATTGATTGTGTGCGCATTCAGCTTCATGGCTGTTAGTCGACGGACGCGACCACTCCTACTTCATGGTATGCAGAACGAGTCATGAAGGCGGTCTATATAAAGACCACACCGCCTCTCATTTTGACGTACAAAATACTAAATATTCATTCATCATTGAAATTTATCATACATTTGAGAGAAGTAGTTTTCCATGACAGTTCGGTTCAGCTGTGAATAAGCAAGTGCTTCGATTATTTGAGAAGTCATTTCATCTGGGGCAAATTGCAGACTTGAAGCACCCTTCGAGGCGGTAAATTGTCTTAAGGGGTGTGTGCTCCTGAACTTGATGCTGCAGTTCTCTATTAATTTAATCTCTATCTGGTTTCCCTCAAACATTTCATATATGGTTTTGTTCTTGTTCTATTTTACGATCTTGAAATTCTAAATCTTAAAACTGATTGTTTTATTCACGATTCTGTTGCTTTCGAGTTTACTGAACCCGATGTCTGCTACATTTGAAAGGCCTTAACTGTGAGTTTTATCTTTGACCACCTTTAAAACCATTCTCTTTGCATATTTTTGTGTTTGCAAAACGATACGAAGGTTATATTAATTTTTTGATATTATCGATGCAGTCTTGGATTCACAGTGCGTTTGGTTCTGAAAACGATACGGTTATATTATTCTCTTTTATATCGTGGTGCCATTAGGTCTGCGTTTTGTTTGCAAAACATTCTGTTTCAACAATTTTTGATAACGATGGTTTTTATATTGAAAACAATATGTTTTTCTTGATCTTAGATGCGGATCTTGCCTTTGGTTTTAGGTATTTTTGGTTTGAACTACGAGTTTTGAACCCATAATTTTTGCATTTGTGGTTTTGTTTTTATTTCAAAAACATTGATATATGATTCAGATTGTTTGGATTTGCTCAGATACGAAAAAATCAGATATCTGTTTTTAATATATTTTATTTTTTACGAGAATTTGGTAAAACGCAATTTTCTTGTGATACTGCCAAAAACATTTTTGTGCTCGAATTTGGCTAAGCATTTCTTTTGATCACATATTACGCAAAACTTTTTTTATTGGCAATTTGGCTAAGTCACATTGTTAATTTTTTAAAGATCTTTTGCATTTACCGTGACAGTATACCTTCATTAAAAGCTGGTTTATTTAACATTTGGCTGGAATGATCATTTGGCCAATTCAATCTCTGTTGCAGAGCTTGAGGTCGAGTTGATAGAATGAAGCTCACGATTCTACCCCTTTGTGGTTTTTCATCGATGTTTTATCGTTCTTGTGGTAGTGAGTCATGGAGAGAAGCCGGAAAAGTTGATGGAACCCGAATTCAAATGTGGCAACAAAAGATATTTAATTCTACTTGACCACCTTGAATTTAGCTGTTTCCTTTAAGGATGCTCCGCATTGAGGAAGATGAAAGCAAACAGTGAAATAGTTCCTTTTCTTTGTGGAAGCATGGAAGCATTCCGATTTCTTGTGTCGGAACTACACACCTCTTGAATTAGCCAAGACAGAAGAATTCACTTTTCAAAAATGAGTAAAAGCTGTAATTTCGGTTTGGCGGAAGTCTCTAGATCTCGGATAGAGAATGAAGCTGGCTGGTCGGGTCGTCTCGTCGTGACCAGTTTTGTCAAATCTGAGATAATTCGAGATATTTCTGAATTCACGGGTGATATTCGTGATGACCCGGGGACGAGATTTTACGAATCTCGGAAGTCGAGAGAAAAATGGCTTGAGTTAAAGTTCATTTAAAATAAGTGGCGAAAAGAAATAAAAATTTCGGGAGAGACTCCTGCAAGAATGAATGAGGCAATATAAGTTATGTATCAAAATAATAATAATAATAATAATAATAATAATAATAATATAATAAAATGGGAAAAAAGTCAAATAAAAAGGAGAAAAATGCCATTTTGGCGAGAGAGAAACGAGCCAGGGAGGGGGCGTGGAGGAGAGGAGAGATATTTTTTATTTTTATTTTTCTTCCTGCCCTTCTTTCACAGGATCTGCGAAAATCGGACCGCGAGGTTTCGTGGGAGGCCCCGAAAGGCTTAAAAGGTGATCTCTGCAATGAGAGCTACGCGTGGACACCAAAAGTTGGGTTTCGACCAAACTCTATGAGATTATCATTTTTATCCTACTTGAGATTTACTTGTTTAAGTGTTTTTTGTAATGTTGATTAGTTTGAGACCTTGAGCAGGGTTTGATCGATCCCAAGCTTGGGGACTGAATTGTTGGAATTTTTAGAAAATTTTTGGAGCCCACATTTGGACGGTCAAGTGGCTGTGTAGGGAGCTATTTAGAAGTGTTGTTCATAATTTATGAAATAAATTGTGTGTTGGTGTGTATGAGGCCGGAAATGGCTATGGATTTAGGGTTCACAAAGTGAAACCGATGTCGGGTGATTAGCTGTGAACAGTAACCCAAGGGTTTTAATGTTCACGTGAATAGTGACACATGAATAGTGACCCATGAATAGTACATGAATAGTGTTCTCAAAATATTTTTGTGAGAGAATGTGTTTGGGTGAGTGATTCAAATTGAATTGCTCGTGTTGGTATTAATACGAGCTAATTTTTTTGTGTAATAGATGAAATTAGATAATGACTTGAGTTGGTGGATCGAAGGAATAGATAGGTTAATACATGATTTTAATGTGTTAACATAAGGACATAGTATATTAAATATAATTGTGTGTGTGCCCAGGCCATTGGAGATGAGGTGTAAACAACTCAAGTGAGCTAATTTTGGGTGATGGTTGATATTGTTGAATTAAGTGGTATAAATTGTAAATTATATGTAAATATGCATGATGGTATATTTGCATGTCATGTATATATTGTGTGAAATGGCATAATGCATCGTAGGTACTTAAGGTAGCCTAGAAATTAGTGAGTGCATGACATGAAGAATTAAAGAAAAGCAGCGATTTTTGAAAGGAATTTCACATGATGAATTTGGGAGAATGGGATTGGAGACGGTCCAAGCGGATCATTTCGGATGGACCCTGGCTTGACTGAGGAAGGTTCTCAGCGCATTCGCCTCGGAGGGTAGTCCATATTTTACCAATGCCGGTAGTATAGTTTTGAAAACAACAAGAATTGTTTTGAAAAGATGTTTTCTAAATGAGCCCGAGCAGAGTGTGAAGTCGGTGAGGACTCGGGGCGATGGGTTGGTCATTTAGACATTCAAGTAGGATCACATTTACTTGAATGTGTGTTACTTGGGCGGTGCATATGCACTTGGAGTGGGAGGAATGCCAGCTTAGGGTGATTACATTTCTTTGAGCATTAGCTCACCACATGGGAATATATTATTTCAAGTACAGGGAGCGTACGAGGAGACGGCTCATTAGCGGAACGCTTTAGAAGAAAGCGGGATGTGGCTTTTGATTTTATAGGTATGAGTACATGTATTAGAATGTTTTTTAAACTTTTAATATATGTTTGTATAAGGTAAGAAGAGTGGCTTTCTTGAAACTTATGACATAAATTGTATGATCTTGATGAGAAACCTCGAAGCCATGAAGCTTTGAGCGTTTCCTCTTCTGTATATTCCTGTATTGGTTGTTTTGAGACGGGGTTGTATATGGGTAGAGCTCCCGATTACAAGGAGACTCTACTCGATTTTTCGTGAGAGATGTCGGGGTCACTGACATTTTCTGAGTGTTTCAGCGGGTTGTGAACAGTCAACGGACACCGGATTTGGGGGCGTCACATGAATGGCACAGACGACACACTGTAATATGTATTGCGCGTCACTGAGAGATTGTCGGAATCCTTGGACAAAAGTACAGGAAGCCGAGGATCTGGGGGCTCAGGGGTTTGTAATTGGGAAAATTCCTGAAGACTACAAAGATGCTTGGTTCTAGACAATGATCAACGAGTTCAAGATCTCTGAAGTGATTACGCATGACATACATGCGAAGGGATGTCTTTCGGTGAATCCTTCAGTGGGTTTGCAATTATTGAAAAATTGCCATATTATGAAGAATTTAAGAATTACCTAAAGCATAGACGGAAGGAAATGAGACTTGAAGACTTGAGTAGTGAGGAGTGAATAGAGGGAAGACAAGTGCATGCGAGAAGAAGAGCGGACAAAGGCCATGGAATCTAAGACGATGTTTGTGGAACGAGGGCGGGACCTCCTGATCACAAGAGAGGAAGCATAATGAAAGCCGCTGGTCCTAAGCAGGTCACTATGATCCTATGAAGAAGTTCCAAGGCAAGTGCTATGTGTGCAACAAGCAAGGGCATCGTGCTAAGGACTGTCGTAGTCGCAAGGAACAAGGGAATCCGAAGAAGAAACTCCCTCAAGCCAATGTGACTGAAGTAGACGATGTCTCAGACATTAACCTCTCAAACACCAGTCTCCGAGGTGAACTTCATTGGCAAGAATACTAAGGAATGGTGGGTGGACACAGGCCACTGCTATGTGTGCTCAATAAGAAGATGTTCCTACCATATCAAACCATGATAATGGAGAAATAACTTTTTACGGGCAACCTCTTCTTCCAAGGTTGAAGGCTATGAAGGTAGTATTGAAGATGACATCGCAAGGAACTTACTCTAATAGATAAGTGGTATGTGCTAGAAATTCGAAAGAATCTAGTGTCCGGACTGGCTGTTGGAGTGTTAAAGGCTTTTAAGTTGGTGCCTGTCTCGCATAACTTCATCCTCTCCAAAATGGGATGTATGTGGGAAAGGGGGTACATGAGCAATGGGCTCTTCAAAATGAATGTGTAATGACTATCAGACTCCCATTAAGAATATCAATAAAAAGAACAAATCTTCCTTATATACTGAATCTTCAAATGTATGGTAGACTAGGATGCTTAATTATGATACATCGCGCAAATTAATTAATATGGACGTTTGCCTCACTTGTACCGCATCCAACTATAAATGTAGATTTGAAAGTGGAATCTAAATCTTACAAGAACTTCTTTCCAATCAATCAAAGAAGTGGTAACTTCTAGAATTAATAAGATCCGTATATCTCAGATCTAAAATTTATTCAACGCGAGGTAAGTAAACATTTTCTTACATTAATCGATGATCGTGACAAGATATTGTTATGTTTACTTATTGAGAAGTAAAGATGAGGCATTGGAAATGTTTCAACATTTCAAGAATGAGGTGGAGAACCAAATTGATAGAAAAATCAAGGTGATAAGAAGTGATAGACAAATCTCCAAAACATCAGATGGACTAATATTATCTCAATCACATTACATTGAGAAAATTCTCAAGAAATTCAAACAAAATGATAAGAACTAATGAGAACATCTCAGAGATGTACCTACATATATCCAAAAATAAATGGCAAAAGTCTTTCACAACAAGGAATATGTGGGCAAGCAATTAAGTGCTCGATGTATGTCATGAACTCGTACTCGTCTGCATAAATTTACGCCGGGCTGGCAAATTGAGTAGATACACGTAAGTAATCCAGTCCGTAATCATCGAAGGCATAGTTGTAGTTTCGAGGTATTTGAAATACACTCAAAACTGTGGATTGTACGCTACTCAAAATATCCAAATAGCATTTCTGAAGGATACTGATGCTAATTGCTATCCTCACACCAAGACTCAAGTCCACAAGTGGCTATCTATTACCCGTGTGGATGGTCTTTGTAATTTTAAGCAACGGCAGCATATCATGGCATCCATTACGAATCTAAGTTTACAGACCGGATAAAGTCGGTGAAGAAGCAAGAGTGGCTTGGCTATTTCTTAGAAGATATTCCAATATGGCCATTAACTCAGGCTCTCATTTATCCGCATTCATCGCGATAGTCAATCAAGAATCGGAAGAGCAATAAAGTCATATATATAATCTGCAGTCTCTATTTATTAAGACATAATACCGTAAGACAACTTCTCTTAATCTGTGATATATTCATTGAATACATAAGGTCAAACGAACATTATGATCCGTTAACCAAAGGTTCACTCGTGAGAGTGTAAGTAACCATCGAGGGGAATGGGTTTAAGAAGTTTATGCACTAAAAATGGCAACCCAACTTGCATGACCTGAGATCCCAAGAGATCTAGGTTCAAAGTGACAACCGAATTTTTGTGTGACTCATTGAAGATCACTACGGAGAACAACCTCCTACTCATTCTTATAATCGTATTAGTGATGCCTCGTAGCGTTGAACAAAGGTAAGCCACGATTTTGACGGATTCTATATCTTGTTAAAGACAAGTAGTATAGCATCACCTTCCATGCTATTAGTCACCTATGTAACGACCCTACTTCAACTATAGATATTGTCCGTTTCAGCCTAAGGTACTCACGCTTTAAAACGCTGGCCTACTAGGTTGAGAAAGAGTTCATACTATAATGCCAGAAGTTTCTCCCTTATCCGATGTGGATGTGACAAAATTACTGAAACGATCACTGTGCCCAACCATAGATATTGTCCGCTTCGGGCCTAAGGGGCCCTCACGGCTTTAAAACGCGTCTACTAGGTTGAGAAGAGCCCATACTTATATAATGCCAGGAAGTTTCTCCCTTATCCGATGTGGGATGACAACACCCTCATGTATTATTAACGCCCCATATGTCTCACGGATCAGGCCAAACGAAACAGACTTCACATCAGGTTAAACGGCTCGATACCATTTGTAACGACCGACCCAACCATGTAGATATTGTCCCGCCTAAGGGGCCTCACGCTTTAAACGCGTCTACTAGGGTTGAGAAGAGCCCATACTTATATAATGCCGTGGAAGTTTCTCCCTTTATCCGATGGATGCGACATGCGGAGTGAGAACGCGCCTCATGAGAATGATAAAGGCAAATTTCAGAGCACTCATGAAACTGTGAATTATTCGGGCCAAATGAACACAACTGGAGAACTAAATGTGTGACGTATCCGCTTTAAATTGTGACCGAATAGTCATAGAAATAGCCAACATCGGGACGAAAGTGCAATGAGATATTTTATGTATATGCTTGGAATCTCTCATGAAAATGATTTGTACATTGAGCATGAGTATAAGGTTGATATATTAGTATAGTTTAATGATAAATTCTTGTCGAGTTAAATTGAATATTGGAATAGAACTGTATAGAACCACTAAGCATGAAAATGCTTAGCGTGTAGTTTTAACTATGCGCAGGTATCGAGTAAGCATAGAGAAGAAGGCCAAGATCGCGGCAATACAGAAGTCATAGGAGAGTACGGGCGTATAAGTATACTCCGCACTTGCATATCATCTTTTGAACAAGTGGTGTTTTGTAAACAAAAGGGAAGCAAACCCTAAAACTTGCTGATTGCGGTATCATCTTGAAAAGGGCATAGAATGCTTTTTCTTTGTAAATGTATTTTGTTAATGTTTATGGGCCTACCGAATTGCTTTGAAATTGTAAATGATTATGGGCTTGCCCAAAACTGAAACCGCTTCCGCAACTAAATGAATTAATAACATGTTTTGATAAGATAAATGAAAACGTCGGAGTAAACCGGGCTCCGATTCGGATCCGCCATTCGGTCCGCCGTGATCGGGTCATGACATTTTGAAAAAAGAAAATTTAATAACACGTAAAAAATAAAATAAAATAAATAAATAAACCGAGCTGCCTCCGGTGCCTGCCTGACCACGATCTCGGCTCTGATTCGCCTGGTCATATAAGGAACTGAGTCACGACAATAATTTCCTTGTCGCAACACAAAGGTCAAGTATTGACAGATAAGCTTTGTCGCGAAAAAAGACAGCGTGCCGCGACATAAAATTGGAAGAATATAACCAGTCAGCTTAGACAAAGAAAGTTTATGTTGCAACAAAGTTTTCAATAGGAAGTCAACACAAGGAAGAAATTGTCGCAACAAAGAAGCTCCTATCGCTACAAATGAAACAGGAAGAAGGCAAAAACTTTGTCGCGACAAAGTATCTTCTGTCATGATAAGAAATTAAAAAGCAATACAAGAAGAATACTGCTACATAAAAGTTTATGTTGCGACATCATGCAGAACATAATGCAAAATCTCTTTCGCGACCCAATCCTTTTCTATCGCTACATTGATTATGGCAACATGGAAAAGCTTGTTAAGACAGAAGAAGAGCTTTGTAGATGAATTTCTGTTGAGACAAGGTGACTTAAGTCGCGACGCCAAAAGAAGAAGAAACTCTGGTCGTGACAGATAAACGAGGTCGCGACATGTGATACTAATTTAGTGAACCGACCTTGTTACAACAAAAGAATCCAATGTTGCGACATACTTCAAGCTGAAGAGATGTTTCGATGTCTCGACAAGGATCTTAAGGTCGTGACACAGAGATCAGTTGAACATAGATAAACAAGGTTGCGACAAACTTTTCTATGTCGCGACAAAGATTCCAACACAAGGAAGAGAAGTCCGATTGCGACATAACAAACTGGGTCACGATAACAAACATCTACAACACCAAGAGGCCATGTCGCAACATCAAAATGAAGCTGCAACAAGAAATCAGGTTAAGTGGCAACAAAACTATGTCGAGACAAACCTTCGGTCGCTAATGCAAATTTCACAATGGTGGCAATAGTGTCAGTAACAAAGAACCAAAACATAAATGCTGTCGTGTAAGACCCAAGAAAATTCTCATTTTCGGAAAAAGGGCAAAACGGTCATTTCGGTAAAAATCTGAAATTTTTCTAGATCTCGGATGACAAAACGGACTTCACCGTTGGAATCATTTCGTCGAATTCCGAGACATTCGGAATCTGCACTTTTTTTTAGGCACCGAGTGTCGGGTGCTGTAAAACGACATGTGATGTGAAAAAAGTCACCTATAACATATACTCATGTGACACATGTTGCATGAGTAGAGAGATGATGGAAATGGACGGCCTAGATAGTGCCAAGTGTCAAAATTCCAAGACTTGAGGACATGGATGGTATTATTTGAATTCTTAATGAATAAGACAAAAACTTGCATAGTGTTGTCTTCTTCAATTTGAGACCAAAACGTGGGGAAGAAATCCAAAATCGGGAGAAGGAATGGCTATTTGAGTTTTAGTGAGAGAGGGAGTGGCTTCTCTCTAGGATTTCGGTCGATCGGACCATCGGTTTTCGACTGAGCAAAAAGGAAAGTTGCTCTACGGGCGAGGACTACGCTGTGCGCATATTCACTTGCGGAGCTCGACAACCCACGAGGTGTGGGATCTTTCTTACTTGTGGTAATCCTTATTTAAGAACCATGTAAATGGTTAGGAACGTTCTGAGGCTTGTTTTAGCCGTAAACTCGGTCTCAAAAGCTTTGAACCGAGTGGAGAAAATTCCTATTTTGTGTTATTGTGAACAGTAACCCGAGGGTTTGACTGTTTATGTGAATAGTGACATGAATATTTTTGCGTGAATTTTTAAGATGTTGAGCTATTCAAAATGAATTGCTTGTGTTTGTTAATTAGCCCATGTGAGCTAATTTTGGTGTAATTGGTTGAGAAATTTCATAACATGTTTGTGTGATTAATTATGTTAATATATATATATGCATGTGAATATATTAGCATGAATGTGTTGGTATTGGCATCATACATTTCATATGCACTAGGGCACCCTAGAATATTAGGAGTGAGTTCATGACATAAAATTGAAAGTTAAATGAAAATGTTTGTGAAAGGAATTTCGACATAAGATTTTCTAGAGAATTGTGTTGGGAGATGGCCCAACAATTACACGTCGGAGGAGCCCATGAATTGTTTCGGAAGGTTCTCCAACACATTCGCCTCAGAGGGTAGTCCAATATTTTTACCGAAACTCGGTAGTGTGTTTTCAAGAATAAATAGCTTTTGTTTTGAAAACTGATTATTTTACTCGCATATTGGCTTAGGCATGTGTGAGAGAGTCGGTGAGGACTCCTGGATACCTGGATCACCATGTGACATTCGAGTAGGGTTCATGTAATTGCTTAATGTTTGTTTGCCATCCATGTGCACTTAGGTGGGGAGTAACCCATGTAGGAAATTATCTCTACTGGGCTTTGCTCACCCTGTCGAGGGATCACCATTTCAGGTACAGGGAGTGTGCACGAGGACGATGCTCGCTAGAGGCCGCATTTTAGAAGAAAGCCAGATTGTGACTTTGGGTATTCGTTTTTGTATAACATATATTAAAATTGTAAACTTTTGATATATGTTTGGTAAGAGTGATTTATTAACTCTTGGAACTATTGTATATAGCTGGGACAGGTTTTGTGGAGTGTTGATGCAGGGCCTAAGTGGCCAGCTTATTTTACTTCATGTTGACCTGAGGTCATTGTGATTGTCAGATGCATGTACCTCAGAGCTCCCCATAAAAGAGACTCGTCGATGACAGGCCTGTTACCCGACATCCACAGACATCTGGCAATGACGGTCACAACCGACACCCCGAAAATGGGGCATCACAGCTTGGTATCAAAGCTAAGGTAAACGATTACCTTGGGAGCTCGGTGGGTGTAGAGCGTAGGTAAATGGAAACCTAGGGCTTGAGGGACTTGGGCTTAGGCCATGGTTGTAAGTTATAAGAACATCATAGCTTGGTATAGCTCAGTGTAGAGTTAGGTATGCGATTACCTAGGAAATCACGGGACATGATTAGAACATTGCATGCATTGTGTTTTATGTGATTGGTGATTATTGTACATAACATGAGTTGTTGTATGAATGTTGTGTATGAGGTATATGTTGTGAAATTGTATGCTTGGTGAATAGCATAGGAATGATGTTGAACACTAGGGTTTAGTGTGAGAACAAAAAGGTTGAGGAAATTTTGGACAAAATGGTCCAGAATTAAATGAAAAAAAAAATGATGTGAAGAAATTTTTTATAGCTTACAGCCACAGAAAATCGAAAAATGGATAAAATAAATTTTAAATAAATTTATTCGCTTCATCGAAACGAATATATATATATATATATATATATATATATATATATATATATATATATATATATTTTTTTTTTTTTTTTTTTTTTGGTGATTTTCCAAGAGTCGGAATGAGGAAAAAAGAAGAAACGGCAGACTGGGTTGGCTATCGTTAATCGTGTCACGATACAATGGAAATTGTATCATGACATAGCCTTCTGGGCGTGCAGTGAGCTGGGAAGTATGTCACGATACAATCGGATTGTATCGCGATGCGAGACAGACAATGGGAGTGTGTCACGATACACCGGGCCAGACGTGACGTGCAAAGGACTTGACCGGAGGAGATTACGATACAATAAACCGTATCGCGGATGGGAGAAGGCTTGACAGCTATGGTTTGTGTCGCTGATACAAAGATCAGACGCGACGTGAGAGGGTCGCCGGGAATTGTGTCAATGACGCCGGTATTGTGACAAGCTGGGCGCCTGGCCGAGACGGCCAATACAATCGATAATCGTGACAAGGGGCGCAGGCTTGCGCCTGATCGCGGTCGCAATACGCACGCCGACACCTGCCAAAGGCGCAATCGCGGATACAACGCAGGGGAGCTGCGGCGCCGCCGGGGCGATATAACCGCCAGCCTAAGTGACACCCGCCAGAGGCGACGAGCACGCGCCACCGGGCGCCACGACACGACGCTGCGCGCCGCGGCCCGGCGCACCCACGCCGTGTCAATAAGGTCGTGCACTGCACTCAACTCGCGCTTTGGACTCGCGTACTGCTTCGAGTCACCTCAATTGTTCATGAGCACTGTTCACAAAATTTTAAAAATAAAATAAAATAAAATAAAATATTTTAAAATTAATTAAAATCAAATGAAATCTTTTAAAAAGGGAATTTTCTAAAATAAAATTTTTTGTGTTGAATTTGATTTGATATATTGAATTATTGTCTTGCATTGCCTAAGAATGTATGGACATTGTGTAAAAAAATATTTTTCTGTATGTGAATAGTGTCTCGGGGCTATGTTTACGCCTTAGAGATACTGCATTAGAATTTAACTGGTCATTTATAGCGTGTAGATGGTTAGTCGTAGGCGAGACGTAGGCCGCCCATCGGTACTCAACATGCACCACCGTTTTTTAATCGAAGAAGCTCATAAGGCCGGGGATTTTTACGAAGGCCATTGCAATGTGCACTAGTGCAAAGAGTCAGGTGTCAAACACTCCGCCGCTTAGAAGCACATCGCCTTCCAATGGTTAGGAGGGGAGAAGCGGGACCCTTCTCTAGGTCGGGACGACTATGACCTGCTGCAGGCAGAGGTGGACGCGGGCGGTGCATCCGTGATATGGGTGCCGGTACTAAGAGGAAGGAAGATCCATCTTCTTCCAGTTCCGGGAAAGAAGCAGTAAGACTTCGCTTCGCAAGGATATCCGTGATGCGCCGCGTTATCGTGACCAGCGCCGGATGCCAGACATTTAGTCGCAGGGTCAAGATGTTATTGTGCCGACACCGATTACTTTCACGACGCCCGCGAGATAGAAACTGGCGTATGGGACACCTCACCCAATCATCATGAGACGAAGCTAGGGCTGCTGTCAGATGAGCGTGATGGTGTGCTACCATTGCCGCACTCGATTAGTTCCCCAGAGACGTGGATCCCGCTGCTCTGGACGCTTAATCCCACTGGCAGTATCGTGAGAGGATTACGCTTGTTCCTCCACCCCCTAGTACGTGGGGCTGGGAACCGTGACCGCTTCCAAGGTGCCACACCGAAGATCTAGTACTTCTCTTGCGCATGCCCATGTAGGCCGTGGTTAAAGCTTACGTCGAGGTCGCACTGAGGATTTGGTAAGCCGAGAGTTCCTATCAGCCGGGCATGATGTGTTACCATTGCCGCACTCGGGCACAAGAGGCGAGGATTGTTCTAGGAGGCGCAGATCTCATGGTACGCCAGGATTGAGCTGCTCACATAGCCGATATGCGTGGCACGCTTCTACCCTTGCATTTGTCGACCAGAGTAGCGCTAAATCGATGCATCATATTCATTCATTAATGCATCTTATGACATATTCGGGGCTTAGAGGTTAAGGCCTTTAGAGAAGCCATAAAGGATGTTCTTCCTAGGATGGGGCAGAGTTGACATGATAGGTCGATTGTGAGTTAGAGATCTCCTCGAGATTCTCGTCATGGTGGACCCCTGGATCGGGTGTCACAAAGCATGGCATCATTATGTCATGTGCACGACAACATCGCTACGAGTCGGGTGTGGGGTGGACGGTAATGGTCATTCACCACTGTGAGCGCTGGGTCGGTTTGGTTTTGGGACTACGTCCAATGAAGACTCATAGTTCAATTTAGTAAATTAAGAATAATTAAAGTGTGTTGGGCAAAGCAAGAAGGGTCGCATCTCTAAGGTAAGAAGCCTAGAAGTTAGGGGTGAAGGAGACTGCGTAGTATCCAAAGGTTCCGTGGTGGTGAGACCCGGGAGATATCCCAAATTTCTGTATGTAAGAGACCCGGGAGCTATCCCAAATTCTCGTGGTGGGTGTAAGAGACCCGAGAGATCCCAAATTTCGTGGGTGTAAGAACCCGGAGGCATCCCGAATTTTTGTGTGGTAAGAGACCCGAGGAGAGATCCCAATTTGCGGTGGGTGTAAGAGACCCAGGGAGTTATCCCGAATTTCACAGGTGGGTGTAAGAGACCAAAGTGGGAGATATCCGGAATTTTTATGTAGTAAGACCCGTGGAAATATCCGCCAAATTCTCAGGTGGAATGTAAGAGGCTCGCAGTGTAGGCCAAAAAGTTCTATTGTCCAAGAGAGAAAACACACAGTCATGTTATCACGAAGACTTAGAGTTGAGTGATAAGATTCGGGAGCGACTCGAGATGAAAACACACGGTCAAGTTATCACGAAGACTTAGAGTTGAGTAATAGGAGTCGGGAGTGACTCTGGATGAAAACACACGGTCAAGTTATCACGTAGACTTAGAGTTGAGTGATAGAAGTTGGGAGTGACTCGAGATTTAGATACCCCTTCGAAGTCAGACGGGTGTCGCGAAATGGCAAGGACTCGGTATACCTGACAGTCATTCATGACATGGACTAGCTGACGGGTCCATTACTGTCGCGACTGCACCTTGGGAAGGTCGTGAGTTTATACACCAAGCATGGGTCAGGTAGGTTACATGTTGTGTGGATTATATACAAGTGTTAGAGGACATGTTGCGAGCATGCGTCCTGGATCATAAGGGTAGCTGGGAAGAGCACTTGCTCTAGCTGAATTCGCCCACAACAACAGCACGCGAGCATACGATGGCACCATATGAGGCATTGTATGGGAGGCCATGCGTATCACCTATATGCTCGGACTAAGGTGGAGAGAGCTCCATCACCGGTCCTCGATCCGATTAGAGACACCTCCGAGAGAAGGTGAGCTTGATACGACAAAGATCTCTCACGGCCCGTGAGCCGGCGTAAGAGCTATGTCGATGTGCGAATGCTGGACCCTTAGAGTTTGAGGCTGGTGATCACGCCTTCTAAGGTGATGCCTAAGAGAGGAGTGGTCAGTTCAGCAAGCGAAGTTATCACGAGGTTCATCGCCTTTCGAGATACTAGAGGGTAGGCACAAAGAAGGCATCGTTGGCTTTTTACCGCCAAAGATGAAATGTGTCCACGAGGTATTTCACGCTCCATGCTCCGAGGTACATCCAAATTACATGGATTGGGAGAGATTAAGGTTGGTTAATGAATGGGACCTTCGAGGAGGGACCAGTGTGCATTTTTTATAGCCGGGATCAGGTTTTGCGATGCAAGACCGTGAGGCTAGTGAGGGTGCTATGGTGGCACCGTGGAGTGGAGGAGTCAACGTGGGAGCGCGAGGACACGATGTGGGCCACCTATCCCTTCTTGTTTAGGGATGTAAGTACGTGGTTTAGTCGTTTAATAATTAAATGACTAATTTACATGCATGGTAGAGTGCACGTTGTATATGCATGTGTTTCGTAGTGATTGTACAGAATTTCGAGACCTAAATTGCTTAAGGAGGAGAACAAGACCCGAGAAAATCTCATTTTAAAAAATCCGCCATTTTGGTAAAATTCGGGAATTTTTCTAGATCTCGGATGACGAAACGGACTTCACCGCTGAATCGCTCGCAAATCTAGCTACCACGCCGACTTCATCGAATTCCGAGATACCGGAATTTGCATCGCCGGCATTATCCGGTTCCGTGCCATAAACCACATGTGATGTGACAAAAGTTACCTATAACATGTAGTCATGTGACACATATTGCAGATGATGGAAATTGACGGTCTAGATAGTGTCAAGTGTCAAAAATCCAAGACTTGAGGACATGGATGGTATTATTTGAATTCTTAATGAATAAGACAAAAACTTGCATAGTGTTGTCTTCTTCAATTTGAGACCAAAACGTGGGGAAGAACCAAAAATCGACAGTAGCTTGGCTGGTTTGAGTTTTAGTGAGAGAGGGAGTGGCTTCTGTGGACTCCGCCGATTGGACCGCGCTGACGGCAAGAAGGAAAGCGTTTCACGGCGAAATTCACGCTGTGGCACTACTCAGCGGAGTTCGATAACTCCACTAGGTGTGTGGATCTTTCCTATTTGTGTTAATCCTTGTTTAAGAACCATGTAAATGGTTAGGAACGTTCTGAGGCTTGTTTTAGGGCTGCAAACTCTAGCCTCTGCAAGCTTTGAACCGAGTGGAGAAAATTCCTATTTTATGTGGTCGTGAAAAGTAACCCGAGGGTTTTACTGTTTACATGAATAGTGACGTGAATATTTTTGCATGAATTTTTAAGATGTTGAGCGATTCAAAATGAATTGCTTGTGTTTGTTAATTAGCCCATGTGAGCTAATTTTGGTGTAATTGGTTGAGAAATTACATAACATGTTTGTGTGATTAATTATAAGCATTATATATATATATATATATATATATATATATATGCATGTGAATATATTAGCATGAATGTGTTGATTTGGTATCATGTAATCTATATGCACTGGGCACCCTAGAATATTAGAGGAGTGCATGACATGAAATTGAAAAAGTTAAATGAAAATGTTTGTGAAAGGAATTTCGACATAAGATTTTCCAGAGAATTGTGTTGGGAGATGGTCCAACAATTACACGTCAGAGGAGCCCATGAATTATTTCGGAAGGTTCTCCAACACATTCACCTCAGAGGGTAGTACAATATTTTTACCGAAACTCGGGAGTGTGTTTTCAAGAACAAATAGCTTTTGTTTTGAAAACTGATTATTTTACTCTCGCAAGATATTGGCTTAGGTATGTGCAGAGAGCCTGAGACTCGGGATACGGGATCAGTCATGTAGACATTCGAGTAGGTTCATGTAATTGCTTGAATGTGTTTGTTTGCCATCCATGTGCACTTAGGTGGGGAGTAACCCATGTAGGAAATTATCTCTACTGGGCTTTGCTCACCCTGTCGAGGGATCACCATTTCAGGTACAGGGAGTGTGCACGAGGACGGCGCTCACTAGAGGTCGCGTTTAGAAGAAAGCCGGATTGTGGTTTTGGTATTCGTTTTGTATAACATGTATTAAAATTGTAAACTTTTGATATATGTTTGGTAAGAGTGATTTATTAACTCTTGAACTATTGTATATAAATGGATATATTTTGTGAGTGTTGATGCAAAGCTCATGCCAGCTTATTTTATTTCTACGTGGACCCGCAGGTCATTGTGATTGTCGGGACAGGTTATGTACTCAGTAGAGCCCTGCATAAAGGAGACTCGCCCGATTGAATGGTGTCGTTACCCGACATCTACGAGTATTCCACAAGTTGATTGTGTTGTCAACTGACACCCCGAATGGTTACATGTCGCAACATGTACCATAGGGTTGCGACACCAATTTGAAGAAGCTGCATAGAAACTCTATCGCAACACAATTGTCGATGTCGCGACATAACTATTCAAGGAACCACACATAAGATTGTCGCGACATAGAATGGGTAGAACAGCAGAATGAATATGCTGAAGAAAAGAATACTATCACGACCAAAGAAACTCTATCGCAACGGAATCCAAGAAGAAGCATAGGGAACAGGTCGCGACAGACAGCTGCATGCTGCAATAGAGTCCTGCGATAAAGAATAAAAAACTCTGTCACGACAAAACTTCCAGGTCGCGACAGAGAATGCAACCTGGGCCATAATTTTTGGGGATCCACATTGTAGTCTAGTCAGTCGAGAGGAAAAATGAGCCTAGGGAGCTGAGGATTCTTTTGTATTATATTTTTCTTTTCTTTCTTTCTTTCTTTTCCTTTCTTCGTAGACTAGATTTAAATAGCGTAGAATTTTAATTTGTTTATTGGATCTAAAACAAAGGAATTGTTCAGAAGTTTGAAGTTGAAATTAAATTGTTGAAAGTCATTTCGACACGCTTGAACCCAATGAAATCTAGACAAAGTTGGAATTCACTTTCCACGATTTAGAAGCAATGAAATTTTCCTCGACGCATTTCCTTCAAAGGTTCACTGTGATCCGCCAAGAAACACAACTTCCGTTAGGGAAAGATCTTATGTTACGGCGGTCTTTTTCTACACAATTAGAAGAAATTTCATGGGTTGAGAATCTTGAATTTATTTGAACGGGCGTATGTTCATGAGTGAATTATCCTGGTCATTAGTAACTACTACCCATAAAAGAACCGTTTTCTCGCACTTTGATTTCCGTGAAGCCTCCGAGCCGGCGCAGCTGAGATTCAGAGCATGAGGCATTACTGGGGTATGATGACTAATATTGAGGAACTAATGAGCTCTGAAAGATTACTTAGATAAATCATCAATTTACTCATGGTTTGAGAATTAGTTGAGTGATCTATCAATTTAATCAATTAGAGATCTCTCCTTGGTTTGGAGGAATGATCTTGATCCTGTGTTAGCATAGATCTAATCAAGGAAAGGGAGAACTCTTTAAGATTTTAAGGATGAGACATCATTCATCTTGTAGAAATCTGGCAATGACCCTGTCTTGGGTAGCAAGAAATCTGCAGTCATAAGAAATGGGTATGAAGTATTGGGAAAGAAAAATACCTAGACCTTATAAAGAAATTCTGATTACAAGTAATTGATTAGAAACATAATTCAGAAATGAATATGACTCTTTAATCAGTGAAAAGTATGGTTAAAGGAGAAATCTAAAATATACTATCTCGCCTCTTTGACAAATTTAGATTCCAATTTATGGTAGAATCGAATTAGATTATGATTATCAGAATTGATAATTTCACACAGTTGGAAACTTAAGGTCCACTTCAAGAATAACTGCTCAAATTAAATATGTTTGTGAGTTTGAATTTTTTTTTTTCCTTTATAGATGTAGAAATTTAGATAGTAGAATTCTTAGTTCTGTCACTGAAATTTTTATGAAATGAAAGTTCAAATAGTATGGAACTTGAGTAGTTAGGGTAGTTGAATTTTAAATTCTTTTCAATCTCTATGGGAACGATATATGGACTCATAGGTCAACTTTTATTACTTGTACGACTTGTGCACTTGCAGTACTAAGACCAACCTAAATCCTTAATGAATTCATTGATAAACCCATTTTTCTTACAAGCATACAAGTTATTTTTGGTCTGAACAAGTTTTTGGTGCCTTTACTAGGGATTAGCGTATAGTCCTTTGGTAATGGTGACATAAATTTGTATATATATGATTTAGTCACATCATTAGGGAACGCAAATGTATTCGCCTAGAGTCACTCAAACATGGCCAGAATCGACCCAACGTTAGCCACTCATAAACTGAGCATTATTTCCACGCCAAAGCCTATTAAGCAGAAAATAAGGTGCTTCCACCCAAATCGCCATCAGATTATTCAAACAGAGGTGGACAATCTACTGAGTGCAAGTTTTATCATAGAGGTGAAGTACACCAAATGGCTTGCAAATGTAGTAGTCATCCCGAAGAACGGCGATAAATGGCGAGTATGCGTGGACTACACGGACAGCAGGCCCAAAAGATAGCTTCCCCCTGCCATGAATAGATCAGATCGTTGATGCCTCTACTGGGCACGGGATGCTGTCATTTCTAGACACCTTCTCTAGCTATCATTAGATTCCAATGCATCCTCCTAATGTTTAGAAAACGACCTTCATTACGTCGCACGGGCTATATTGCTATAATGTGATGCCCTTTGGTTTGAAGAACGTCATGGCGACCTATCAGAGACTGGTGACCAAGATATTTCGGGCCACTGATTGGCAGGACAATGGAAGTCTATATTGACGATATGCTTGTCAAGACTAAAGAATGCCCCGATCATACGAAACATTTGCAAGAAACTTTTGATCTGCTATGCACAAACGATATGAAACCCAATCCCCTAAAGTGTGTGTTCTAGGTCAATTTGGATAAATTCCTGGGCTTCATGGTGACGCGGAGGGGGATTGAGGCCAATCCTATTCAAGTCAGGGCCATTATAGAATCTCGCACTTACCACCGTAAAAGGAGGCGAAGAACATACCGGGCCTGGCCGCGCCCGCCAGGCAATTAATCTCTCATTTACGCACCGATCGTTTCATTTTTCACCACTCTAAAAGCTGCATCGACCGGGATAAAGAATGTGACCAGGCCCTTATAGCAATCAAGCAATATCTCACCAAACCACCAATTCTGGCTAGCCCCGAGAAAGGTGAAACGCTCTATCTTTACATAGTTGTTTATGATGTTTCAGTAAGTGCAGCTTTATACAAAAAAGATGAGCACCGACGCAGGCTTCCCATACTTTCATGTCCCTATCCAGAACCCGACATATCTGCCTCGAGCAAGCCGCAATCGGGTTCCTTTTAGGTAGCCACCAAAAAACTCTGCCCCTAATTCCAAGCGCACCCTATTACTGTACTCACCAATCTTCCTCTGAGAAGCACTATACATAAACCCGACCTGTCAGGGCGAATGGCTCGGTGGGCAATCGAATTAAGTGAGTTCGACATTCAATTTAAACCTCACCTGGCGTTGAAGGGACAGGTACTAGTTGATTTCTTAGCAGAAATTCCTCAACAAGAAATGGAACCAGACAGCTCCGGCTGGTGGACTCTAAATGTGGATGGCACTTCACGACAGACGGGAGCGGCCTAAGGCTACAACTTAAAGCCCCAACCGGAGAAGTCATAGAGCAAGCCATACGCTTGAATTTTCCAACTTCTAACAATGAAGCCAAATATGAAGCAATCATAGCCGGGCTTGATCTCGCAATCTCTCGTGTCCTCAGAAAAAATCATCATAAAAAGTTACTCTCAATTGGTGGCAAGGCATGTAAACAGAAAATATGAAACAAGACACCAGCGTATGACCAAGTATGTGAGTCTAATCCACCTACGGTTGGGAGGTTTTATAGCTTGGCGGTTGGAGCATGTCCCGAGAAGCTTTAATGAAAATGAGGATGCTTTGGTCAGGCCAGAGTTGCGCGCCCTTACTAATAAAGGTAACAAAGGTTCCTCCCCGCATACCATCGCCTGGTCGTCGATCACTACCAACTAGGTGAATGAAATAGATGAAACAAGTCCTTCCCGGATGACTCCAGTAGCCCGCTATTTAAGCTCGGGGGAACTACTGGATAATAGAACTGAAGCCTACAAGATCTAAGTCCAGGCAGCTCGATTTTTCCCCTCATTAACGTTATGTTGTATAAACGGTCCTTGGGAGTGCCCTATCTTAAATGCCTCACTCAACAACAGGGACAATACATATTGGCAGAACTTCACGATGAGATATGCGAAAATCATCCAAGCGGTAGGACATTTGCACATAGAGCTCATACCCAAGGCTGCTATTGGTCTACCATGTGGGTGGATGCCGCCGCTTATGTTAGGAAGTTTAACCGCTGCCAGCGACAAGCCCCCATCTCAAAAATCCATGCCCAAGATTTAACAACCATAACAAACCCTTGGCCCTTTGCTCAGTGGGGTATCAAAATAGTTGGGTCATTGCCTACCGCCCCGGCTCAAAATAAGTTGTTGCTAGTTGCCACCGACTACTTCAGCAAATGGATAGAGGTCGAAGCCTTTACATCCATCAAAGATAAGGAAGTCGTTCAGTTTATATGGAAAAATATTATGTGCAGGTTCGAGATACCCCAATCATTTGTAATAGACAATGGGTCGCAGTTCGATAGTCGGGTATATAGAAACTTCTGCATCGAATTGAAAATCAAAAACCTATACTCCACCCCGCGGGTCCCGCAAAGCAACGGCCAAACAAAAGCGTCTAACAAAACACTCATATCAACTCGGTGCTGCATTCAAATTAAAGGAAAGTAAGTAGAAAAGCCACAGGAGTGTTATGGGCCTACGTGATAACCAACCTGGTTAACGAGGAATCACCATTCGCTCTCACATACGGATAGAGCTATCATCCCCACGAAAAACGATGCTCAACGACCAACGAAAATTTCGAGGAAGAAACACTGCCGCACCAAAGACTGGACACAATCGACAAACTTCGAGAGGCAAAAGAATTTACACATAGTATCATGTACTAAATAGAGGTTGACAAGCTTGCACAACCGGGCGTGTGGGTCAGAATTCAAACTGGGATTTAGTCCTAAGAAGGGTTTTTGAAAACACGGCTAACCAAGCGGACGGGAAGTTCCACACCAACTGGGAAGGACCATACACTATGGTTCAAGTAGAGACAGTCGGTTCTTACGCACTGAGCAAGCTAGACAGGAGTAATGTTCCCAGAATGTGGAATGCTATGCACCTCAAGAAGTATTATCAGTAGTGTATTCTTTGAGGAAATTATTATCAATAAAAGATTATCCTTTACACATTTCCTCTTAAAACCTACAATTACTTCTTTCTAAATATCCAGATACAGTTGTTGTCCGGCTGGCATCAAAAAGACCAAATACGGTTATTGTCCGACATGTATCTAAAAGTCCAGATATGGTTGTTGTTCGGCTGGCATCTAGAAGACCAGACACAGTTATTGTCCCATTGGAATCTAAAAGATCAAATATGGTTATTGTCCGGCTAGTATCTAAAAGTCTAGATACGGTTGTTGTCCGATTGGCATCTAAAAGACTAAACACGGTTATTGTCCAACTGGTATCTAAAAGTCCAAATACGGTTGTTGTCCAACTGACATCTAAATATCCATATACGGTTGTTGTTCGGCTGGCATCTAAAAGTCCAGATACAGTTGTTGTCCGGTTGTCATTCTCTAGACATGGTTGCCGCCCTACTGGAATTTTTGACAAACATGGCTCATGCCTTGTTGACATTTTCAAATCTCATTAAAATGCGCTAAGTGTCTCCAGAGATTACAAATAAAGTATATATGTATTAACAGCTAAACGACCCCACTTGAAAAATCTCCTAAAAAAAAATCCAAAGCTAACATATGAAAGAAAGCCCTATTCCTTGGCTACCTCACCCCACCCCCCTCTGTCTTCAACCGTCGCTTGATCTACTTTACGTCTTTGGCTTTGATTTACTACATTAGGGGCCGGGGGTACCTTGGGTTAACAAAAAATTCTATAGGAAGTGGGTTGGCAGAGTCAAGCATTCCATTCGGGATCTTCGGTCGGTCACCACAGATGTTATTCTTGAACGCGCAACAACCATAGCCGTAAGCAAAGATGAACTCCAGAGATCCCTGGTAGTTTTTCACCATGTCTTCCCTATCCTTTTCTGCTTGGGCATGAAGGAAGACACTCACCTTAGGACGCCTGCCAGCGACGCCGTCAAATTTCCACGAGCGTGAGCTTATCTCTAAGCTGGCAATCTCACCCGACCGCGCCCAGCCTTCCTCCAGCCTACCAAAGAATTTAGGGCCTTAGTTAGATCAACTTCTACCCTAGCTTTGGCATCTCCCGCTGACATAGCTGCTACCTGGGCCTCCCTGGGTTCTTGCTTGGCCTCGTCTCTTTCTTCCTTTGCCTTAATAACACTTGTTGCTCCATATTTTGCCTCTCTCTCCCAATGCTCTCCCAAAGATTCCGCCTTGGCCAGAGAAGCGTTCAAAGTCTTATGATGTGAAGCAGCCGACTGAGCATAAAGATGCAGTTTCTCGGCGTCATCTCGGCAGCACTAAAACTCCCGATGCTGACGAGCAATATTCAGATGGCCGTCACAGCCTAAAAAGGAACAAGAGTTAAAAGAAAATTACTACATAAAACTGGTAGTCACACGCTAAAAATCAGCACTTACCAGTTCAACCAACTGGTGGAAGTTGTGGTTACGAATGAGCATCCCATCATCAACCACGGGTTAGAAAGCCTTTTTGTCAATAAATAAGAAATGGAATGGTATACTGCTTTGAGCGGGTTGACACGGGTATCCGAAAGTAATTCGAATAAAGGTCGCACATGTGCGTAACCGGAGATTCCTCCTAGTTGAGGGGGTTCAAGTGGCGGATAATTTTCAGCACGTCCTCGAGATCCGGAACCACCATATCCGACAAGGGATGAACCCTCTCCAGTGGAGAAACATACGTGCTTACCAACACCCGGTCATGAAGCCGTTTCCAACTTGTCCCGGTGCTGGAAGACTTGGGCAGGGGTGCTGGAGCAGTAACTACCTCTGATGGGGCATCCATCCCAACCTCCTTTGTCACACCCTCAACCCCCGCCTAGGTGGATGAAGGGGGCGTGAAACTATACTAGGACTCTTTACTTGCTTTTTCAAACATTGGTGATCCCAAGTCTTATAACTGAATCAAAATATCATATACAAAGACACAAAATAAAACTACTACCGTAGTGGTGTTTACAGTGTCAATACATATAGTCCTGAGTCCCATTTACATATACATATACATATACAAAAACTGTACATTTACATTTACATAATCAGAGCGCACAACCTACTGTGATGGACTCCTGCTAGTTTGTTGGCCCAGCAGTATGAGGAAGATCGCGAACGTCCTCCTCTGTACCTACATGGATTAAAACTCGTGCTAAGATTAACGCGTAGTGGGTAACATATGACTTATACGTATACACATGCACTAATACTCATTTACAATAAGCATATAACAATAACAAATATACAGTAGCAGATATCATAATTATTCATGAATTCATATAACAAACTTATACACATACTTGTACTTATAGCAAACTTATACTTGTTCAGATCTCCCGTAGGAGTTACAAAGCTTACACTTATACGGAGGTACCCGTATGTACTACAGAACTTATACTTGTACCGAGGTACCCGTAGGTACTACAGAGCTTATACTTGTACAGAGGTACCCATAGGTACTACAGAGCTTACACTTGTAGAGAGGTAGTCGTAGGTACATTTAGAGCAGAATGATGTACATTACTTTACTCTTATTCGTTATTCATACTCTTATCATATAACTGTTTGACTAACTAGTCCAGTAATAAGAAATGAGTAGGACACAGCACAATAAGTACCCAAAGATACAATACAATACTGAGTAAGGCATGAGTGCCGAAGCACTGACAGAGAGTGTCATCGCACTAATCAAAGAGTACCGAAGTACTAAATGTGCCGAAGTACTAAATGTGCCGAAGCACGGTCAGAGAGTACCATCACACTAATCAGAGAGTACCGAAGTACTATACGTGTCTACCCACATAATAAAGGTGTCAAGTCATTCCATATCCAGTATTAGGCAGTCCTACAATTATATGTGTTCAGGAACTTACTATCTTATCATAGGGGCATTAAGTTTGCCAACATCAAACTCGCCGAGGTGGCAAGGTACGGTCTAATTTTTCCTTTACCTTACAAACATGAATAGACCCTTTCATACACTTATAGGGTCCTCATTAGTCTAATAGACAAGTCCTCGAAATAATGGAATAGTAAAACATGACAAAACACATGTCTGTGAACAGTGCTACGCCACGGCGTAGACCTTCGCCGTGGCATAGTTTTGTTATGCTCGGCGTACCCGAAGATTGTCCAAGCCTCCCTCTCTGCCACGCCTTGGCGTGGACCTACGCTGCTGTGTGGGATCCCTACGTCGCGGCGTAGGACCCCGAAATTTAGCCATATTTGTTGATTTCGTCCCATTTTTCCAGAAATCCAACCAAAAACACCAAAGTCATCTAAAAGCATCACCAAAAACAACTCCCAAGTGTGTTCTAACCCAACCAAAAGCAAACATAGAGATTAATTAGGGTTTTTCCAAACCCAAACTCAAATACTTGTAAGTTAGGTCAACTTCCTAACACCCAAATAGGTATCCATACATCATAAACCAAGAATCCATACTCAAGGAGAGGATTCCATACTCATCTTATGCAAACTAGGGTTTTACCAACCCAACTTTCAACAAATCTAGGGTTATGATGAATTCCTAACTAAACCCTAGAAATGGAACAAACAAATATCCATACAAAAGTACAAAAGTCCATACAAACCCATAGTAATCCATACAAAACCATTTCAATCCATACAAATCCATACCTTTCTTGGCTTTCTTTCTCTTCTTCTTCTTCTTCTTCTTCTTCTTCTTCTTCTTCTTCTTATTCTTCTTCTCCCTCTCTCTACATTTTTTACTCTCCAAAATATCCCCAAAATAAGAGACCCTAACTGGTCTTATCCCAATTTGGTCAAATTTTCATTTTATTACACTTTGGTCCTCAAACTCCCTTCTATTTGCACCATAACTTATGTTATTTCTATAATAGCATATCATGACTTTTGTATCCTGTTTTGACAAATTTAATTTCTCTTTACCTCAGATCTCAGATAAATTTCTCGGTTTCAAAATTTTCTCACTTAGCAAAATAATAATTGCAAAAAATTTCAAAATGCACTTATAATATACCCTAATTATGTTTAAAAACGACTAGGGTGTATTTTGGGTTGTTACATCCTCAACATCTAAAGGGCTCGCAGCTAGAACCCCCTCCTCCAAAGGTGTATTAGCCTTGATGGGGGAATCTCCTAAGACCGACTGGTCATTGGAAGCTAAGTCTGGGGAGTCCACAAAGACAATGGCCCAATCCTTTTGAGCCCCCTCATCTGAAGAAGACCCGCCTGAAGCCCATCTCGCAGACCAGAGGGCCTCACCCTAGGGTTGTAGCCAATTTTTACGCATCCGCAGCAAGAAAACCCTGCGGCAAGGCTAAACATCTCTTCCTCCTCGGCTACTCACCGTTGACTACTCCCGTCTAGTCTACGAAACCTTCTAACCCTGAGACCGGCCGTTTGTTTGTTGTGTCGCCTCAGGCTCTCTTTGTCATCGGGGCGTGTTGTGACCTGCAGGTTTGCAAACACCCGCATACCTCACTAAGGTCCTTTGTGTTGTACCTGCGGTGGCCCTCATGAGTAGAAACCGCCTGATAAGAGCTGCCCAGGACCAACTTGAGGAGATCGTCAAGAACGAAATGCTCCCCCTCAATGACCTCAGCAGGAAACGAGCGAGGAACGATGGGGATAATATAAGGGAAAGGTCTCCCGCCCAACTCATGTAAATTCTTCACTGTCAACAGAAGCTCATGATTGAGCTATGCCTCTGTTATCTCAAGCAATTACCTAATGTTCCCTAGGTCACCATCTGTCCAGCTTACTAGCTCTACTTCCTCAGTCAAGGCTTTTTTGCCTCGAATGACGTCAAGAAAGGAGAGGTACGTCAGTACATAATCCACCTAGCAAAGCAAGAGTTGCAACCTAGATAAAACAAACCTGGGAACACCAATGACTGATTCATGTCAAAAGGAAGCCCGAGAGAGCTGGGCATCTCATACCAAGGGCCCCGACTAGACAAACTCTCGTTTCAAATCTTGGGGGAGTTAGGAGCCCGCTTATTAATCAAGCCTGTCAGGGCTGACATCGATAACCTACCCCAAATCCCGAGCTTTAACGTGTAAACAAAACAAATCTCCACCAGGGAGATATCCAGTCAATAGAGAAGGTTTAGCACACTGCAACCCATCAAAATCCGAATAGCGTTCGGATGAATAAGAGTATGAGGTGCCCGGGAGACATGTTGAAACTGCTTCACCAATGTTGAAATAGGGACGCGAAGCCCAACTGTGAATCGCCTCCCGTAAAGTAGACGGGCGCATTCGGCTTCTTTCTACGCTTGAGACAAACTGGCCATCCGACAATCTAAACTAATGCTATCAGAATTCGCAAGAAGATCCTTCAACCTCCACGGACATGGAAGCAGACAAGGCCACGCTTATTGCGCCCTTGATGGGGCCCCTCGCACCCAACCCGACCGGTGGAAGCCTCGACCTCTCATCATTCCTCGTAAGGTATTACAAAAGAAAGAGGGGGAGATCAACTCAACAATATCCTATCAAAGCGATAGCAGGACTAAAAACCCTGAAGTTTTACAAAGCCTATTGGGATGCCCCCCAGCCTGGGTGCATCCCAAAACCCCACGTGTAGTTTCGCCCTCAAAAACCTACTGAGGATTAAAGAACTCGCGTTAACAAAGAAAAGTAACCAACAACCAAACAACCCACTCAAACGAAATCGAAAGCAAAGTAAAACCCACCATGAGATAAAAAAAAGAACAGGATTCTCCAAACAGCTCCTTCGTCGAGAACTTCAGGAGTGCTACAATGCAGAAGGCTTTCAAGCAAAAGATTTATGAACAGAAGCAAAGAAGCTGACTTCCGGACCCCTATTCTTATATAGGGTAAGGCATGCATTGGTGCATTAAATGCGCCGATAGATCAGCCACAATATTGGGAGACTTGTTCCTTCCCCCCAATGCTTAGTATTCGTAAAACATTTCACCTTCTAGAGCACGGAAAAAAAAAAAAAAAAAGTCAGATGGGCCTAGATCCTGTCCCCTAGTGGGCCCTTGGGCTTGTCTACTGTAAATGGCCTGAAGTCATAACCAAGCAAAGCCCAGTGACCAACCCTGTTTGGGAAAGACGAAAACTCATCTTCGAAAACTAATAGAGGCTTCTCAGGAGCCAACTTCAAATGATTAGCTCCTTTAGACAGGATACAACGAAAGAATGGGAAATAGAAAACTCGATGCATCAGAATGCCCAAAAACCCAATCTCATTAAAATATGCCAAAAGGCGTCAATAGTTACATTAAAACCAAGACAAACATATCCAAGCAACCTTAGTGGATCCATTACAAGAATATCCAGGTAAACGTACCGGACTGATTACAAAAAAAAAAATGGGGGAATCAGAAAATGAAGAAATGAAAGAAAATAAGAGGAAAAGGAAGAAGGGAAAATCAAAGACAAAGAAGAATTTGCATTATCCCGCTTGAAATCTCCCTTTCTCTCAGCCTTGCACCTCGGTTGCCGCAACCCCAGAAGGCACCAGCACAAGGGGGCACATAACCCCAACATAGAACTTTAAAAGAAGGGCAGTTTCATAATCAGGCCCCTCGTCCATGACCTTGACCGATCTACGCAAGGCCCAGCAAAAAGCTCTGAAAAGGCGATGTTGGCACAGTTAGGCCTCCCATCTAGGACACCTGATGGGTTAACACAGACGTCGTCTTCAAACACACAATACCCATAACCAAAAAACAGATGCAAAGACTTTTGAAAGTCTCTACCCACCATTATTCCACCTTCACTGTCCCAAAGAAGAATTCACGATAGAGGGACAAGCTAACGAAATAGCAATCCATTGGAAATTTCATAGATTTTGCTAATTCACCATCATATTTATAAGGGTGAGATTCCAAAAGGCGCATTCAATACATCATCGAAAACACCGTATTTTTTGGTAATTTGCGCATTAATCACCTCCAATTTCCCACACTATGGGCCCTGAAACAAAAGTATTTTTCCCCTACTAGAAAAGCATGATATTCTAGTCGGGAAAAAAGGGGGGCATTATGAGTACCATAGCTTTTGAGTCTAAGATCTATCGACTAATAGGCTCAAGACTGGTGACGAGCCCATCGCTCGATTCAAACCCCATTTAATTCCAAAATAGCCTGATACATCAAAACCGTACGAGATCTATTCAGACGGGAAAGACCTACATTCCATCTGAAGTCCTCAGTCCCCTAGTCGGTCGTCCTACCGCTTACAGGATATTTATCCATGGATCTCTCAATCCAGTACATCTCAAAACAATAATCTTGAATAAGGGAGAATTGGTCTTTGATAAGGAAAGACAAACTTTATTACTAAATTCGTGATATTATCTCTCCAAGAATCAAGGAGAATTGGTCTCTGATAAGGAAAAAGAGATTCTATCACCAAAGTCACAAGATTATCTTTCCAAGAATCAAGGAGAAATCCAAGTATAAAACAAAAACTCCCCACGAGGGAAAGGTATGCAACCCTAATTATCGTACTTCCTTCTTCTTTTTCTCCATCATTTTGCTGACTTAAGCATCATAGAGGCAGTCGGCAAACTGTCATTGGATCCCTTTTTTGCAGGTTTATACCACACCGCTAATGCCCCGGAGGTCAGACGAACTAGGTACCGACAATCATGACCTATATTTCTAAACAATAAGAAGCCTACTATTGAACATTCTTTAAATGAGATTCGATTATTAACAAATATATTAAATAAATAAACACACCCTTCAAATATAAATAAATATGTGGAATGAGTAATGGCATGAGCAAATAGGTGAAAATTTGGCATAAAGATACTCATCGGTCAAGAAAATACAAAGTGGAGAGCTAAATAAATATTAAAATCAAGAAAGAAAATAATGTACCTTTAAAGAAATGACTATTCAACCTTTTTCTTTGTTTTCTTTAGAATTCCCTAACCGTCTTCCTCCAAATAAGCGTCCTCCTACTCTCTACTACCCTCCTCCCTTTTGTTCCCTCTTGATCATGTCTCTAATATATAAGAACTCCCAGAGAAAACTAACCTTAAAACCCCTAAGGAAAGGATCAAACACCTTCCCCCAAAAGAAAATGAAGAAAATCAAATGAAAATAAAGGAAAAGCCAATAAAATAAAACCAAAATTACGTAAAATAAAATAAATGAATATAAGCCCAAATTTGGGGTTTACAAATACGTCTCTCTTCGATAGAGTTCACGAGTGTATTAAGCAAGCACAATGAAGTGAAACGAATGTGTCAAAAGTGAGTGAAGTGAGATGAACTCTATCAAAGAACAAAGGAGACCCCAAAAGTGTCCACAATGAACGCGACCTCGCTCAAAATGAGGCGACCTAAGTGGCTCTAAAAACTCTAGAAGCTAAGCAAAGAACAAAAGAAAAAATTCTAAGATGCCACTAAATTCACAAAACAAGTCCAAACCTTCCCCAAATGGCCTCCAAAGGTGGTCAGGGTATCGATGTTGAAATCAAGTGATAGTTAGACCACCAAAGAGAAGCAAACGAATATGCGTAAAGAGAGATTGACACTCACCATACGAAGGCAATAAAGACTAATACAAGACAACTGCACAAAACTCAAGTAAGCACACCTAGAGGGGGAATTGATAAGGTGTCTATTTATAAATAGTGCTTCAAATGACACTACTAACATGGATGAAGAGGGCGAATGCAATCAAGGTTCAACATGGCTCAAAGACTAAGAAAGAGAAAAAGGAAAAAAAATGAGCTCGAGGTTCAGAAAGGAAAGAAAGTAGCTCAAGGCTAAACAAGGCTCAAGGTAGGAAAAATGAGAAAAGCGAGATCCAACCTCGAAAATGAAATATAACAGCTCAAGGTTGCGAGCTTAGGGCTCGAAAAGGCTCAGAGCCTAAAAAAAGGAAAAAGCGAGGAAAGCGAGCTCCAGGCTCGAAAAGGAAATAAAGTAACTCAGCTCTCGACAAGGCCTAAGACCTAAAAAAGGAAAAAGCAAGAAAAGCGAGCTCCGAGCTCAAAAAGGAAATAGAATTGCTCAAGGGTGAGAGCTTAGGGCTCAACAAGGCTTAAAGCCTTAAAAGAAAATAAGCGAGCTTTGGGCTTGAAAAGGAAATAAAACAGCTTAAGGCTCGATAAGGCTCAAGGCCTAAAAAGGAAAAAAACGAGAAAGCGAGCTCTAGGCTCAAAAAAGAAATAGAACAACTTAGGGCTCAACAAGGCTCAAGGCCAAAAAAGGAAAAAGCGAACTCCAGGCTTGAAAAGGAAATAAAACAACTCATGGCGACAAGGCTCGGAGTCTAAAAAGGAAAAACTGAGAAACCGAGCTCTGGGCTCAAAAAGGAAATAAAACATATCAAGGATGAGGGCTCCAAGGCTCAACAAGGGTCAGGGCCTAAATAGGAAAAATGTGAGTTCCGGGCTCGAAAAGGAAATAAAACAGCTCATGGCTCTATAAGGTTCAAGGCCTATAAAGGAAAAGGTGAGAAAGTGAGCTCCGGGCTCGAAAATGAGATAGAACAGCTCGAGACAAAGAGCTCAGGGCTCAACAAGGCTCATGGCCTAAAAAGGAAAAGGCGATCTCCGGGCTAGAAAGGAAATAAATCAGCTCAAGGCTAAGAGCTCAGGCTCGAAAAGACTTAGGACATAAAAAAGGAAAAAGCAAGCTCTAGGATCGAAAAGGAAATAAAACATCTTTGGGTTGAGAGCTTAGGGTTCGACAAGGCTCAGGGCATAAAAAAGAAAAAAGCGAGCTCTAGGCTCAAAAAAGGAAATAAAATAGCTCAAGGTTGAGAGCTAAGGGCTTGAAAAGGCTTAGAGCCTAAAAAAAGGAAAAATGAGGAGCGAGCTTCTAGGCCCGAAGGCCAGCTAACTCAGCCTCGACAAGGCTTAAGGCCTAAAAAAAGGAAAGTAAGAAAAGAGTCTGCCCGAAAAGGAAATAGAATAGCTAAAGGGTGAGAGCTCAAGGCTCAACAAGGCTTAAAGCCTAAAAAGAAAATAAGCGAGCTCTGGGCTTGAAAATGAAATAAAACAGCTCAAGGCTCGATAAGGCTCAAGGCCAAAAATGGAAAAAAGCGAGAAAGCGAGCTCTAGGCTCGAAAAAGAAATAGAACAACTCAATGCTCAACAAGGCTCAAGGCCTAAAAAGGAAAAAGCGAGCTCCAGGCTCGAAAAGGAAATAAAACATATCAAGGCTGAGGGCCTAAATAGGAAAAATGAGAGCTCCGGGCTCGAAAAGGAAATAAAACAGCTCATGGCTCTATAAGGCTCAAGGCCTATAAAGGAAAGAGCGAGAAAGCGAGCTCTGGGCTCTAAAATGAGATAGAACGGCTCAGGACAGAGAGCTTAGAGCTCAACAAGGCTCATGGCCTGTGTGTTGAAAAGTCGAGTCCCGGGCCTCGAAGGAAATGCACACAAATTAGCTCAAGGCCCGACAAGACCAAGACATAAAAGGAAAAGCGAGCTCTAGTTCAAAAGGAACAAACAATTTTAGGTTGAGGAGCTTAAGGTTCGATAAGGCTCAGGGCATAAAAAGGAAAAAAAGCGAGCTCTAGGCTCGAAAAAGGAAATATAACAGCTCAGGGCTGAGAGTTGAGGACTCAGCAAGGCTTAGGACCTAAAAAAAAAGAAAAATCGAGCTTCGAGCTCAAAAAGGAAATAAAACAGTTCAAGTCTAAGAGCTCATGGCTCGACAAGGCTCAAGGCCTAAAAAAGGAAAAATAGAGCTCGGAGCTCAAAAAGGAAATAAAACAGCTCAGGGTTCGACAAGGCTCATGGTCTAAAAAGGAAAAAGCGAGCTCCCTGCTCGAAAAGGAAATAAAACAGCTCAAGGCTGAGAGCTTAGGACTTGACAAGGCTCATGGCCTAAAAAGGAAAAAAAAAAAGCGAGAAAAGCTAGCTCCAATCTCGAAAAGGAAATAAAACAACTCAGGATTGAGAGCTCAAGACTCAACAAGCCTCAAGGCTTAAAAAGGAAAAAAGCGAGCTCCAGGCTCGAAAAGGAAATAAAACAAGTCAGAGCTCAGAGCTCAGAGCTTGACAAGGCTTAGGGTATAAAAAGGAAAAAGCGAGAAAGTGAGCTCCAGGCTCGAAAAGGAAATAGAATAGCTCAGGGCTCAACAAAGCTTAGGGCCTAAAAAGTAAAAAGAGAGCTTCAGGCTAGAAAAGGAAATAAAACAGCTCAGGGCTGAGAGCTTAGGGCTCGACAAGGCTCATAGCCTAAAAATGAAAAAAAAAAAAACAACTAGAAAAACGAGCTTGGGCTCGAAAAGGAAATAAAACAGCTTAGGACTGAGAGCTTAGGACTCAACAAGGCTGAGGGCCTAAAAAAGGAAAAAGCGAGCTCCGGGCTCGAAAAGGAAATAAAACTACTCAGGGCTGAGAGCTCGGGGCTTGACAAGGCTCAGGGCCTAAAAAGGAAAAAAAAAAAAAAAAGTGAGCTCAGAGCTCAAAAAGGAAATAAAACAACTTGGGGTTGAGAGCTCAACAAGGCTTAGGGCCTTAAAAAAGGAAAAAGCAAGCTCCGGGCTCGAAAAATAAATAAAACAACTCAAGGCTGAGGCTCAGGCTCGACAAAGCTCAGGGCCTAAAAGGGAAAAAAGCAAGCTCCGGACTCGAAAATGAAAGAAAATAGCTCAAGGCTAAGAGCTTAAGGTTCGACAAGGCTAAGTGCCTAAAAAGGAAAAAGCGAGAAAAGTGAGCTCCGGGCTCAAAAAAGAAATAAAACAGCTCAAGGCTGAGAGCTTAGGGCTCGGCAAGGTTAGGAGCCTAAAAAAAAGAAAAAGCGAGAAAAGCAAAAAGTGACTCAGACGGGATATGCCCCAATATGCAACTCAAAAAGGTCAATAAAGCAATGCGATGGTAGCGAAACCTACTAATGATCTAACAACATCAGTGGATGGGGTATGCCCCTAGTATGCAAAGGTGACTAAAGGAATAAGTGAAATGTCCCCCAAAACTATTAACACTCTAGAGTATGCTCATCGATCATGTAGTGAAGTGAAAATCTAACCTCAAGAATGCCAAATAGGACCATGCATCAAGTCATGACAACAGAATAAAACTAACTAACAATCAAAATTATAGTAACCAACACTCAACATGCTAACTACCAAAATGGAGACATCATCAAAAATGAGACAATAATATATAAGGCTCTGCCACCATGGAAGGTGTTGAACCTAAAGACCAATAAGGGTGAATGCTCGACTGTAAAACTCAAAGACTAAACTGCATCTTTCCTGATCAAAGACGCAAATCATAAATCATGGTGAAATGGGTAGGTCAAAGAAGATAAAGGATAGGGTATGGTAAAATAGGTATTGATATGAGACTATCAAGAAGAAAATATCTAGGTATGGATGGAGGATAGATAAATATCCAAGATCAACCAGGTATGTCGAAAAGATTATATCTCAAGTGACATTAAATTCACAATGCATCAAAATCCTCTACTAAATGGTCACTCACTATGTTGATGAACCAAAACAATGAGGTAGTTATGCCCTAGTAACAAATAAAACAACTACATCTCTGATAAGTGAGCTCTCAAAAGTGACTATACTCCAATATAGGAATGTCTCAAGATCCATCATCTATAGAAAAGAGGGCTATGCCCCAGAAGATCCTCTCAAGGATCCGCTAACAATAGGATAGGTTTGCCCCAGTATCGAGTACGTACATATATGAAAAAAATGACCTCCAAAGTAGTCATGTCCTAATGTAAGAATGTATCATAATCCATCAATCAAAATAGGGACAACCCCAAAGTATATGATCATCATCGAAGTTCCTCATCTATCATGCTTTGAAATATCTCCAACCAACCTCGAATATCTCCCATGTGTAAGTTATCAAACATAATGTGTGGCAACATGGCCTCAAGGTGGTCTTACGACTCGGACCGTAATGTAGGCTTAGGTAATAGGGTAAAAGAAATGAAGGGAAACTAGGGTCAATAATCCCAATGATAAAAATATAAACAAACCCCTCCTGCTTGTAACGCAATGTATAGAAACCTCATGAGTCAGGAACCTGAGCTTGTCATGTGAGAACACTAAATAATGGATAGTGAAGTATCACATGTCAACTGGATGAGCGGACATGATATGTATTGATAAGACTACGTTCAGGTGTCGAGTGAGATAGGAAGAGAAAAGAAGAAATCGAAGTATGATCAAATAGGCAAAGGTAATGAAATGGAGGTCAACAAGAAAAGAACAAAGGTAAGAGTGGCTGATAGTCAACTTACGTTATAGCATGGAGGGAAGTCACATCTGAAATGGATGGTGTGATGGATAGACAATGATCCAAATATCCTAAAATGAGGTTAAGTCTATCTCAAATGTCGCCTAATCTGACTTAGAAGAGAGCTCATAGACAAACTCTCACCATCATATATACTCAGTGTAACAATATGTCACATCCATACTCGTGCCCCAAGAAGATGATACAATGGAATATATAAAAAAAATTTTCTTTTTTTTTTCTTTTGCCTTTTTTTTCTTTTTTTTTTTCTCTTTTTTTTCCTTTTTTTTCTTTTTCTTTTACATATACTCAAATCAACAATGACTTATATATAATATACAACCACATGAATGAAATCACCTCACGCACTGATGTAGCCATGAATCCTCACTGATAAGATAATCTCTCACAACCAAGATATCTAGATCACCGTCCAAGGGCTCAAATGAAAGAAAGATGTGTCCGTCCTCCATACTAAGACATGTAGAAGACCACCACTTAAGGGAAAGCGAAAGCAATGTCGTAAGTGAAATGAAATGAGAAAGAAAGGGGGTGGGTAGGAGACTAATGGTGACATGTGATATGAGGGAGTAGTGATGATGTCAAAATGGGAAGATCATGGTAGCGAAGAATGAAGTGGATCACAATATGTCTGTCAGGTCCAAAGCTCATGAGATCTCTAATTTAAGCATCCATACATCATGGAGCCCTCAACCCAGTGTAAAGATAAATGAGGTGATGAAAGAAAGGGCTATAACATCCATGTGATGCTCAATGGGCTAGCAACAGATAACTCTATATGTGTATGAGATAAAGTAAAAGGGTCATGAAATGATGACCATCCATCCTTTGACCACAACATCATAGATCATGTTCTCGAGATTACACATGGTCAACAATAAAGATCAACACTTACCAAATGTAGCAATGTCAAATCCTCTATAATCATATGAAAGCTCATGTTATATGCTCTATAAAACCTCTCAAACCATCTCAACGGCATAGGCGCAATAACAATCTTATCAAAATCGCCTAATTGTTTCAATACAAGTACTCACTGTCAACCCCCTATAAATAAATTTCCATAGCCAACTAACTCTAAGTCATATGGGTACTCAGACTATACCATGTAACAACTCATCTCCTCATCTCAACCATAGAATAATCAATGATCTCATCAAGTAATCAAACTGCCCTCCCATCATAATTCACATCTCATAAGATGCAATACTCTCATCAAATCTAGTCATTTAGAACCCTACATGGTCAAATCAAGGAAGTGATATAAAAGGCTAAGGTATATATGGGGGAAATGAATGAGAATGTAGTGGTGCTCGAGAATGACAATGTAAAGTTAATGATAATAGGTCATCGGGTCCAAAAAAGGCTAAGGCAAGAATACAAGTGTAAATGAGATGCTACTCTGACCAAGTAGAATGAGTCTCAATCTCGAACTCCTCGTGTCAAGTCTCCAATCTAAGGTCAAAAAGCTCAAAACCCTCCATGATGGGTTGGGCCCAAGTGATCATAACATGAAAGTGAAGGTGTCTCAAGTCAACACCATAACATAACAAACACTAAATGATCCTATGGTGGAAATCATAATCCGGATGTAAGATAGGAACCCTAGAGTCATGAAGGAGTCCACTATAAAATGGCCACAAATATGAATATAAAAACACTAACATGAGATCAATACCCCATCTATAGTCATGAGTCCTTGATTCAACCTTCAATTTGAGCCCCATGATGAAAACAATATAAGGTGATCAAGGCGGGTCAGAAAAAATGTTTGAATATAAAAACATGCCTTTCACATTTCATATGGAAATAATAGGCCTCAAATTGAAAACTGAATCAAGTATCCAATAAGGAACATATTGAGCTCATGATAGGTGTGTGGTGCTAAAGAAGTGATCAATGAGCATACCCAAGGTATCAAGCAGGGAGTGACGATAAGCTAAGTGTAAGCGTCAACCCAAGAAAATAAGACTCATGAAAACCCTATGGAGAAGGCTCTCTAAACAAACTAAGCGACATGGAGTAAATCTAACGTGCAAAGACAAGGAGTGGTCCAACTAACACTCAAAACTCAAACCGATCTCTAAACACTAAAGAGGAGACCAAAGGGGCCCTAAAGGCTCTCAGATGCACCCATGTGTAGGTAAAGGAATCCTAGAAAAAGAATCTATGCTCAACCTATAAGGTCAAGTTGGCTCTAAAATAAAAATGGACTTTTGAAGGGGTCCTTAGTAAGAGCGATCGTATCCTCCAGCGATACACAACCTCTTACAAGCCTCCGAAGAGACGGGGTGTTTCTATGCAAGGTGGTCATCACCTCCACACATGCAGTACCTCGACATCCTGAGGGGGTTTCCTATGGTGAAGGCTCTCACTACTCTAAGCAAAAAACTAAGTGCTTAGTGAATATGTAGGTACATCCAAAAAACCTAACAAACTAAGCACAAAGAAAGCACATTGATCACACAAGTATCCTGAAATCTAGCTCTAGGCTATACAAGTCTTTAAAGATCGAACAACAATTAGTGTCAATATGTCGACCACCTCCAAAATTCTCTCATACATAGATATAGCCCATCACTAAACCTTACTCTTAATCACTAGCTCGGTCAAAGAGCACATAAGGAGCAACAAGTCTCCAATCAAACACACAATCAAGGGAAACCAAGTCGACCGAGGCTAGTGGTTTAGAGATAAGGGGATATATGTATGTCCCACACAGACATGCAACATGCGATCAAGCATAAGTAGGGTAACTATGCAACAAACAGTCATGTGAAGCATAAGCATATCATCCAAATCTACACACAATCTAAGCAAGGAATACAAGATGCATATGTAACAATCCCAAGCGATCCCCATTAATCGACCGATCAAATACCATATTTGCCTCAACAATGTTCAAGCTTAAACCTCTAAAACGATCCCTAGTGGAGTTGCCATTTTGTGGACACCACATTTTGGCTATTAGGCGTTTCTCACTAAAAAGACGAGACTCCTTTTATATATATATATATATATATATATATATATAAAACCATTTTGAAAACGGTTTTGGAGTCGCCACTTATTTTATTTTATTTTTAAGTGAAAAAAATAAAAAATAAAACCCTAAATGTGACTCCTAATAGGAAAATTAAGTCTATGAAAATCGAGTCTAGATTTGGGGGTTAGGTTACCTATTTGGAAGGTACAATGAAAAGCCATAGCACCCCTCTAAGCCCCTAAAAATTGGGTCTCTAATAATCGAGTTAAGACAAATAGTGCAATTGACTAATCGGATAATAGATACCAATAAATCAAGCAGATAATAAAGAAGCAAAGTCGAGAATAATGAATGTGTACCTGATTGGTGAACCGAGAACGTTTTCAATTGAAAACCAGGTTAGTGCGATAAAAAATACAAAATATTTAAAGCCAAATATTGAAACTTGTTTATAAACTAAGTGTTAAATTATTTGTTGAAAACATATATGGGATGTTGAGCCCCCACCAAGGCCTGTTTATTTAGCACATAGTCAACTCCACAAATTCATTTTATTGGAATTATAGAATTGATTGTGCATTTAGAGTTTTTAAAATTAGGTTTAAAAAAAGTAAATTTGAAAAATGAAAATTTAATTAGGGAATTCAAAGAAAATAAAAATAAAAATATCACTTTGAAAAAGAAAAAGTTTGAAGTTTGAATATTTGGAAAATAATATTTGATTTGTAAATTTAAAGAAAGTGAATTTTGAATTTTAAAGAATTTTTTTTTTAAACATAGAGATGATAAATTCTATATATATTTTTTAATTTAAATAAAGTAATTTTTAAAATTTTGAAAATATAGAAAATGTATTTTTAATTATGGAAAATAATTTAATTTAGTAATTAAGGAAAATGATTTTTTTTTAACTTTGAAATTAAAGAAAATTATTTTTTTTTTAAATTTAGATAACAAAAGTAATAGGGTGAAAGTTAAAATAATAATAATAATAATAATAATATTTGTTTGAAGGTTAGTATTAAAGAAAGTTAAAATTGATGAAAATGGAGATGTTAGTTATATTATTTAAAACAGACAAAAGTTTGAAATAAAAAGAGATATAGATTAATGGTTTAAGGTATTTACTTACAAGTTACAACACAAAGGACATGTTCAATTCCTCATGTTGCATTTGAGATATTTTATTTTTAAAGGTGTGCGCCCTAAGTGATGTGGCAGTGGGCCCTAAATGAGGTGGTAGTGACATGGCAATGGATCCTAAGGATGAGCAAGATTTAGTGAGTTGGGCTAGACCTAAGGTAGATGAATTAGACTTAAGGGATAAATAGGTTAGGATAGCTAATAGGTTTGAACTTAAGGTAGATGAGTCGAACCTAATAGATTGGACCTAAGATAAATGGGTTAGATCTAATGAGTTAGACCTTAAATAAATGGGTTGGGTAATTAATGGGCTTAAAAGGTTAGTCAAACAACCTAATATGCCTAAAAGATTTAAGATAAAGGGGTTGCTTGGTCAAAAAAACCTAATAGGTAACTTAATTAGATGCCGTAAACCAAATTAAAACATAAAGTTGAATAATAATTGGATATTATACAAGGTAATATAAGACTAATTCTCACATTCAGTATCCTGATGACCATGTTGAAACCCATTTCAATATAAATCCTCAATAAACATCCATCTCAATCATGACCTCATCAAATATCATATATATCATTTATTGCATAGAAATAAAGGTCAAAGAGCAATCATTGCCTAGAGGATTGAATCTTAATATGAAATAAAACAACTCAAACATCAATTATTAAAATAATAAATCATTAAATTAAAAAAAGTCTTAGAAGTCCAAGAACATTAAATGCATGTGGGAATAAGTGTCTATGAGGCCCAAAAGAACCGTATGAACCAAAGAAAAAATAAATAAAAATGAATAAAAAAATTACAAACACTACATGTCTGCCCATCCTGAACATCTAGTCCGGATTCTTGAAATCTACCCCATAAATTAAATCTCACACGACATCTACATATAAGAATTAATAAAATAGAATTTGATCTTTCAAAAAATAAAATAAAATAGAATTTGAACATTTGAACACATTGAATATAAGAATAATTCTATTTGAACATAAAATAGAATATAATTCATAGATTACATAATGTGTTGAGTTCAAATTCTATTTTATTTTATTTAAAAAAAAATAGAATTTGAACTCACCACAGCATCTAATCTATGAATTCTATTCTAGGACGTCATGATCACAATCCTACAACCAGCGTACATCATAGCATCATCAAGATGAATCCTGAATGAGTCTACAACATGATATAAGAGGAAAAGAAATTCACAAGCAACTCAATGCTTGATAAGAACATATTGAGTGCCACAAAATAACTTTAATGAAAGGATCCTAAAGAATAATGATCATACCTGACCATTTTCCAAACATTCAACAAATCCTTTTACCTTTCCCTTTCTTTCAACCTTTTGTTTCTTCCCAAATAAGCACCTTTTGCTTCAAGAAAATTCTTCTCCCTCTAGTCCTGCTCCAAAGAAATCCCCAAATTGATGGATGCCCCCCTCCCTCTCCGATGGTCCTCCCCCCTGGTCCTCTATCTCCAAAGTCCTCTCTCGTATTTAGAATTGGTAAAATTTGACATGACACGTAAACACGACACAAACTCAACTTCACGGGTTTGGGTTGAGTATAATCGTATTTGAGTCATATTCGTGTTGACCCGCCTAACACGTTTAATAAATGGGTCATATTCGTGTTGACATGCATAACACAAATTTGACCCGAATTGATCCGTTTAATTATTATATTAATTAATTAACCTATTTAATAAGTTATTTGTGTTAAATGTGGATTATTAATTATAATTCCTATTAATTTAAATAATGTATATTAATAAACATGTTAAATTTAATAGGTTATTTGTGTTAAACATGCATGGATGATTAATTATAATTTTTATTATGTTAAATAATCAAATTAAATGGATCATATTCGTGTTGACCTGCCTAACACAAATAATAAATGGGTTGGGTTTGGGTTAGCGAATGTTGACACGTTTATTATTCATGTTTGGTTTGGGTTGGCGAATGTTGACACGATTCGTACATTGACACGACACGAACACGACCCATTGACACAAATTGCCACCCCTACTAATATCTAGGAATTTTCAAAGAAAACTAATCCTAAAACCACCTAAAAGAAAGGATCAAAACCCTTTCTTAGAAGAAAATGAAGAAAATAAAAATCAAAAAAGGAAAATCCAATCAAATAAAATCAAAATTAAGTAAAATAAAAAAAAAATAACATGTGCCTAAATTTGGGGTCTACAAATATATCCATCTTCAATAAAGTTCATGAATGTAGTGAGCAAGCACAATGAAGTGAAACGAATCTAAGAAAAGTAAGTGAAGTGAACTCTATCGAATAAGAAAAGAGATCCCAAAAGTGTCCATGATGAACGAGACCTCGCTTGAAACAAGGCGGCCTAAAAGGCTCTATCAACTCTAAAAGCAAATAACAAAAGAAAAAGTCTAAAATGCCACTTAAGTCACAAAACAAGTCAAAACCTCTCCCAAATGGCCTCCAAAGGTCGTCAAGGAATCGGTGTTGTAGTCAAGTGATAGTTGGACAACTAAAGAGAAACAAACGAATATGTGTAAACGGAGATCGACACTCACCACATGAAAGCACTAATGACTAAGACAATAAAAATCCACAAAACTCAAGTAAGCTAACCCGAGGGGGAACTGATAAGGTGATTGTCTATAGATAGTGCTCCAAATGACACTACTAACATGGATGAAGAGGACAAACACAATCAAGGATCGGCATGGATCAAAGACTAAGAGAGGAAAAATAGGAAAAAAGCGAGCTCCGAGCTGGGAGCCCAGGGATCAACGAAACTTAACGCTTAAAAAGGAAAGAGTGAGAAAAGCGAGCTCCGAGCTCAAAATGGAAATAAAGCAGCTCAAGGCTAAGAGATCAGAGCTAAGACCTTAAGATTCGACATGGCTCATGGCTTAAAAATAAAAAGGGAAAAGCAAGTTCCAAACTCAAAAAAGAAAGAAAACAAGCTCCAAGAGGCTCAAGGCCTATAAGAGGGAAAAAAGTGAGGAAAGCGAGCTCCAGGTTCAAAAATGAAAGAAAACGACTCAAGGTTGAGAGCTCAAGGCTCGCCAAGGCTCAAGGCCTAAAAAAGAAAAAAGCGAGAAAGTGAGCTCCGAACTTGAAAAGGAAATAAAACAACTCAAGGTTGAGAGCTCGGGGCTCGACAAGGCTTAGGGCCTAAAAAAAAGAAAAAGCGAGAAAGCGGGCTCTAGGCTCGAAAAAGAAATAAAACAGCTCAGGGCTGAGAGCTCAAGGCTCAACAAGGCTAAGGGCCTAAAAAAGGAAAAAGCGAGAAAAGTGAGCTTCGGGTTCAAAAATGAAATAAAACAGCTCAGGGCTAAGAGCTCAGGGCCTAAAAAAGGAAAAGGAGAGCTTCGGGCTCGAAAATAAAATAAAACAACTCAAGGCTCAATAAGGCTCACGGCTAAAAAAAGAAAAAAGCGAGAAAAATGAGATCCGAGCTCGAAAATGAAATAAAACAGCTCTGGACTGAGTGCTCAAGGCTCAATAAGGCTAAGGGTGTAAAAAAGAAAAAAGCGAGCTCCAAGCTCGAAAAGGAAATAAAATAGATTAAGGTTGAGAACTCAGAGCTTGACAAGGCTCGAGGCCTAAAAAAAAGGCGAGAAAGCGAGCTTCGGGCTTAAAACGAAAATAAAACAACTCAAAGTTGAGAGCTCAGGGCTCAACAAGGCTTAGGGCCTAAAAAGGAAAAATGCGAGCTCCGGGCTCGAAAAGGAAATAAAACAGCTTAGGGTTGAAAGCTCAGGGCAACAAGGCTTAGGGCTTAAAAAAGAAAAAATCGAGAAAAGTAAGCCCGCCCGAACGAATCAAAACAACCAAGGTCGAGAGCGCTCAAGGCTCAACAAGGCTCGTGGCCTAAAAGGAAAAGCAAGTTCTAGGGTCTAAAGAAATAAAGCACCGAGGTCAGAGAGCTCAAGGTTTGACAAGGCTCAAGGCCTAAAAGGAAAAAGTAGCCCGACTCGGTAAGGAAATAAAACAAATTGTGGTTGAGAGCTTAGGGGCCTAAACAGTGGAAAAGCGAGCCTGGACTCTGAAAGGAAATAAAAACAACTTAGATTTGAGAGCCTGTTATTCGACAAGGCTCGAGGCCTAAAGAAGGAAAAAGCAAGAAAAGTGAGCTATGGGCTAGAAAAAGAAATAAAATAGCTCAAGGCTCAACAAGGCTCAAGACCTAAAAAAGGAAAAAGCGAGAAAAGTGAACTCTGTGCTTGAAAAAGGAAATAAAACAGCTCAGGGCTAAATAAGGCTCACAGCCTAAAAAGAGGAAAAAACGAGAAAGTGAGTTTCGGGCTTGAAAAGGAAATAATATAGCTTAGGGCTGAGAGCTCAAGGCTCAACAAGGCTCAGGGCCTAAAAAGGAAAAAAGTGAGCTCCAAACTTGAAAATGAAATAAAACAGCTCAAGGCTGAGAGCTCAAGGCTCGACAAAGCTGAGGGCTTTAAAAAGTTAAGTAAAACAGAAAAGCGAAGTTGTCGACCGGTGCTGAAATAAAGCAACCAAGGTTGAGACCTCAGGCTCGATAAGGTCAGAGAGGGCTTAAAAAATGAAAATAGGAAAGTTTAGCTCGAGTTTAAAAAAATTAAATAAAGCAACTTAGGGCTTGACAAGGCGAAAAGCGACTAGTATAGGATATCCCTAATATGCAATTCAAAAAGGTTAATAACTCAATGTAATAATAGTGCAATCTACTAATGATCTAACAACATCGGTGGAAAGGGGTATGCCCTTAGAATGCAATGATGACTAAGTAAAAAGTAAATGTTCCCAAAACTACTGACACTCTAGAGTATGTTCATGATCATAAAGTGAAGTGAAAATCTAATCTCAAGAATGCCAGATATGACCATGAATAAGGCATGCCAACTGGATAAAACTAACCAGCAATCACAATCATAGTAACCAACATTTAACATGCTAACTCCCAAAATGAAGACATCATCACAAATGAGTAAATAATCTACTAGTATAGAAGGTGTTGAAAATAGAGACCAATAAGGGTGAAGGCTTGGCTTTAAACTCAAAGATTGAGTCACATCCTTCTTGATCAAAGGAGCAAATCATAAATCATGGTGAATTTGATAAGTCCAATAAGATGAAGGATAGGGTCTTATAAAATATGTGTAAGTATGAGGATATCAAGAAGGAAATGTCTGGGTATGGGATGAAAGATAGGTTGGTATCCAAGATCGGCTAGTTATGTCGAGAAAACTAAATCTCATGTGACCACAGTGCATCAAAATCCTCCATCAAATGGTTACTCGCAACGTCAATGAACCAAAACAGTGAGGTAGTTATGCCATAGTAACAAATAAAACAACTGCATATTTGCTAAGTATGCTCTCATAAGTGACTATACTCCAATATAGGAATGTTTCAAGATCCATCATCCGAGGAAGAAAGGACTATACCCCAGTATAGATCATCTCAAGGATCCGCCAACAATAGGATAGCTATGCCCCAGTATCGAGTACGTGCATATATGATAAAAATGACCTCCAAAGTAGCCATGTCCCAATGTAAAAAAAAAATGTCTCATGATCCATCAATAAAAATAGGGACAACCCCAAAATATATGATCATAATCGAAGCTCCGCATCCATCATGCTCTGAAATATCTCCAACCAACCTCGAATATCGCCCATGTGTAAGCTATCAAACATAATATGTGGTATCATGGCCACAGGGTGGTCTTACGACTCGGAATGTAATGTAAGCTTAGGTAATAGGGTAAGAGAAATGAATGGAAACTAGGCTCAATAATCCCAATGAGAAAAATATCAACAAACCCCTTATGCATGTAATGCAATATAAAGAAAGTGAGCTTCAGGCTCGAAAATGAAATAAAACAGCTAAAGGTCGAGAGCTCAGGGCTCGACAAGGCTAAGGGCTTAAAAAAAAAGGAAAAAACGGGAAAAGCGAGCTCTATACTTGAAAAATAAATAAAGCAGCTCAAGGCTGAGAGCTCGGGGCTCGATAAGGCTAAGGGCCTAAAAAAAGGGAAAAAACGGGAAAAGCGAGGTCCGAGCTAAAAAAAAATTAAATAAAATAGCTCAGGGCTCGACAAGGCTCAAGGCCTAAAAAAGGAATAGGCGAAAAGCGACTCATACGGGATATGCCCTAATATGCAACTCAAAAGGTTAATAATTCAATGTAATAACAATGAAATCTACTAATGATCTGACAACATTGGTGGAAAGGGGTATGCCTCTAGAACACAATGATGACTAAGAAAAAAGCAAATGTTCCCAAAACTACTGACACTCTAGAGTATGCTCATGATCACGCAATGAAGTGCAGATCTAACTTCAAGAATGCCAGATAGGACCATGAATCGAGGCATGCTAACTGGATAAAACTAACCAACAATCACAATCGTAGTAACCAACATTTAACATGCTAACTCCCAAAATGAAGACATCATCACAAATGAGTAAATAATCTGTTGGTATAGAACGTGTTGAAAATAAAGACCAATAAGGGTGAACGCTCGGCTTTAAACTCAAATATTAAGTCACATCCTTCTTGATCAAAGGAGAAAATCATAAATCATGGTGAATTTGGTAGCTCTAATAAGATAAAGGATAGGGTTTGGTAAAATATTTGTAAGTATGAGGATATCAAGAAGGAAATGTCTGGGTATGGGATGAAAGATAGGTAGGTATCCAAGATCGGCCACGTATGTCGAAAAAACTAAATCTCATGTGACCACAATGCATCAAAATCCTCCATCAAATGGTCACTCACTGCATCAATGAACCAAAACAGTGAGGTAGCTATGCCCTAGTAACAAATAAAACAACTGCATATCTGATAAGTATGCTCTCAAAAGTTAGTATACTCCAATATAGGAATGTTTCAAGATCCATCATCCAAGGAAAAAAGGATTATGCCCCAGTACAGATCATCTCAAGGATCCGCCAACAATAGGATAGGTATGCCCTAGTATCAAGTATGTGCATATATGATAAAAATGACCTCCAAAGTAGCCATGTCCCAATGTAAAAAAAATGTCTCATGATCCATCAATAAAAATAGGGACACCCCCCAAATATATGATCATCATCAAAGCTCCTCATCCATCATGCTCTAAAATATCTCCAACGAACCTCGAATATCACCCATGTGTAAGCTATCAAACATAATGTATGGTATCATGGCCTCAGGGTGGTCTTACGACTTAAACTATAATGTAGGCTCAGGTAATAGGGTAAGAGAAATGAATGGAAACTAGGTTCAATAATCCCAATGAGAAAAATATCAACAAACCCCTCATGCATGTAATGCAATGTAAAGAAACCTCAAGAGTCGAGAACTTGAGCACATCATGTGAGAACACTAAATACTGGGTAGTGAAGTATCACATGTCACTAGGATGAATAGAAACAATATGTGAACGATAAAGACACTCTCCAGGGTGAAGCGAGGTAGGAATGGGAAAAAACTCGGACATGGTCAAATCGATAAAGGTAATGAAATGAAGGTTAACAAGAAAAAGCACAAAGGTGGGAGTGGATGATAGTCGTCTCACATTATTATACCATGAAGGGAAATCACATCTAAAATGGATGATGTGATGGATAGACAATGATCCAAATATCCTTAAATGAGGTCACAAATCTTTCTCAAATGTCGCACAATCTAACTCGGAAGAGAGCTCACATACAAACTCTCACCATCATATATACTCAATGTAGCGAGATGTCACGTCCATACACGTGCCCCAAGAATTATGATACAATGGAATATATAAATGATTTTTTTTCCTTTTATTTTTTCTCCTTTTTTATTTTTTTCTTTTTTTCTTTTTTTTCTTTCTTTTTTTTTTTTTCCTTTTTTTTTTAATTTTTTTTTTCACATAATCAAATCAACAATGACTGATATACAATATAAAACCACATGAATGAAATCACCTCACACACTAATGTAGCCAGAAATCCTCACTGATAAGATAATCTCTCACAACCAAGATATTTAGATCATTATCCAAGGGGTGAAATAAAGGAAATATGTGCCTACCCTCCATACAAAGACATGTAGAAGACCACCACTCAAGGGAAAGTTAAGGCAATGTTGTAAGTGAAATGCCATGGGAAAGAAAGGGGGTAAGAGACTAATGGTGACATGTGACATGAGGGAGTAATGAAGATGTCAAAATGGGAAGATCATGGTAGCGAAGAATGAAGTGTATCACAATATGTCTGTTAGGTCCAATGCTCATGAGATCTCTAATCAAAGCATCCATAAATCATGGAGCCCTAAACCTGGTGATAAGTGCTTTTCATTCATGACTTTTTACCATTAATCACATATCAATCATATGCTTTTCTGGTGCTTTTGAGGGCTCTAATGTTTAACTTTATCATCTTATGGTTGTAGGTACATTTTGAAGCAAAGAGAGCATAAAGAGGGCCAAAAAGATGAATTTCTTGGTTGTACCATGACCTCCCATGGATTTGAGCTTGATATGTTTGAATTATACACTTCTCAACCTTTCCAACGAGTCCAAGATCACCCAATTCAAAGTTTAAACAAAAAAGATACGGCCTCGTGAAGTCAATGGAGGATTTTCTAAAACACCACATGCAGCACCCCTCACAGTTTGTGAATTTTCAGTCAACTTAATGGCCTCCAATGACTTCAAGCATGATATGGATGGATTTTACACCTCAAGATCTTTCCAGCAGTAATAAGAACACCAAATTTGGAGTCCGGACTGACCTCGAGAAGTGTGGTCATGACCATAGTATTTCATGGTTGCGACCGCAACCTTTTTCCTACAGCAATTGTGTTTCACATAGTGCAGTGTGATTGCAACCACAAGAACTCTATGTTCGCAACCACGCGTCGAAACTTCCTTTTTTAGGTTGATTTCGGCCTACAACTTCAAGACCATTCTAGGGTTTGAACTTTGAGAGAGGGAGGCTCTCTCTTAGGGTTTCTCCTCTCTTTGAAGCTTGTTCCATTTTCTAGGGTTAGATTTCTTAAATTTGTTAGATTTAGGTTTGTTTTCTAAATAACCTTGTTTGTAATCAACTATTGCTTGAAGCACGACCTTGTGGAGTATATATTTCAGTGTGGAACTTGGGATTGAATCTACTTGCAGCTTAAACTCTATTTTTTTATCTCTATCTCTTCTCCTTCTTCAATTTCTACATCTTTATGTTTGTCTTAAATGTGATTTTGTGGGTTTTGATGGCTGAAATGTTAGGCTAGGCATTCTATAGCGTTGGTTATCAAATTTGATGTTAGATTACTCTAATCTTTAGTTTGGTTGGATGTTTTATGCTTGATTTGTTGTATTTGGTGTTAATACGTGAAATATTAAGGTTTTGGTTAATTGATACACGTTGAGAATTGGATCTTCAATCCCCTTTGATGCTTGGATTACACCCTAAAATCAAGTTCTGATTCTCTTAAGGTGTGAATCAATTAATCGGGATTCGAATTAACATAGTTAAAGAGGCCTAGGGAATTAGAAAGGTCTAGTACCATACGGATTTCACTAAAAGGGAACACCAAATGTATTAAGTGAGGATTGCAAGGACGTAAATATGACCAATCCAAGCTTAGTCTGGGTAGCTTTATTGCATGGACATAACTATGACCAATAGAGCTCCCGAGGTAAAAATGCCTTTGAAAAGTATCGTCCCATCGACCTAGAAGAATGTAACTATGAATAGGTGGATAGTGAAAGAAAATACAAGGGGGAACACAAAAGTGGAATCCTTGTACCATGGCCTTGTACCATGGCCTTGGACCAACTCAAGTGATAATTCACTCAACCTGAGCCTTTTCTAGATGAATAATTAGGCATCAATGACGATAACTAACCCTAGTTCCTCCTTAAGTTGTTTTCTCCCATTTCTAGTCAATTACTCCAGTTTTCACAAAGCACTATGTTTTTGTTTAGTTTAGTTTTTATTATTTTCACAATTTACCTCAAATCATTGAGTCGCTTAAACAGTGAATGACTTTAGTAGGTGAGGCACTTAATCCTCACTAAAACCAAACCTTCCTCCTGGGATCAATACTAGGTTTTAAAAGAAAGTCACTTTATTACTTATGCGACCTGTGCACTTGCAGTTAGCTACACTCGGTGTAAAGATAAATGATGTGATGAAAGAAAAGGCTATAACATCCATGTGAGGCTCAATGGCTTAGCAACGAATAACTCTATATGTGTAGGGGATAAGGTAAAAGGCTCATGAAATGATGGCCACCCTTCCTTTGACCACAACATCATACATCATGCTCTCAAGATTACACATGGTCAATAATAAAGATCAGCACTCACTCAATGTAGCAATGTCAAATCCTTTAAAATCATGTGAAAGCTCAAGTTATATGCTCTATAAGACCTCTCAAACTATCTCAATCATAGTATAGTAATAACACTCTCATCAAATCAGTTATCTGCTCTCTCAATACAAGCTACTCATCGTCAACCCATGTAAACCAGACCCCACAGCCAAATCAAACTCATGAAGTCATATGTAGGTGCTCGAACTAAATACCATGTAACAATTAATCTCCTTATCTCAACCATGGATGATCAATGATCCCATCGAATAATCAAACTGCCCTCTCATCTAAATCACATCTCATAAGATGCAATACTCTATGCTATTCTAGTCATCTCAAACTCTACCTAGTCGAATCAAAAAAGTGATATAAAAGGCTAGGGTATATATGGGAGAAAACGAATGTAGTGTGCTCGGGATGATAATATAAAGCTCATGATGATAGGTCATCGAGTCCGAAAAAGGCTAAAGTATGAATACAAGTGTAAATGAGATGCTACTTTGATCCAAGTGGAATAAGTCTCAATCTCCAACTCCTTGAGTCAAGTCTCCAATCTAAGGCCAATAAGCTCAAAACCCTTCATGATGGGTCGGGCCTAAGTGATCATGATGTGTATGGCGAAGTGATACACAGTGCTCAGTATCATGTCCTGGCCCTGGTGATATGCGTAAAACTTATGTAGACGGTAATGAGGAGGCACATGTTACAATAGGGGGCGTGGTGACAATAGAGTAATCAAGTTAGCATCCTTTAGCTTCTCAAAAGACTGAAATATGGTCATGCCCAATTTAGTGAACTGTCTCATGGTCCTCTGAGTCTATGGTTAACGTTGTTGTGGAGTGAAGGCTCTCTGATGTAGTGGCCGAGGTTGTATAGTGGTCTGAGCGACATATGGCTGGTGAACATAGGTTGGCTAAAGCTAATAATGAGGAGTGAGTAATTGAGCTTTGAAAGCAGAAGGCTTATAAGGTAACTGGTGAAAAGGCCTCTAATGATAACTGATAGCGCTAACCTCTCCAAATCTCCCACTAAATGGTCCCACAAGCTTCTTCCCTTTGGCATCATGGGAAAAAGTATCATTTGACCATAATCCTCGAGCAATGGCATCCTCAACACTGAATGCGACCTGAAATAATCTCCTAAGATCTTGAAAAGGGACACCAACAAGACATCTAGAAAATATGGGTTGAAGGTTCGGAAGAACCATATATATTTGCTCTTGCTCCTTTGGCCAATCTATCATATCAGCCACCTTAGCCCTCCAACAACTAACAAACGAAGAAACTGTCTCACCAAGCCTCTATCTAGTGGCCTCTAACTCTCGTCTAGATACATCAATACCAACATTGGAAGCAAACTGTGTCAGAAACTCATGGGTCACATCCTGCCACGTATGGAGTCTAAAAGGCTTAATTGATGCAAACCACCTCTATGCTACCCTAATAAGAGACATAGTAAACAGAGCAACCAACTATGTATCATCCAATCTATGTGCCCTCATGATACAACTATAGAGTCTCAAGTGACCCTTAGGGTCACTCACTCCACTATAACGCTCAATGTCTGGCATGTGAAACTTTGGTGGCAAGCTAGTCATCAGTATACCATCTCTATTATCCTAAGTAAGTCCCCCTCATGCATGTGCTTGTCTCATGTAGCCTCAGTTGTCCCGTCCCGGCCTCTGCTCGTCAATATAACTTTTATCGTCAATGTAGGGACTATAGAGCTGATGGGAGTGGGAACCATAATAGCACGTGGTGGAGCTGTCTCAAACTAACCAGATAATTGAAATGGAGCACCATAAGACACACCAGGTGAAGGAACTTGTGTTGTCTGCAGAGTAGGAGGAAGCGTCTCCCCGAGCTTCTTGCATGACCAAAGGGAGACTCATGGCGAAACTCTCCTAGCGGGATCCGGCGCTGATCATCCCAACCGAGATCACCATCTGGCGAGTGTAAACAAGCTCGTCGACATTCCCTACTAATCTATCTGAATATGGTGTGAATGCGATTTGATCGGAGTGACCGTGACTCTCCCCTCCCGGAAGCCGACTCCCGAGCTCGAGCAAACTCCTACAAAGATGATTCCCCATATTGAAAATGCAATCGATAAAGGACACAAGAGAAACCCATAAAGTAACAAATGTGACACAAATGCATGGTTCTGATGTGGCATCGCAAAATTTGGATTTATGATGTGAGATTTCATAGTCACAAAAATATTCACTATGAACCAACTACAAATGTGACTAGGAAACTCACATCAAATATCCGAGGTAAAGAAAGTGCATAGAACTTCCATGAGATCAATATCCATCTATAGCTATCAATCCTTGATTCAACCTTCAATCTAAGCTTCATAAAGAGAAAATAAGGTGACCAAGGCAAGTCGGAAAAAATGTATGAATATAAAAACATGCCTTTCACCTTTCATATGGAAATAATGTGAATCGAATTGAAATTTGAATCAAGTGTCCGATAAGGAACGTATTAAGCCCATGATAGAGATGAGGTCTGGAAGGTAAGAAGTGATCAATGAGCTACCCAAGGTATCAGCGACAGAAGTGACGATAAGCTAAGTATGTTTTCCGTCAACCAAAGAAAAGCCAAGACTGCGATAAACCTTATGTAGAGGCTCTCTGAAACACACTAATGCTTGAGGGGAATTAATATGACACGCAAAAACAAGGGTGGTCCAGACTAACTTGGCTTCAGGGCAACCAAGCCTGAGCCACTCGAAAGGAGACCAAGGGGAGAACACTAGACTCAATTATGACTAAAGTAGCCCTAAAGGCTCTTAGATGCACCCACATGTTGGAAAATGAATCCTAAAAAAAGATCTTAGTTCTACTGTAAGATTCGGTGACTCACAAATAAAGGGTGGGCTTTTGAATGGGTCCTAGTAAGGGCGGTGTGCCTCAGCAGTGCTCGATCTCTTGCCTCAGAGGGCAGGACCTTTCCGTGCAAAGTGGCCATCTGCCTCCACATATGCACCTCAGAGCATGCTAGGGTTCCCTGTGGTGAAGGCTCACTGCTAAGCAAAAAAACTAAGTGTACAATGAAGGTGTATGTGCATCCGAAAAACCTAATAAGTCTAGGCACAAAGAGAGCACACTAGTCACATAAGTATCTTGAAATCTAGATCTGGGTTATACAATTCTTCAAAGATCGGACTCATTCGATCAATATGTTGACCACCTCCTTTTGTGTAAAACACAGATGTAGTCCATCTTTAGACCTTACTCACTTGATTACTAACTCTGATCGAAGAGAACCTGAGTAACCCAGAGTCTTCTATCAAAAGAAAAACACAACCAAGGAAACGGGTTGACCAGGAAATTCTTGGTTTGGAGTTAAGGGGATACATGTGTGTCCCATATAGACATGCAACATACAATCAAGCAAGAGAAAGGGTAGTCATGCAACAGGTAGTCATACAAATTATAGGCATATTATCCAAATCTACACACAATATAAGCAAGGATACAAGATAAATATGTAACAATCCCAAATGATCCCCACTAATCGACCAATCAAATATCATATTTTCCTCAACTAGTGTTCAAACTTGACCCTCTAAAACGATCCCCAATGAAATCGTCATTTTATGGACACCGCATTTTGGCTATGACCCATTTCCCACTAAAGGCGAGACTCGTTTTTTTTTTTTTTAAACGGTTTTGGAGTCGCTACTTATTTTATTTTATTTTAAAAGGAAAACAAATAAGAAAGAAACTCTAAATATGACTCATAATATGGAAAAGCGTGTATGAGAAAACCGAGTCAAGGTTCAAGGGTTAGATTACCTATTGAGAAGGTATGGTGGGAAGCCATAGCATCCCTTTAAGCCCCTAAAAATTGAGTCTCTAGTAATCAAATGGGAAAAGAATGTGTACCTTGGTGGCGACTTTAAAGCGCTATCAATAAAAGTCAATGTTAGTACAATAACAAATATAGAATTGTAAATCACGTTATGGAATCGAGTGCTTAATTATATGTTGAAAGCAAACATGAGATGTTGGGCCCCCACCAAGACCCACTTATTTAGCATAGAGTCAACTCCACAAAATTCCATTTTATTGGAATTATAAAATTGATTGTGCATTTAGAGTTTTGAAAATTAAGTTTAAAAAAAATTTTGAAAATTTAAAATTTAATTAGGGAAAAATAAAATAAAATAAAACAAAAATGTCACTTTTGAAAAGAAGAGGTTAGAAGTTTGGAAAAATATATTTGATTTGTAAAATTTAAAAAAAAGTGAGTTTTGAATTTTAAAGATTTTTTTAAACATAAAAAGATCCATAAAATTTATATTTTCTAAATTAAATAAAGTGATTTTTAAAATTTTGAAATTATAAAAATTGAATTTTTTTTTTAAATTAAAGAATGATTTTGTAAGTTCAGCAATTAAGGAAAAAAAATTTAAATTTAAAATTAAAGAAAATGATTTTTTATTTATTTAGATAACAAAAGTAATAGGGTGAAAGTTAAAATAATAATAATAATAATATTAGTTTGAAAGTTAGTAAAGTTAAAATTGATGAAAATTAAGGATATTATAAATATTATTTAAAACTGGCAAAAGTTTGAAACGGAAAGAGATGTAGACTAGTGGTTTAAAGTGTTTATTTACAACACAAATGACATGGGTTCAATTCATCATGTTGCATTTGAGAAATTTTAGTTTTGAATGTGAATGCCCTAAGTGACGTGATATTGGACCCTAAATGAGGTGGCAATGACATGGTAACGAGCCCTAATGGGTTAGGTTGAAGGAAATGGGATTGACGTAGGTTGGGTGTAAAAAAGTGGATTGAGACTAAGGTGGATGAGTTGGATCTAAGAATAGTAGATAGGTTGATCCTAATGGGCTAGACTTAAGTTGGGCTTAAGGTATGTTGATTGGACCTAAACAAATAGGTTGGGTCTAAGAAAGTGTGATAATCCTAATAAGTTGGGTTTAATAAGCTAATGGATTTAGACTTTGTTGGGTTTGGTTGGTGAGCCTCTAATGGGCTAGAGGTTAAAGGGTCTAATGTGTTTAAGTAAAGGGTTTGATCAAGGCGACTAGTCCTAAGGGATCATTGGACCCAATTAAAGTATTCATGGGCTTGTGTAGGGATTAGTGGGAAATGGGCTATTAGGGCTATTATAATAATAATAATATTAATAAATTCTGAATAAAATAATAATAAAAATAAAATAATAATAATAATAATAGATTTTGAATAAAATAATAATAGAAATAAAATAATAATAATATGATGTGACTATGGTGATCAAATGGGTATTATAATAATCATAATAATAATAATAAATTCTAAATAAAATAATAATAAAAAACCATAAAAAACATGATCTATGTTAATTACTCAAACCACCATCTTGACTTGTATTTCTAAACAAAAAGAAGCCTACTACTGAACATTCTTTAAATGATATTCGATTATCAACAAATATATTAAATAAATGATTCGTGCCACAGTAGGTGCTATGAATCAATAAAATTTATAACCTAAATTACTCCTACGTAGCCAGCTTTATTAAATTATAGCGGCTCTAGAATCGAACCTTGTAGGATGGGTTTTAAGTCTTACAAATGATTTTAATGAGGTGAAAATGGTGAGACTTTTGTTTGGATTTTTGGTTTGTGCAACGATGGTTGTTATCACTATGCTAAGCGAGAAGATAATTCGAAATAAAATATAAAAAAGTCAGCAGAAGTTTGGGCCACTAGTTTAGTATGATATAGTTTACAAAAGGTATCACCAGTTTTCCTCGCATTAGGGTAAATGACCTATAGTCATTTCCAGGCGGATCTTTGTTTAACTTCAAAAACCAGCCCTTAGTACCATTCTCTTTGAAACATAACAGCATTCTTGAGCATTAAGCGATTTCTGAAGTTGAAATCCTAGCATTTAACCTACCACAGATGGCTCATAAATGACAACTAATGGATATCGGCCCGTATCTAACACTGTAGAATACAACGAACCTAAAAGCTTGTCAAGTATTATTGATAAAAAGTACCTCGAATGGCTTTTAAACCTAGTTTTGAAGTTTGGAAACATAAATCTGCAGTGCATTCCATGAGAAAACGGGCACACCATGAGTGCTTATAAACCTACCTAGCAACCTCCTCTTCAAGGTTTTTGGGAAACTTGTGTATCCTTTGAGTTGTCATCCTCAAAGGGTGTGTTTTGGTGCCTAGAAAGAGAAGAAAGAGGAGAGAATAGAAAATGAGGGTGCAGGGGCAATGTGGAAATGTCTTTAATGAAGGATTAGGTTACAAATTGTTCATAAATGGCTTATATAAGCCTTACAAACGGTGAAAATACCAATCTAACACCTAAATGCAGTATAATTACGGTGAGGATTGAGTGAAATTAACCAAAACGGGGTCGTTTGTACACAAAAACACATATGGTTTCGCTACAGGTGAAATTTTCGCTATGTAGCGAAATTTCGCTACACTAGCGAAAATTCACTATGTAACGAGATTGCTATACATAGCGAAAATTTCGCTATTGTAGCAAAATTGCCCCAGTTGCTCCTGCTTGCTCCTGCTTTCTCCTGGATCAACTTCTTTATTCCTGGCTTGATGAAATCGAAGATAAATCATACGAACTCGATGTAAATCAGCTCAACTTCGATATGCTTAGCTTGATATGATAGAATAGGCTCTGAAACCTGCAAAAACTACCATAAACAGCCTCGAAATACAATCATTAGTACCAAAGGGCTGCAGTGTGTCGGCTTAACTAATATGATTAGTACACAAAAGTACTTAGAACCTATCTTAAATAGGGTTCGAAATATTCCTTTTGGAGGCCTTAATCAATAAATAAATAATTTTACGCATTTGGTGATTATACACCCTTTTTGTTTATATAGGAGATTACAAGATAAGGAAAAAGGGAAACAAAAAGAGGCAAAAAAGGAAACTAACTTATTCTAAAATAGAAAAAAAACTAAGCCGAGATCCCTCGATTTAAGGATTACGAAGTAGTCTCCTATTCTATTTCTGAGTCAACATTCTGTTCTGACTCAGCAACACTCCCTCAAGTTGATAAATAAATGTCTTCCATTCCCAACTTGAATAAAAGATCATGAAACATTGAATTGTTCGATCCTTTTGTTAAAATATCAACTAATTGATGTTAAATTGGAGTTATAGGAACCTTTTTACTCCTTCCTCGATTTTGCATTGATATCTATCCAACCTCGATATGTTTTGTCTATTTATGTGTAGCAGGGTTATGAGCAATATTGATAGCCGACTTGTTATCACAATAGAGCTTTATAGGGTCATCCCACTTAATTCTCAAATCATCTAGAATAATCTTCAACCAAAATAGTTCACACAACCCCTGAGCAATGGCCCTAAACTCTTATTCTATAGACGACCTTGCTACCACATTCTGTTTTTTACTTCTCTGTGTTACCAGATTACCTCCAAGAAAATTACAATACCTTGCAGTTAATCTTCGATCAACTATGCAACTTACACGCAAATGGTGTGATGTGTGCTTCTTGCTACCACATTGTGTGAGGGTTATGGCTTGATATTGATGGCCAGGCTTGTTATCACAATGACTTTATAGGGTCATCCCACTTAATTCTCAAATCATCTGAATAATCTTCAACCAAATAGTTCACACAACCTGACATTGGCCTAAACTCTTATTCTATAAACGACCATACCACATTCTATTTTTGCTTCTCTGTGTTGCAGTTACTCGAAAGTGCAAATGCCTTGCGAGTTAATCTTCGATCAACTATGCAACTTGCATAGTCAGTGTCAATGTATGCTTCTAGAGCAAAAGTATCATTCTTCTTGAACAAAGGTGTTATTTCCGGGATTGCGCACCAAAGTAATACGGCCTACAATAGCGACTTGAAGATGAGGTTCTGTGGAATCATGCATGAATTGGTGATCACGCTCCAGAGTAGCGTGTACGGCCGAGATGTGAGCAAGGTATATGAGCCTACCAACCAACCTTTAGTACATTCTTTTATCCACCATTGGTTCTTCTTTAGTCTCTCCCAACTTGTGGTTTGGATCCACTAGGGTAGAGACTGGTTTACACCCAATCTTCCCTGTTTCTACCAATAAATCAATCACATACTTTGTTAAGAGATGAAGATCCCTTATGTAGAATATGTCACTTCAATACCGAGGAAGTACTTCAATTTCCCTAGTTGCTTTATCTCAAACCCTTTTGTTAATCTCTGCTTCACATCATGCTTTTCTCTCTCATCATTGCCAATCACTATGATGTCGTCAATATAGACTAGAAGAGTAGTTACTCCCCCCACAGCAGAGTGGTTAATGAAGAGAGTGTGGTCACCTTGGCTTTGTTTGTAGCCAAACTCTTTCATGACTGTTTGTAGCCAAACTCTTTCATGACTTTTGCAAATCTCCCAAACCAAGCCCTAGGAGATTGTTTTTGTAACATCCCAAAAGTAACCTTCTTGTCTTATTATTTTACCTTATAGTATTATATGCTATTATAAATTTTATTTTATTTACTTGTTGTTTATGGGTTTAGAGTGATAAAGTAAAGGTTTTTAAAGTGAAAAAAAAAAAAACGGGAATCAATACAAGAGTCAAGGTTAAATTGGTAAAATGTCAAAATGAGGACCCAAATGTCATAAATGAAGAAGAGTATATGCCAAAGTAGAAATGTGATAAGTTGTTATGCAAATGAAATAGAAATAAAGGGCTTTAATGCAAAAAAATGAAAAAAAAAAGCCAAAAAAGGGAAGGCCAAACAAGGCCTTATACAAGATAAGGATAAGACCAAATTTGGTCTAGTGAAATGAGATCAATTCTCATTTTGGGGAAAACATGGAAGCTAGAGCACGTTCTTAAGGGAGATTTCATCAAATTTGGTTTGATTTTCTCTCATTTTTCTTGGATCCACTTATGCTTGCAAAGAAGAAAAGAAGAAAAGGTGAAAGAAAAGTTCAAGAAGTCCAAGTTAGGGCTACGGTTGAGAAAAGGGGAGAAGCCAGCTTTGGACTCTACTTGTTCTTAAAGAGGAAGGAAGAAGGAAAGCTAGAGGAGTGTTCAAAAAGATTAAGGTATGGATACTTGTCTAAATTTGGGTATGGATTCACCCATTTGCTTGTTAGGAACCCCTCCTAGCTTCCTCTTTGGTGTGTTTGGATTAGTGAAACCATAATTCAGTATATATATATATATATATGTTTGAGTTAAGTTACAGCGACCTTTTGCTTTGATTAGGATTGGTTTTGAAGAATTTTTGTATAAAGGAAATGTTGGGGTTTTAGGGGAGATGCTGTCAAAATTTCCAAAACCCATGTTTTTGTTTTGGCCATTACTCATCCAAATTGAGTGATTCAAATTTCTAGGTAAACTATACTTCTAGGAGAACAATTTTTTTGAAATGAGTGTATTCAAATTTGGACCCCATTGGACCCATAAATTAGTCAAAGTGAAGCTCTGTTTTCGGGCAAATCCTGATTCTGTTTGGTAAAGTTTTGGTGTTTATGCTATAAGTTGAATTTCACTCATCCAAATTAAGTGATTCAAATTTTTGGGTAAACTAGACTTCTAGGAGAACATATTTTCTTGAAATAAGTTTATTCAAATTTGGACCCCATTATACCCAGAAATTCGTCTAAGAGGAGCTTTGTTTGCAAGAAATTTCTGATTCTGTTTTGAAAATAGAGTAGTCCTGGTTGTTTATGACATATCTTGAGTTTCAGTACTTCGAATCGAATGGTTCCAATTTTTGAATAAACTATATTTATAGAGGAACAATATACTTGAAGGAAGTTGGGTAAAATATGGCTCATTTGTTCCCAAAAAAATTTACAAGTGAAGGTGTATTGGGTAGAGATCAACCCTAACCAAAAACACTAGCATGCATGACTGATTTTTCTTTGTTTGTTCTATGATTGTGACGTATTTGTGATGGATTATGGGCTGATGATGATAAAACCTAACCTAAGATCGGGATTCTAAGGATAGGAGACCAGAATCGACAACCTTTTTGGTTTGTTCTTTATACTTCTCTTCTTGTTTCAAGCTTTGTGTTTGTTTGTCAAACAAATCTGGAATGTTTGTTATGAAATCTGCGTTTTTAGTTTGAATAAGTTAAATATGAAATGTTTGACAAACATCTACATATGTTCTTCTATTTGAACCATAAATGAATTTGTTTTAGTGTTGGTTAATTAATTTATAAATGACCTATGTAGTGGCAAACATGACGAGTTCACGTAATGTTTTCAAGCGATCATCTAGAATGTTAATTGTATTTTGGAAATGTGAAAATGGTATTGTAAATGACTAATTATTAATGCCCTTAAGAGAATGTTAATCGTCATGTTCGAGTTAGGGATAGACTGGTATACCAATAACGGTCAATGTAGTAATACTACGAACAAAATGATTTATTCCTTTATCTGCGTCACATGTGGCCGGGACGATCTGGTAGTGTACACAAAATGCAAATGTAAAATAACCAGTTCGTAGCCCAGCGGGACAGTACTGCGTTATTAAATTTTTTATACCGGCCTCCAGCCCAACGGGATGTGCCGGTGATTCCGTTATCCTACGCACCGAAAGTTTCGGTTAGATTCGTTTAAGGGCAAAATGATTAATAATTGTGTGGATTGTGTGAATGGAGTTGTGACAAGAATAATAACACATTGGAGCATGAAATATGAGAATTATTGTATTTTTATATTTGAGACAAAATGAAAGTATGTTAAACTACTATGAAATTGAATATTTATAAATATTGCATGGATCACATGAGTAGTATGTTTGGAAAATATGTTGAATGTTTTTTAGATGATTAAGTGATGCATATAGCAAAAGTTAATTGTTGTGCATATATATGTGGTATAATTGTTTTGAAATGAGAATAGAAATGCAAAGAACCGCTAAGCATGAAAATGCTTAGCTCATTGGCTTTCCACGCGTAGGTACCAAGTAGATAGTGGCCGGACCGAAGACCGAAGAGCCCAGAGTCATCGTCAAATCGTGCAGAGTATAAGTAAATGCTCATTCTCATGCATACACTTCATTCCACGATATCATGTGACTATATTGTATTGAAATAAAAAGATGTAAAGATCTTCATAAGAAGATTATATTTTCAATTTTTTTTTATCATGAAATGTACTTTACATGGTGGATTTTCAAAGATAGAAGGTGAACTCTAACAAATATTTTGTAAATGATTTGGAAAGGGCATGGAAATGTCGTTTTGTATATGGAGAAAAAGTCTCTTGATAATCAACTCCATAAGTTTGAGTGTACCCTTTGGCTAGCAATCTTGTTTTATGTCTCTCAAGAGATCCATCACCTCTAAGTATTTTAGTCCTAAAATCCACTTTGCAATCAACAAATGTTTTTCCCTTCGCCTTCAATCCATCTCCATGTTTTATTCTCTTATAATGCACCCATCTCCTCTCTCATAGCATCCTTCCATTCCCTTTTGTCAATGTCTTGAAACAGTGTTAGGATGATAGTGTGCTTAGACTACAATGAAATTTCAGAGGTCAGGATAGATGCTTAAAAGACACATAGCGTGATAGTGGATAAAGTGGTCGATTAGTGCATTCCCTGGTGCCTTTTTTGACAACAATGGGAAGGTCTAGGTTGTTTGTTGAGTCAATGGAAGTTTCACCAGGTTGTGTATGTAAAGGTGGGTCTCAACCTTTACCGTGATTTCATTCATGTGGTCCGATCGGATTCTCGACCTACTTTCGCTTTGGTAATGGCCTTTCCTCGAGTTCACCTTAGAAATCAAGGGAAAATTGCGAGTGACACTGGCTGGAATAGGGGATGACACGGGTTCAGTGGTAGAATTGGGTGACTCAGGCTCTTCATCACCATGGGTTGAGACATGAGGAAGGTCAAGAGGTTCAAAGGACTCACAAGGACTATCTTTCATCATTGAAATCTCCCCCTTAAGAGAGGACTTGGGGAAAAAGGTTTGTTTTCAGTGAAGGTGACATCTGTAGAGATGTAAAATTTTCGGGTTGAGGGGTTGTAACATTTGTAACCTTTTTGAATGGATGAGTAACCAAGGAAAACACATTTTATGGCTCGGGGGTCTAGCTTGTCTCTATGTTGGCTGTGGATATGAACAAATGCAATGCACCCAAATACCCTAGGAGTGAGCCTGTTTGAGGTTCTGAAGTGTGGATATAAACTCTTAAGTGCCTCCACAGGACTTTTGTTATCCAACACTCATGAGGGAATTCTATTTATCAGGTATGTGGCAGTAAGAACAACTTCCCCCCAATAGGACTCTAGAGCATTCCTGAAAGAAGCAAGGCCTGAAGCCAGGCAAATGCCCATTTTTCCTCCTCCTCGCTACCCCATTTTGTCAAGTGTGTTAACACATGATGAGTCATGGAGAATGCCCTGTGATTGAAAATAGGGTGACAAAATCTTGTTGAAGTAATCTCTAGCATTATCTGTCCTAAAGCTTTTTATTTGAACCTTTGAACCATTGAGTGGAAATTAGGTATAACAATACTAACAACAAATTTTTGTTTAAGAAGAAAGATCCATGTAACCCAAGTGCAGTCATCAATTAAGGATACAAACCAACGAGCCCCAGAAACATTAGGTATAGTCGAAGGACCCCATATGTCACTATGAATTAAATGAAAAGGATGAGAACTTTTATTACTAATAGGAAAAGATATACCTAAATATGTTTTGCTAATTCATTGTGTTTCTGCAATGAAAACTCAAAAAATATCTGATCCTTGGAACAAATAAGAAAACATGACCTTTAAAACCCTAAAATATGGATGACCTAGACGTAGGTGATACAACCAAATTGCATCTTTATTTGAGGAACTGAGAAAAGACAAAGACAAATTATAACTAGTTTTCTAAGATAATTCAAGGTGGTAAAGACCGTTCCTTTCCTTAGCAAGTCCAATCCTCCTCCCTGAACCTTGTTTCTAAAAAACGCAATAAGAAGGGAAAAAATAGCATAACATTTAAGATCATGAGTAAGCTTTTGAATGGAAATAGCCGACAATTTTGGTACATGGAGGACATTTTTAAGGATAAGGGTAGGTGTGATATATATGTCTCCGAAACCTGAAACATTAGCTAAGGAGCCATTGGCCACTACAATTCGCTTATTACTTGGGCTTGGAGTATAGGTATGAAAAAGTTGGGATTTGGGTATCATATGGTCTATGGCACTGGAGTCTATTACCCAAGAATCATCATAAACCTTGTTTGAGGCATTTATGCAAAAAGATAATGAAGGTGTATCTAAAAGAGCCAAAGAATAAGCTCCCGTAGGTTTGACAAGGGATCTCAACAAGCTTCTCAGCTTCTGCATTTCTTCATTATTGAACCCACCTATTGCTGGATTTTCCTCAGTTTTAGGTTGCTCTACCATGTGTGCTTGATGCCTTTGCTGCCCTCCATGGTTTCCCCATTCTCGACTTGGTGGCTTACCATTCAGCTTCCAACACTTTTCTTTTGTGTGCCTTGGTTTCTTATAATAGGTGCACCAAAGACTGTCCTTGTTCTCCTTCCACTGATTGTCTCTACCTAAGTATTTAGGTAGATCATTTTTTCCTTTCTCTAGATATTATATTTTTGCTACTAGGGCTAATCCATCCAAGGTTTATGGTTCAAGCATAACACTCCTTTGGCTTTCCTCTCCTCGAATCAGTGCCACCACCTCATTAAAGCATGGAACCTCCTACTTGCCAAGAATCCGGATTCTCACTTGATCAAATTCTGGGTTAAGCCTAACAAGAAAATCCTAGATTCTATCTTGCTCAATGAAATCCTTTAGTATAGCGGCATCCTCAGGACTTTTGGTTTTTATCACCCTATAATGATCAAGTTCTTGCCACAAAGTTTTCAATTGAATGGCATATTCAGTAACTGTTTTACTTCCTTGTTTTGCAGCAATCATCTTCACCTTGACCTCATATACTTGAGCCACACCTCTAGCTTTTGAATATGTTTGTTGGATTGCGTCCCAAATATCCTTAGCCGTAGCCAAGAACATACATGTCGCTAACTTTAAGTCATAAATCCAATGTACCACGCCATAATCGTAGAATCTTCTTCATCCCATACTTCAAAACGGGGATCTCCTAGTTTCACTGCACCTACAAGAGGCTAATCTTCCATTTCCCCTTTCAAAGACAAAGGTGAACAAGAGACCATTTAAGGTAATTTTTCCATCCAGCTTATATGCAGCCTGAATATTTTGCAATTCCCCAGGTTGTTGAGATCGAACAATCTCCTCCGATTATGCTAGTAGTCGTCTCTACAACCTCCAACGTCTTTCACAAAAAAAACCTGATGTGAAACACCCTGTTTTGCCTTTAGAAATCAGAGCAAAGACAGAAAAAATGTGAAAGAAGCAAAAAATCTAGCTATGAAGGCCAGAAAAAATGGCAATGAAAGCCAAAATGGGCCACCCAAGTTTTAAACCTACAAATTGATAATTATTACCTAAATATGGGATGAAAAGTAATAATTTTCTATATTTTAGATTGACTATACACCTTATTTATATAGGGGGATTACAAGGGAAGGAAAAAGGAATCAAGAGACATAAAAAAGAATCTAACTTATTCCTAAAAACAGAAAAATGAAACTAATTGAATCCCTCAATTTAAGGGATTCTAAAATAATTCTCCTAAAATAAATATTAAAATCAAGAAAGAAAATAATGTACTTTTAAAGAAACAATCATTCAACCTTTCTCTTTGTTTTCTTTAAAATTCTCCAGTCGTCTTCCTCCAAAAAAACGTCCTCCTACTCTTTACTATCGGTGTCTCTAATATATAGGAACTCCCAGATAAAACTAACCCTAAAACCCCTAAAGGAAAGGATCAAACACCTTTCCCAAAAAAAAAAAGGAAGAAAATCAAATGAAAAAAGGAAAAGCCAATAAAATAAAATCAAAATTAAGTAAAATAAAATAAATAAATAAATAAAGGAATATAAGCCCAAAATTAAGTAAACCAAAATTTCTCAAAATTTTATATACTTTTAAATTTCTTAATCCTTTTGTAATAAAGAGAAACAAATAAAATGAGTTTAAATAAACATATAGAATTAACTTGTAAAGTTTAAACCATTTTTTTATTCTCCTTCCACTTTTCCTTTATAATTTCTTTGCTCGTTATTTTCCAAGTTCCAAAGAGAACCTAAGATAAAACCGCAAGTGGCTTGCCAATGTTTAGGTCACGAGTAGCTTTAACTATAAACAAGACCATCAAATAGTCATATATTCCTTACAAATAGGACCATTAATTATTAAGATATGTGGAAACAAGGATACTCCAAAAATGCATCATAATATCTTATGGATTTGAGAAAGTATATCCTCTTGGGTGTAACCATAGTTATTTCTTGATTAATGAGTTAGAGTAAATCAATAGTTTCTATTGTAGGAGAATCTCAACTTAGAATTCCACAGATAATCTTGAAGAGGCAATAGTGTTGAGACTGCTCAATTTCTAAGGTTTTGGATCATTAAAGTACATGAAATCCTATGATCGTTAAAGTGCATGAAATTCTATCCTAGCTTTTTTACATCTATCACAGAATGGAAATTAAGCATTTAAACCAGTAAGCATTCCAAAGATCTAGAGATTAATCACATACCGCGGCCTGGATGCTCTCAAATTGATTCCTAGAGGTATAGAAAGCTTTGAAGAAAAATCTTGTACATGTAAACATTATCTCGTCCACTTGATGGCTTCTTTTTAAATTTAGACATTGAGACGATGGAGATTGTTGTCTCACTGGAGTCTTGACTGTCGGGGCAATGAACTTCAGAAGTATAATCTAAAAATAGACAATGAATGACGATGTAGGTGTCGGCCGCCTCCGATGCTTAAGAATAGAGAGCATAAATCTCTTCTCTTTTTCTCAAGTAGAAGATTTTCACATACCTTCTCACAGCGATCTTTAAGAGAGGAGAATTATCCACTTTCCATGGAAGGTGGGTGATTGGTTTCCGTTGGAAGGAAGGAGGATGCTTCATTTGCATGTCAACTGTTTTTCCTTTGCCAGCTGGGTCGCTTGGAATCTTCCGCTACCAAGGATCGCTTTGATCATCCTAAGGACTAAGCATGACGCGCCAGGAGGATTTGTTCTGAGCTACGAGGATCGCCCAAGAATTGGTCGTGGTAGCTCATCTTCTGGGCATTTACCCGCCTAAAAGAGGATGTGCCTGGGCAATAAATCTTGGAGGCCTTTTCTGTGATCAGATAGTCCACAAGCCAGGCTTCAGGCCGTGGTTCAGATCCATGTTTGATCCGTCTGAGCCTTTAGAATAGGGATGCTGGGCCAAAAGCCCTGGTACCCACAGAGATCACCAAGTATTAAAAGATAATTGGGCTAAACTTTGCTACTTAAGAAGTAAAAGAGATTTGTATTTATGTTTGAAGTATTTAATAGTTTTGAAGAGTTATAATCATGGAGTTGAAAAGCCTAACTCTACCCGGTTAGGGCTTGGTCTTGGCTGAAAAGCTTAGAAGGTGTTTAGAACATTGGAATGGGGAATGGGAATCAAGAATCCCTTTCCCATTTCTAGTATTTTGATTAATTTAAGAATTTGACATGAGAATGATAGCTTATTTCCATTACAGTGTTTGGTAATATTAGAAATCTGAATGTGTTTATACTAAAAATGATTTTTTTAGGCCCAAATGGTGTTTGGATAATTATTCGGCCCAAATGATAGTCGATGGGCCGAATGAATATATTTAGCCCAAACCAAGCCCAAACCGAGCTCAACCCAGTCCAAGAAAACTCAAGTCCGTGATAATTAGTCCATGAAAGGGTTCAAAGACATTTCTAAAAATTTTCAATTTGTCAAAATGGCCAGCTTAGAATTGTGAGATTTTGTCTCAAAAACAAGTTAAATGAGATTTTTTCTTCAACTCAAGTCATGCACATGAGCAGTTATTGTTAGTGGATAAATGACTTGGAGAACAATTTGTTAGTAGATAAATGACTTGGAGAACAAGTTGTTAGTGGGTAAATGACTTGAAAAACAAGGTTGTAGTGAGTACGTGAACAGATATTGAAGAAGGTGGGATGCAGCGGTTATTCAAGAATGCTTATAATAGGAAGGACTTAACATCGAGAAAAGACCAAAGAATCAATTCACCAACCAACACTAATAAAGTTACTTCAAGATTTTCCTCATAGCTTTCTACTAGTTCATCAGCAATATTTCCAAATTTCTAGCTTATTTTATTTTCAAGTATTTGTTTTTAAAGCTTTCATGCTTCAGAAATTCCATTTCTAGTCAGATTCTACAATGAAATTTACTACTTTTTTAGTCTGTTCATACAGTTTTTCTCTCAGCTTTCACTACATTCCAATTTTCAAAGCATTTTACACTTAGACTTTAGGGAACTATTAAGGGAACTAGGGAATCCATTTTTCACTTGAGCAGAAGTTAAATTCGACATCGTTTCAATTTAGAAATACTATAATTTCTTAGCACGTCCGCGCATTCACCAATTCCCGTGCTTTTGTATGTTCTAGACCAAAAATTCCAGTCAAAACATAATGAAAAACTAAATAAATTGACAATAATACCATATTACATGATTTTAATTCTTTTTTATTTTATTTTCAATAATAAACTTCTATAGTTTTTACTAAATAATAATATTAAGCAAACAGTATATAATTTAAAAATAATTATAAAAATCATACATCTTATCTACAAATTGCTTTTTACTTTCTTCCATTTAAAATATCTTGTAATTTTATAAGTTGGAGTTTTAAAATATATATATATATATATATATATATATATATATATATATATATATATATATATATATATATATATATTTCTTAAACTCCAACTTATAAAATTTTGGAAATAATATATATATATATATATATATATATATATATTATGGAAAGAATTATTTTACTTGTCAAATAATAAGCTATAATTATTCTCATTTTTAATAGTAAGATCTCGATTTTTTGAAACTTTAGGATTTTATATTTTACTACAAAAATATAAAATTATTTTGTATTAGCAAAGAATTAAAAATTAAATTATTTTCGTAATCTTATTTTGATATTATTACATAAAATTATTTTATGAAATAACTAAAAATGCATAAATTTTAAAATCTTTTTAAATTGATGAAGATAATTTTTTTGGTAAAAATTTAAAAAAAAAAAATTGCTATTACGTAATTGGACTTATATACAAAATCAATATTGAACTTGGTAAATATTTTTGAAAGCAAATTAATACGAAGGGTAAAACTCCTCTTAGTTTGACCTGACCATGCCATGAGAGGCTTGATGAAGAAATTAGGGGGCAAATTGGTTATTTTAAATTTTTAAATTTTTAAAGGAGAATGGAAAATGAGAATGCAACCTATCTCTAGGTGTGTTTATATTTTTTTTCCGAATAGAAAATCAATACTTGGTTTTATTTTCGTTTCTTGATTTAGCTTATAGCATTAGACTATCGATCATTTAACAAAAACAAAGATAATAAAGAATTTTAAGTTTTTATATTAAAGAGAATGAACTTAATTACCACATATATATATAAATAATTGAATGGAAATCCTACTTAGAAGTAAGATTTGATTCTTCCCTTAATTAGATATCATTTCATTCCCCTAGTGTGTATTTAAATCATGGGAATGGAGAGGTGGAATGGGAATGTCATTACCCCTTCAACCTACCTGTTTGATAAAATTCTAAGCAACAATAATTGAATTGAAACTAATCTGGTATAAACTCAAATTTTTACTTTTAAATAGGATTTGGATTCCTTAGATATAGGTGGTATTGTGATTAATCTTTCTCATTTTCTTTGACAACTATTTCTCATTCTCCTTAAAAAACATAAAAACTTAAAATTACTATTTTAACTTCCTACTCCACACTTCAACTCGTAATTTAAAGTATTGCAGTTATGTATCAAAATTCAAAAAAAATGTCTTTTATGTGTTCTGAATTTTTTTTATTTACCTTTTTTTGTGAAAAAGTATGTTAACATTTTATTTTATTATTAAATTTATAATCTTGAGAAAAAAAAATTATAAAACCGTTACATAAAGCATAAAAAGATGCATATTTATAAAACTGTTACATAAAAACTAAAAAAATGCTTAATAACCATTCTAAAAACCGAAAATACTTTGAAAATTATTTATATATTAAAAATAATTTTAATTTCTAATATTTTACTTTTAATCATATGACTATAATTATTTTTTAAAAATGAAAACAATGGAGAATAATTAAAGTATTTTATCGATGAATGACATTTTATTTATTTATTTTAAGAAACTCTAAAAGTTTTAAGGTATTATTGTTTTTTTTTTTTTAATTCCAATTTCTAATATTACCAAACAGTCAAACTAACATGTTCAATCACCCTATAAAATTTCTAACTAATCCACCACTAAGAACGAAATTAAATTATTTACTTGGCCTTTACAAATAATTAAAAAGAGGACTTTTATTCTCATTCATCATTCCAATGTACCAAACACACCCTTACTTTAATTTTAATCCAAATACGAGAATGAGCCGAAGTGGTAATGACATCCTCTCATCTCACCTCCATTCCTATGTTCTTGCAGTGTAAAATGGAGCAAACGCCGATTACAATGGATGCAGTTGGAGGAGCACATGAGGAAATATAGGGTGAAATATGTTTGGTTATCTTACTATAAATCTGGATTATTTTTTGCTATTGAGGAGTGCTATTGATGTTATCTTTGCATATAAATTGCATTATTTTGCTTATTGGAGGACTGCTATGCATGCATCACTCTTGTATGTGTTTTGACTTATTTGTCCAAAATAATAAAAAATTATAACCAAACATATGTTCATTAGTTAATTACAATCAATTGGTTTTTGTAGTTATATATATATATATATATATATGGTATATATATTGAAAATATTAGTTTGTAGTTATATATTATAACCAAATGGCTTAAACTGTGCATTTATATGGTCCAAGAAAATTCTAACGTTAGGAAAGATACGTGAAAATCAAATAATGTTTAGGTTTATTATAGAAAATGGTAAAAACTAAAACTAAAATATGATTAAGATTAGTAATAACCTGCAGCATTTTTTAATTACTTAATTTTTATATGAAAAATAAATATAAATAAAATGACTTTAAAGAATAATATAAAACATTGGAAAATTTTATGAACTATTTCCTTATTTACATTGGTATTATATTGTCAATTTTGAGCTTAAACCCTCATGGTTTTGTCTTTGGCTTCTCCCCAAAAAGCCTCATACCAATAGGATGTCCATGCTTGGGCTCTTGGTGTAGTTAGAGAGTGTGTGTTGTGTTGAGAGTTTTTCATAGTTTTGTAAAACCTACCCAGTTAGGGTTAGGGTTGAAAAAATCCAATATAAATAAAAGAAAACACCTCTCTGTTTTCTCTCATTTTTCCTTCATTGTATCTTCTTATTTTCTTTTTGACATGGTTGATCGTTTCTACACTAAGCAATAACAAGCGGTGTGGTGAATGTGGAACAAACACATGATGATGTGGTGAGCCTTTGGCCCTGGTAGGTGGTGCTTCATGTAGGGTGTGTGCACAAACATAGTGAAGATAGGAAAAAATCCTTGTTTGAGAAGAGATTTGGTAGAACTTTGTCCGATGGAAAGATTGTTGGATGTGTGTGCCCAATTTGAATGAGGTATTTTGGGGAGAAGCCCGAAAACAAAAACCATGAGGACTTAGGCCTAAAATGAACAATATTATATCAATATGTAAAACCTGAGAAAAATCAAATTTTACTTAAAAATTGTAAAACAAGAATCAAGCCGCCATAAATATGCAGTTGAAACCTAGAAATTTTTCTAAATCTCGATGATAAAAGATAACATCAAGCCGATTCGTCTCACAATCTAGCGATATCAAGATGAATTTCTTAAATTCAGGATGGTAATATTTTTGGCGAATTTCGAGGCAAAAGGAAATCAACAGGGTGACACATGATATGATGCATCGATGTTATGTGATACATATATGATGCATGCATGCCATGTGGGTGACACATGACATGATACATGCATGCACCATGCCATGTGTCACCCACTTGGCATGCATGCACCATGCCATGTATCACCCACTTGGCATGCATGCATCATGCCATGTGGATTTGTCCGATCTATAAAAATAAGATCAGTGAAGGAAAATAGAAAAAAAAAAGAAAAAAAAATGAGAAGAAAATGAGAGAGAAAAAAAAGGAGGAAGGAAGATCTGACAGCTTCTTCCTTTGAATCCAACATTCCGACGGTTGGAGTTCGTCAGGCCAAGAGTTAAAGCTGGCTACGCTCCAAGAGGTAGGAATTTTTTCCTACTCTGGTTAATTTCTACTTAAGTGTCATATAGGGCCGTGACTGGGTTCCCACCCGTTGTCGCCCGCCGTGTGGGACCTGGGCTATTGGGGCGCAGACGCCGCTACGCGTTTCCACCGCGTATTGCCGGTCGCGGACCATTGGCCATGTGGCGCCGTCCGGGGCCGTGTGGCGCCGGCTCGTCGGCCCGGGCCGCAGGGCCATTTGGTCGGTAGAGTTGTGTGTGGGATCGTGTTTCCACCTCGTGGTCGCCCCGTCAGCGGGACACCTGGCCATAGTAGTGTGGTCGGTTTCCACCTTAGGTCGCTTACGTGGGGACCGCTGGCCGTGACCTTCAGCGCAAGGCCATCTGGGCCCAAGGAGGCGCTCCGCCGAGAGTCCCGGCCGTAGGGACCGCTTAGCCGTGTGGGCCGTGGCATGTGGTTTCCCACCTCAAGGTAGTTTGGCCCGCGGGACCGCCACTACGTAGGACCTGCTATCAGCCATGTAGCGCTACGAGTAGAGCCGCCTAGCCTGCAGCCGCTTGGTTCGGGCCCCAACGCTGACGGCTCTGTCTCGCAACTCAGGTAGTGGAACGGGGCCAGCAGACTCATTGTCATTTTTCCGCGACCTGTAGAGTCAACTAAAGGTAAGTCTCTCAAATATTTAGGATTGATATGTTCCTCGCTGGTGGCTCAAGTATGGCCAAATTTAGGGTCTCAAATCGTAATCGCTACTGATGCTGTTGCTAGCTTGCGATAGAATGTTCTCCGTGTGGCCTGTTATGGCTTGTTGCAATAACTGTTTTGTAGGCATCTCTTATGCCACAATTAGTCTTGATAACTGAAGAATATTCTTAAGTCTACTTGATTGACGTGATTTGGTATTAAGTCTATTGAATGTTGATATACGAATTCTAATATATCGATATCAGTCGAAACGCTTAATCATATTAATCATATTACATGTGTTATTATATTAACATTGAAGGGAATGATGTTTGGAAATTATAAACTATGTGTGTTATAATTGTCCAAAATGCATGATGTGATGCATGGCCGGGTATAGTCTATATGGCTGCTCATTATATATGAGAGGAGAATTGATATGCAATGATATACATTGTATATGCATCGGGACACGATTAAATAAGTGTGAGGCGGTTAATAAACCCATTACTAGGTTTGGTGTTTGATTTGGTGGGTTCGGTAAATTAGACAACGTCCAACAAAGTCGCACGATTGATTAAAATGGTAAAGAAAATCTGTTTCGGGTATTAGTAAGAAGGGATAGATCCTCCCTCGAGTGAAAAGTCCACCAATTATGGTCAGACATAGTCCCCATCGGTGAAAGGCCGTAAAAGTGTTTGGGTTTGTGGACCCGCGGTGAGACACCAAAAATCCGCTACTCACACAAAGGTGCATGATTTTGAACATAAAATGGATTTTGAATATAAAATGATCATTATGATGTATCATCCAAAAAGCTTTTGGTTTATAAACAAATGAAATTTGTTTTGAAAATGATCATTCGATGTCATCCGTAATGATGCGCTTTATCGCTATTACCGGGCCGAGGCGCGCTGTGTGAGAGAGCCGGTGGAGGACTCCTGGGCGCATGGTACATGGTGAGTCTGCATCTCATTTCACATGGCATGACATGTATGATTCTACATGGTAATCGGCATGTTCTTGTTAGAATGTGATTGTAAAATGTCGAGTGAACATTGCAAGGCACTTAGGTAGCGGAGAGCCCCTTGTATGAGGTATTCCCACTCGGGCGTGGCTCACCCTTCATGGGATAAACTTTTGTGTGATGGTCGACACCAGGAACAAGGTTCAAACGATGTCGTGATTATGAAGAAGGTCGTTACAGCCTTGATAAACCTGTAAAGTGCCAAGATGTAAATCTTAGTTATGAGCAAAGCCATTTTATAAAAAATGGTAATTAAATTCTTTAACTACGTCAATATAGTCATATGCAATTATGGTAAGAGGGTTGTGTATCTGACTTTACGTGATCAGATTTATGCATTATTCTCATATTTTTAATTTAAATATGAATGAATGGGTCTCGTGAAGGGATTTATGAGGTGGTGGCTTAGGCACCAAGTGTCCATGAATAATTTGTGACGCCAGATCAAGACTCACGCGAATGACCATGTAATTTCCGCGAAAGCTGATCAATAGTCAATCGACTCCCTGGTTTTGTACAATACACAATGTGATAGAAAATGATCATGAAGTTTCCCAACATAAAAATAGTTATAACCAAGGAACCAAATATCGAAAATATCAGCCGATATTTCGGTTATCGGTGGAGTTGATAGGATATCCTCCACTGATAGTCAGTTGGAAAAAATATCAGACATTTATCACTAATTTCGGCAATATATCATATTTTTGCCAATGTTTCAATGATTTTTCCGATTTTGGCCGATATTTTGGCCACTTGTTTTAAGTCTATAATGGTTTAAAACTGCAAAATTTTAAAATCCATGTGTGGTTGGGGGGTTTCAAACCAACCCAAAACCAAGATTTAATGCACAGTGCATCCGCTGAGGTGCTTTTGCACTCAATATATATAGTGCAAATACTTTTTATATTCTCTTATTATTTATGACTATTTTTCCTACTTTACACTATTGTTGTAACATTATCACTTAATTTTATTTTATTTTTATAAAATCCTTTCACATTTTCAAAAAAAAAATAAACTTTTAAAATCAATAAATTTACAATAATTTTAAATCAAAATATAATTTGATGAGGAAAATAAATAAAATAATATCTCATTTAAAAATTTAATATTATAATATACAATATTTTGAATCTTCTCATTATCAACTTAAAATTTGTAATAATAACGAAAACAAATAAATAATACATCTTTAACATTATAATATATTAATAATTTATTAAATATAACATATTTAATTTAATAGGTTACTCGAATCACTTCTTTATTTTGAATCTACCTTAATTAAGATATTAAATAATTTCTCATTATCTATATATATAATTTTATAAATGTATAAATTAAAATAAAAACTCACTAATTCTAAGAATAATATTAAATTACACATTTAATTTAATATTTATAAAACATTACCAATTAAAAAAATATTTTTAGTGGAAATAATTTTAATTTTAATTTTTAAAATTTTAATTTTACTTATTAATAATAATAAATGAACATAAATGTTAAAATATAATATACATAATTTTAATGTAACGGATATTTTTGTAAAAATATTCATTGATATTTTAACGATATTTATGATATATCCGTATTTACTAATATTTTGATCCTTGGTTATAACCATAATTTTTTTTTTTTCCTTTTCCACTGTACTTTTCTTCCACCTTTTCACTCTATTTTCATTCAGACTCAATTTTTCCAGTAACCAAACTAAGAGAATTGTTTTACTCAACCCAATAAAAAGAGGCAGCAGTTGGAAGTTCAAATCTGTACCACTGAGTAAAAGAGAGTCGAAATGCAACTTATGTTTCTTTATCAACAAAGAGCTGACTGTAAAATGAAGTACATTTTTGGGAGCATATACCTAATCCATATCTCTCCTTCACATTTCCACGGCACCCCAAATTCCATTTGTACTGATCAAATGAAAAGCTACTGCATCTCCCCTTTTTCACAATTAATATTCTAGCAAGCACACAATGTATACGACCCATCTATCTCACAAAAAAAGAAATTAGCAGAAACCATTTAAGGATTGGTAGAGTCGACTGAGGGTGTCACACCCCCTTCCTCCACCTTCTTGTACTGGGTGCCTTCCTCTATCACCTTAACACCCTCCTTGGCAGTGTCATATGAAGCATGTAATCCGAAGAAGAAATAGTACACCATTAGAACCGCAGTCCATATCCCGAACCTCTCAAACGATGCTTTATCTATCGACCCCAGAAGGAAAATGTTGATAGCTATGGATGCTGATGGCAGCCATGGAACCAGCGGGACACCCCAAAGTTTAGGGGCTCTTGCTTGAGGAACAAATGCCCAGAGGGCAACTGTGGCAACAAACCAGATTGGGACTGTTATTACGTATCCAATCCATCCATCCTCACTAAGACCCCAGTAAGTAGCGGTGGCAATTGAAGAACCTATGATGAGAATTAAACAAGCAATAAGCTTGTTCCTATCTTTGGGGGTGGTCACATCGCTCACGTAGTACCGTCTCACCAGAAGCCCAACAGCAACGAGCATGAAAATAAAAAGAGTTGAGATGGATAAAAGGTTGGAGAGAATTCCAAGGTCGGTGAACAAGGCGACGATGGCAGTAGCCACCATCATCACAATTGTCGCGTTCACGGGCGTCCCGGTTCTTGAATTCACATGAGCCAGCCATGGCGGCATCATGTGAGTCCTGGCAATATGGGTCAGATACCGAGCCTGACCGACCGCGCTCACTAGCAAAACGGTGGTCATGCCTTTCAAAGCTCCGGCGGCTACGATGTATTTGGCCCAGTCCCACCCTACGGCCTGGAACGCGACCGAAAACGGGGCGTCCTTGTCAATTTGAGTGTAGTTTTGCATAAGACAGAGAGTGATGGAAAGCAGACAGTAAGCCAAAGTGGTGATCGCCATCGAACCGACCAGCCCGATGGGGATATCGCGGCCGGGGTTCTTGGTCTCTTCGGCCATGGTGGAGACGGCGTCGAAGCCTATATATGCGAAGAAGAGAACCGCGGAGGCTTTGAAAACCCCGCGGACGCCTTTGGGAGCGAAATCCGTGTAGTTTTTGGTGTCGGCTTTGCAGAGGCCGGCGATGATGATGAAGACGATGACGATGACGTGGATGATGGAGGCGACGTAGTTGAAGCGGGAAGAGCCCTTGGTGCTGAAGACGGCGAGTATGCAAATGATGGCGATGACCACGACGGCGATGGGATCTAGTTGGTTGTAGTCCTCTTTGAGATGGGTGGCTATGATTCGGAAATCACCCGGTTGGTGGTTGCAGAGGGTGGCGAAGTACGATGTCCATGAACGGGCTACGGCGGCCCCGCCGATCACATATTCCAGGAGGATGTTTCCCGCCGCAATGAACGCCATGAAGTCACCAAGCTCCACTCTTAAGTAGGCAAACGATCCACCTGCAATGCAATGTAACAATTTTTTAACAATCTACCTAACATAAATGTCCAAAAAAAAAAAAAACATCAATCAATTAATCCCACTCTTCTTATCTATAATGAAAATATTCTCTCAAAAGAAAAATAATTATTTATGAAGTATTTTTCTAAAAACATTATAAGTGCTTTTTTTTTACAACATATTATAAGTGATTTTTGTTAACTTTTTAAAGCATTTATTCAATTCCCTCAAATACCTAATTCTTTAACAAAATTGTTTTTTAAAACAAAATTATTTTTGAAAATTACTACATAACAATAGAGGATTTTTTTTTGCCTTGAGCAAAGACCCTGTACACAAAGAAGATACATGTTAGACATATTATACTCAAATTAATCCTTGTATGATGAAATTATAAGGACGATAAAACTCAATCACATAATAAAGTCATTAATACAGTATCATGTTAAGGACTCTACGAAATGATAAAAGGGATATAATGGGATTATGAGACCCACTGTTCGGGTCCCCTCAAATAATAATGGGATGAGACAGGTTATGAAAAGTTACCAAAAATAAAACATTTACCTAATAAAGTATCAAAGTATCAAATTAAAGTATGATTTATTCAATTATAGAATAAAATGATCCTAGATTTATAGATATGTTACAACTTTTTCTTAAAACAATCTATTTTAAATTACAAAAATTTTATTTTTCACATAAAAATAATATACTCGAAAAACTAATTTAAAAAAACAAAAGAGTATTTGTATAAAGTTAATTTTATAAATAAGGAATTATTTCAAATTTAATAAAGAAATCTTCAAAGTATGTAATGAAAATAGTAGTGATCGTTTTTCTTGTGTAATAAGGTGAATTTCATAGAAAATTGTCTGCGAAAATCTTGCAAAAATAGGAATTTAGATTAAAAAAAAAAAAAGAATATGCTCATTACAAGCCGTCTATTAAAACGCCACCAAAGTCGCTTAACCGCAGAAAAGTTAATAGACTATACGCATGTGAAGGGTAAAAGTTTCAGAAAGGTAAAAAATAAATAGTCAAAGGTTTGAAGAAGTACCGGCAACAGGAATCTCGACGGCGAACTCAGTGTAGCAGAAGACGGAGAGCATGGCGGAGACGCCGGAAACGACGTAGGACAGAACCACGGCCGGTCCGGCGACTTCCTTGGCTTGGAGTCCGGTAAGAACGAATATTCCAGCGCCAATGACGGCGCCGATCCCGAACCACATGAGATCCCACCACGTCAGCGTTTTCTTCATCTCGTGTGCGCTCCGAGCCCTGATCTCGTTCAACTCGGTCGCGTCCTGTGACCGAGTCAACACTCGGTCCTTCAGCCTGGTTGGAATCTCCGACAGCGCCTTTCCATAGTTACCCCAACTCTTGAACGACTCCTCGGGGAGAAAATCGTCTTTTGTGCAGGAACACCCCCTTCTCTTCACTCCATCACTTCCCTCTGCCACTCCCATCCTCAAATATCTCCACAATCAAAGACAAATCCTCAATATATGTATACCAATAAAAGCCCAACAGAAAATATTCAACAATACAGAATATAAAGAGGCGGAGCCTTCACTCGCTAAGATGGATGGAGATTAATCGTTGGTAATCAGATTCTAAGTATATAAAAGAGATTCGAAGTCGGCAAAGAGAATAAGAAGACAAAAGAGTTCTGTTACAGCTTCGTTTAAGATTCGATCTCATGGCTTTTATATCAATCCGAACAACAAACCATTACGCAATCACAGAAAGCGATTTCAAATGAGACAGTCATAAACAACCACGCATTCACATTGTTTTTTGAAAAAAAACGATCGATGCTGCAAGTGACGAAAAAAATAAAAATAAAAGAAAAACCTGCGTACGAAACTAAGCGACGGCGAACGGCCGGAACACGTCGACTACCGGCGAGAGGAGAGGGAAAAGCGTGTGACGGTGGTGTGAAGTGTGAACGGCGGGAAAAATCGAGCGGCGTGAGGAGAATTTATAAACTATAAGCCGAGAGATACGAGTGACACGTGGCAGACGAAGAGTGGGGATGGGAAACAGCCGTTCTGATTCGCTTGATTTGTATTATTTAGAATCTTATTAAAAAAAAAAAAAAGAATCTTATCAAAGCTGGCGATAAATTGAAATATCACGATAAATTGAATTTCTCGGCGTGTGGTGTGTGGTGCTTGGCTGTATGGAAGCTGGGTTTAGAAGGAATCGGAACGGATGGAGCGGACGCAGCAAAGCTTAAAACTTTGGAGGGCCTGTTTGTTTCTTGTGTGAAAAGGAAAAGCTGTTTTTTGGTATGTTTTGTTGGGGAGGTATAGAGTGTGGCCGCCCTCATCAGCTTAACTGTGTATCCAACCAATGAGTTTAAATTTATTCCTAGGAGCAGGAGGTCAGGAGAGGTGACTCGTGAGTCTTTAAAAAAATATCTTTTATTCTGAATATTACAAAATATTCTGAGTCTCTGACTGCTAACGTCCTAAGAACAAATTAAACTAACGACAAAAAAAGACATGTAAAACACTAATAATAATAATAATAAATTAACTTATTGTGATATGTAACCTCTCTAAACCTTATGTAATATTTCTCTCAATTGGTCTCTATTCTTTAAATGGGAATGATTTTTCATCCTTCTCGATCTAAAACCAATATTCTACACATATTTTTATTTTTATTTTTTTTTTAATAAAATAATTATTTCACATAAATCTATATTTTTATTTGTTTTTTTCTAATTTAATCATTGTCTTAATACATGTGTGATTGTTGATTCTCTTTGTGCACATATGATTATCATTATTGATATATGGTTATTGTTTTAATTAGTGTGATGGTTATATTGTTTTAATACGTTGAATTCAAAATAATATATAAAATTATTTATATATTTATTTTTAATTCATGCAATTTTTTTTTCATTTTAAAAAAATAATAATATTTAATTTTTTTTTCTTAGAATCAAAAGAAGGTGACAATGAGGCTTGATTCAGTTTGTCATGCAATAAATGAAAGAAAAAAAAAACAAAATAAGAGAGAAGGTGGCAGGGAGAAGGAGTAGAATTCGGCGCCTACAAGTGAAGAAGCAGCAATTATGGTGGGGTCATGTGATCATCCCCATCCCCAACATTGACTTTTTGAAATTATTTCCATCCCATGAATTAAAATAATTTATTATTATTATTATTATTATTATTATATATATATATATATATATATATAATATATATATTCTGTCCTCTTGTTCTTACATGTATAAACTTTGACTAATTCTTAACCTCTTAGACTTAACAGTGTTTCCATTGCAAGTGCATTTATGATAGTAATTTTTATTTATAAATTAATGTTATTGAAATTTAGATTTTTTTTTTTTTAATTTAACATTTATTCCAATAATTATTTATCATAACAATTTTATTTTTTATAAATTTATTAGAATAGAATGTACACAAAATATTATATAAATATTGATAAATTAAAAGATGGATTTTTTTTTAAATTTTTTGTAGATTTTAAATTAATTTAGCACGTATAATAAGGATGATGTAGGGGTTATTTCAAAATTTTAAAAATATACATGTAAATGTCAAAAAATCTGAAAATACATAATACGTTTTTCCATTTGGATAGCAATTAAAACTTTTTACCTATTTTGAATATCCATTCTTCCATAACCAAGTGATTTTCCATTTATTTTCCATTTTTCCTCATATTCTTGTACCTTACCATCAAAAGAGGGTTGCAAGTTGTAACTTACTATTTTAATCTATTTTTATTTATATTTGTATCACTCAAATTGGTTTTTACCATTTTTCTATATTTATCAAATATTGTTTTATGATTGTAAAATTAAAAATAATAATATCTATGAAAATATATATATTTTAAACTTATACGTGTGATTAGGCATTTACACCTTATAACACATTACTTAATTTAATCTATTTATTTACAAGATTAATATTCTTGTATTTTTCTTATTTATATGTATTATAAATGAAAGCAAACTCTTCAAATTTTAGCAAGTTATTGAATGTAATTTAAAATGACAAGAGGAATCTAATATTTCTACATCTATTTTTCTTCCATTTATAAATTATAAATGAAATATTTAAAGTTAAACCCCTCATTCTCATCCCACCTTTTACCATTTGAGCAAAGCCTCGATCGCAAAAGCTAAATGTAATTATTATTTACCTGTATAATAGGTTTAATTGGTATTTTTATCCTATTTTTTTGGAAAAAAAGAAAACAATTTAGGTATAGGAGAAGTCCTTTCGTTGAAAATAGATCAAAAATGGCAAAATACAATTAAAGAATACTCATATAGGATGATATGGCTTCCTTATTAATTAATATATGTTTAATATATATAGAAAACATTATTTTTGCTTATCTTTTCATGAAATTTTGAAAAATTAAGACTATGTTTTGTTTTGAAAATATTCAACAAACACGTGAGCCAACAGGAAAAAAAACAAATACATAGAAGGAAAGAAAAATAAATAAATAAATAAATAAATTTAAAATCAGTAAATATAATACTATATCAATTCTCAAATATACTTGTTTTTATAATGAATATTCAAAAGTTACTTATAAGAAAATATATACTATATACTAAATAAATTTAAAATCAGTAAATATAAAAAGAGATTATATAATTTGAGAATATATAAATTTTAAGCATTATATTTAATTTTCTTTTATATTTTTCAAAAGACAATTAAATGGAAGAAATTTTATAATCCTTCATTCTTTTTGGAGAGAAGAGAATTTTGACAATCATTAGAAAAAAAAAACATGTAAAGAAAAGACCATAAATAATGTGTAAAAGGATTTAGGGGTACACTTAAAGACAATAAAATGTGTTGAGAGAAAAAGAAAATTTGTTTTTGAAAAAATAATTTTCGTCAGTTTTGTCTAAATGTAAAAACACTTAAGAAAGCTAACCATAATTAAATTAATTAAATATTTTAAATTTGAAATTATTTAAGATTTTCTATAAATATAAAAATAAAATAAAATAAATAAGAAATAAAATAAAAATAATTGACTGATTTAAATTTCTCTTTTTTTTTTTCTGGAAATGTATGTATTAAGCTACCAATTCTGAAATAAAAGTAAAAAAAAAAAATGAATAATAAAAAATACATGGTTTAATAATTGGCTTAAGTTGAAGTAGTACCTTCACTAATTATAGATTCTAGTTTAAATAATTTGTTAAGGTAGTACTTGAAAACCAATTCTTTTTTCATGTTCTAAATCATGTATTTTTTATTTATTTTTATATATTTATTGCCTTTATTTTCAAATTAATAACTTGAGACATACTTTTCTTTTTTTATTTTTCACACTTTATTTTTTCAAGGGAAAAAAAAGGATGAAAATAAATGTATGGATAATGGATATGCACTCAACACAACCCTATTTAAATCTTACACGCTACAACAGCTGACTAAACTTACTTATAAATTATCTCAAAAAAAAAAAAAACTTTAATTATAAATGTGATTTCCCTTAATTTTAATTTTTTATCATCTAAATGAGATTCTAAGGTGGGAAAAGGATTCTTGAAATCTTTGACCCTTTTGGGTGGAGAAGACTGTTAAAGGGAGAGGGTATAAAGGTAAATAGATGCTAGGAAATGGTAGTAGATATGATCACATATTTGACTCTTTTGACTTCAAATATTAATGTAGCATGTGCTCTTAAATACCCACCTTTGACTTGTCCCATTCAAAATGGGTGTTCTGCTCCTTTTGTGTTTCTCTTTAAAAAAAAATTAAAAAGAATGGAAGACAAATGAGTTAAAGGACAATGAATAATATTTTTTTAAAATACTTTTTTTTTTTTTTTTAAGAGATCATTGATTTTAACTAATAATATATCGATAGAAACATTAATAATATAATGAAATTACTCAAAATCTATACATTCGATAAATGAAATATATATATCTGATATTACTATTATACTCTATAACACTGACTTCAACTATAAAGATAATGACGATCATCGATTCGATTTTATCTCTCGATCAGATATATTTTCATTTCGTCAATACCCCAAACACAAATAAACTACCACAATGACGAAAAACAAAACATCAGACAGACAACATTAACCACCCGTCGGCACCAAGCATTTGACGATACACCACATGCAGACTAAGGCGACCACGATCATACGCATACCAAGGCGATAACTACATCATGAAAAAACATATAAAAACCTATATTTATATGGAAGAACCACTTTATTAAGAAGAAAAAAATAAAAAAAATGTATAAAATGATGATTATAGGGCAATAATGATAAAAAAAAAAAAAAAATCACCAATCATTGTTTAAAAAAAAAAAGACTAACAAAGAAAAAATTGAGAAAAAAAGAGAAAAAAAATCACCCATCATTGTTTAAATTTACATATTGGTTAGAGTTTATATCATTTTAAAAAAAATACTATAGTATTGCTGTAGTATATTCTTATTCATGGTAATAAATTTATTTATTTATTTATAATAAAGTAATTATATTTGTCATAAGACAATTGACGAAGGCAAAAAATAAATTAAGTGGGGGCAAAAGCATTGAGTTATTTGTAGTGTCACATTGTTATTTTCAGAATTAAAATAAATAATAATTTTAAAATTTTCATAAATTCCTAAAAAAATTTAAATTAAATTTAAAGTCGGATTATAATGTCAATCAATCGAATTTTCAAAAACAAAGTTAGGGTTAAGCATTAGGTTAGATTAAATTTGAGCAAATAAGATAATAAATTTGAGAAAGGAATTTCTTGCCAGGTGGCACCAACCAAGTAAGACAATTGAAGAAGCTTCATATTTCCAAATAAATATGATATTTGGTAAAGGGTTGCAACTTGCAAGTGTGGGTGGAAGATAAGGTAACTCCTTTAATATCTCTCAATTTGTTTTTTCCACAATCCACTACAAATATCCTCAAATTTGAAAATGAGATGAAGATTTTAAACATGGGTTCGGCTATAAGAAACTCGTTCTCATATAAGAACGAGTTTTACAATATTAGATGGTGATTTTATTTCTTGAGATTTGTGTAGATTAAAATTTCGTCTGAGAAAACACAGATCTCAAGAGATAAAATTATTATCTAACGATGTAAAACTCGTTATCTAACTATGTAAAACTCGTTGTCATATGAGAACGAGTTTTTTATAATTGAACCCTTTAAAAATTTATTATATTCTATATATTCAAAAGATAAATGTTTTTTTTTTCTTTCAATTTTGTGAGTGTTTCAATATTTTTAGTAAAATAATCATTTTTTAAACTCTAATTCTCTGCACAAAAACATGAGGAATAATTTTAATAATTGTAATCATTTGAAATTATTTAATCCATACTACCTATTTTAGATGGTGATTTAGCTATAAAAATGAGTTTCACGTGGGTAGATGATTTTATTCTTTGAGATGTCATGAATCGAAATTTAAATCTGAAAAAATACGAATCTCGAGATGAAATCATTATCTACTGATAATAGAACTTCGTTAACATATCTTTAACAGGCACTATCTGACACTTTTAAATTTATTATATTCTATATATTCAAAAGATAAATGCTTTTTTTTTTCTTTCAATTTTGTGAGTATTTCAATATTTTTAGTAAAATAATCACTTTTTAAATTCTAATTCTCTGCACAAAAACATGAGGAATAATTTTAATAATTGTAATAATTGTAATAATTTGAAATTATGATATCCGTACCACATTCCATCCATTTAACACTTGGGTGAAGCCCATAAGTTGACCTCAAGATAATTAAGAAAAAGAATAAGATTGTTTTCATGTGAATGTGATGCCAAGAAAATAAATAAATAGAAAATCGTCAACTGTTTGTCAAGAAAATATCTGAATCAACATCAAAGAAATTAGGTATTAGGGTTCTAGAATATGATTGAGTTGGATAATTTTCTACACTGGAAAAGCATTATCAGATAACGATATTGGAAAAATAAGCACAAGAAAGAAATGGTAGATTTCAATTATAATGCAACACTCAGCCATGATCTGAATATGACTTTAAACCCACCCTTGTAAACAATTATGAACTCCATTAACATGGAAAAGAAAAGAAATGTTCAGGAAAAGGACAATCACATTACAAACAATAATCATATATGCTTTTACAATAAATAACAAATCAAAATGTCTTTTTCGTCGAAGAAAAAAAAATATCGAAATGCCTTGGATCGCAAGGGGAAAAAAAAAAGAGTTGATAGGTGTTTGTTCTTTTAGCTGTTTTAATCAAAACAATTTGATTTCAAACTTTTAAATTATGTCTTTTTTTTCCCCATAATTCATTGTAAATCTTTGAGTACATAAAAAAGTTAAAATATTTAGCTTTTTCTTAAAAAAAAAATAAAAAAAAGAGGTGATGTTTTTAGGTAAATGCTTGTGCAGCGTTTATTTATTGTGAGGATAGTTAAGCAAGCAAGTAGGTTGATTAGTTAAATATGCTCAGGTGATCGTCGGTGTGTTGAAAGCGGAATCGATGATGTTTGGTATTATATTATGAGTTTATAGGTTTTATGTCGATTTATTATCTTTATTAGCATAGTTGTTGCATCATTATATGGTTTTTAACTATTTGTATCTTGGATCTATTGATGTGTTGCAAGTTTGAATCAATAATATTATTTTTCCTTTAAAAAAATAAAGTGATTTGATTAAATGAGCCTTTGAAAACCCAAATTTTGAAATATGACCCTTCTTCAAAATTTGGCTAGATTATACAAAAATAACCCCTTCTTATTTTCTTGTAAAAACAACTCATTTTTTAGAAATGTTAATTTATCCAAAATGAGTTTTATCTTTTAGAAAAAACCTGGATAAATTGCAATTTAAGGATGTTTGATATCTATTAACCAAATATTTCAAAAGGATAATATACTATTTTTTACTTTGCATATGACATTGTATTGGCAGGGAACCTTAGTTAAATACAAATCCCGCTACGAGCATATAATGATCATTTCTTGCTTTGGTATTATGTATGGATTCAGGAAGTAGTATTAATGTCTTATGAAACACCATGTTAAGCAACGGCCGATTCTAACTTACATGAACTCTGCTCTAAAATCGCGATAATATTGAATTAAAGTGCTACATATTAGGCTTGCCTTGCCTTTCTCTGGAACGACGTGAGACACCACAGGTGACAAAGCCTCAAAGCCTACTTTTTATTATTTAATAAAACCATTGCATAATATAAATACAAACATTTAATAGTTAACATTATTAAAGGCTATATAGTTTTAAGTTTTATTTAATATTAAATAAAATGAACAAATGCCACCTTAGCCTCCTACCAGCCAAACTCATTTCAGAGACGGGAGGGATGTTAATGGATTCTTCCACAAGAGGGGAGATATTTGTTGGGGTATTCTGAGAATGGGCAGGAAGAATAAATGCATTAAAATGCTACCCATTACTATCATCAAGTTTTAATCACCATCATAGTACCTCCACCAACAGGTGATTATTATCACTACCATAAATACAAGCAAGATGTCAATCAGGACAGAGAGAGAGAGAGAGAGAGAGAGAGAAGAGATGTAATATGTATTAATGATATCCCTCTGTGCATCTTGAAGTTCGTAAGGAACAAGGTAAAATCATTTCCAAACGATATCACATCTTTAAAACCAGGAAAAAAAAAGAAAAAAACAATACAAATTAAGAGTTGAATGTAGCCTGAATAACAGTGATACCTTAAATATATATATAAAGAGTTAAAATCTATTCTATCAAAAATTAGAAAGGGGGTAGGAATCCTTCCTTTAGCAATAGAGCAGTTGTCAAAGAATGAATTTGAACATATAAGCTACAAGCATTAAGAAAAAAGGGTAAGATAAAAATAAAACTTGTATGAACAACAGAAGATAAAGTAAAGAAAAGATTGGAAAATTAGAGGAGGACGCAATCTGCCGTAGAAAGAAAGGGGTAACAACTTGTCTCTAAGGTATCCTGACGATCGAGTCTAGGTGTTCTCTGCCGAAGATCCATGTACTCCATGTAGAAATACGATGGATGGTTCAGTGGTGGTGGTGGTAAGCTCACAAGCACGACTGCTGCCATTCTCGAGTATCTAAGAATTGTTGAATTAAGCTTCAGTGTTGTGTAAAGAAATTTCTCAACCTGTTGCTCATTCACAGACACAGGTTTCCCATCGGCCATCAATGGAGTTCCATCCCTCTCAGCTGCCTCCTTCATTTCACTCAAGTAACCACCAATCCGACGCTGAGCACCTGTAAATGCTTCTATTGATTCATCCGGCTGGGACCCCCTTCTCCTCCTCGCGCATCCCATGATTTCATCGATAGAACAATCACTTCCGCTTGCATGCGAAGATCATACAAAAACTTCTTCACATCGGCTTTGAGCTCCTCTGCATCAGCGTCCTCCTCCGCGATGCAGAAGACCTGAATCTTACAGCTCTCGAAGCTCTCCTTGGTAAGGAGGAGCTGGGAGAGGAGAAGCATTAGGCCCCCATCCCTCACGATCCAATACAGATCAATAGTACCATACTGCCTTTGATACTCATTGGGCCATTCATCAAGGCCCTTGACAATTACAACTGCCTTGTTTGCAACAATGCAGTCATTAATTATGCCAACAAAGGTAGCTGGGATTTCAATTAGGTTTTCCCGACGCCATATTTCAGGGTATCGCATGACAACAATGTTTGGCTTTAGATTGCCTAGGCCCATAGTTTGGACAATGCCACGGAAGCCATGTGACATACTTGGCGCCACAACTATCTCTGCAACACCTTCACAACGCTTATAGTCAATGTACGTACTTAGCTGCCTGCAGGCATTCTTGGCATCTTCTGCACATTCATGGTAATCTCCATCTAAAATAGAGACAAAGATCGACATTCCCCGACCCTTTTTCTTCATGCAGTTGGCAAAGTCGGCTAGTTTAGGATGGCAGGGTACATTCTCTGGTAGCTTACCCCACGGCCGGCAGAATATGAGGGGAATAGGATACCAGTTCTTTGGGTGCACTTGGCTTGCTGCACATATAATGAGGTAAATGATAAGATGGTGTTGATATAAAAAAGATAGATACAATGTATAATAAACACAGGAAAGGGAAGAAAGTAGAGAGAGGAAAAGGAAAATCAAGATATCTGGATAGGAGCAATTCAGCACAGCAGGCAGGCACATACAAAAATATTCTTAAGATCGTGTCCATCTATTCAAGTTGTTCTTCAATGGATCATGCTATATCTTTCAATGTTCCAACGCTCAAATATGTCACTTTTGATCTTCATATGGTCCATAATCCAAACTACTTGGAGTTAGCTAAAGAGGCTCATTTTCTGCCACTTGGCTATAAGGATATATAACCTAAAACTAAAATCAAAGGAGAGGAAGGACTGCTGTGTAAATCATATGAAATAGTTAGTTGCTAGACATCAGAAAACTTTTGGATAAATGTTCATGCTGTATAGTCCTAGCAGTTTAAAATCCTAATAGTTAATAGATTATACAATTTCAGTTTAAAATTAGAGGATCGTTCCAAACATGAAATGCATGTCTCAGTCCAAACCAATTTATCTGAAATAGATGAGATTGGCCTCTGAACAGAAAATGCACATGAGAAAATCAAATAGTAGCTCCAGGGGACTTATCAAGGAAATGCAGACTCATGTTGAAGTGATACACTCGACAATAATGGGGAATCCCATGACAAAAGGCACTCCAAGTTCCAGACTTCAAATGCGTGGAAAGGTAGGAGATTGAGCTCCATGCTCCTAATATGTCTTTTGGGAAAGAAAAATGCCTATACAAGCAAAACTGTAAATGCACCACAAATACATGTCCACACAGAAAGCTCAAGCTTCTAACCCTAAAGGCTTACATCTGTTAAACAACCAACTCTCCTAAAAGCTCGAGCTTGTAGAATTTGGGTTTAATGAGAATTTTCATACTTCTTAACATCCTTCCTCACGTGCAGTCTCATACCCGCACATGAAGAGTCAAACAAACCAAATAGAGTCTTTCATGGACTTTCAAATAAACAAATAAGAAACAAATTGCAGAGAAGTGGCTCAAACCCCGAACCTCCCGCCAAACCAAGCTCTGATACCATATTAAACAACTAACTCTCCTAAAAGCTCAAGCTTGTAGGATTTGGGTTTAATATGAATATAATGATTCTTAACAACGTCCAAAGCTCGTGCTCACGTACACAAATGCTTATGATATCATAGCTCCAATAGATGCACCACTAGAACTTCACTGAATTAGATTAAGCCTTGTAATCAGGCAGCAATTGGTTTAAAAGTGTGTTCAAGCTGCAAGTAATATTTCAACTAGGATTTGTATATGAAACCAAACATGTGAACACGTTTTAATTGCTCTTAGGTCTAAACCTTCCACAAGATCTCACAAGGACAACTCTGGACTAAGACTAAAAGAATCTGTCCTAAATAAGAAAAGACAAAAAAAAAAAAAAAAAAAAAACTGTAAGGCCGCATTTTGGTTCATGGTTGTCTTAACAATCATGTTTGGGTAGACATAGCAGAGGAAGTTGTAATTTACGTAGATATGAAGTTCTCCCAATAATAGAAAATCCTATGCTCATGGAAGCCATGGTACTTTTTATTTCATTTGATTGAAGCTAAAGGGAATGTGGACAAATCATTTTCATTTTCATATTTATAATTAGATCCAATTTTCTCAATATCATTTGAGGAGGCTTTAATGTAAATTCATATTAATTCTGAAATAACTCATATGATAACTAAACACTATAATGTGAATAAAATTTGATGGGAGTTTGAAATTTTATCCAAGCATTCACACGGAAATTTCATATACATTGCATTTCTGAAATTTACTTTAGGGACATCTGAACTCCTTTCCAAATTTTAGATGTCAGAAAACCAGATGCACCCAAATATTCCACAATGCATCATAAAGAAAGGAAAAGACCTGCAACAGAAACTGGAAAGAAGGGCATGCTCCGTAAATTGTACAACAGTAACAAAATATCTAAAAACACAGATACTTCTTGCCAATCATTTTCTCAAACTTCTTTTTAGTTAAAGGAAGCATTGTCAATCTTTTTCTCAAACTTCTTTTTAATTAAAAGAAGCAGAAGTAAACCCAAAAAATAAAGGCGGTGGGGAAATCCTAGACATGGTGAAATACACAACACAGTTTTTGTGCATATACGCCATATTGTTGGGACTTGGGATAAAAATAGGAGCTATCTCTAGATGAGATAAGGCAGAATGAGATGTAAGTTTCAGTAAACAAACAAACAAACAAACGAAAAAGGGGGGAAAAGCCTCAAAATCAGAAAAAGAACCACTAGAGTCGCATAAAAAATGAATAAACAGAAAAAACAAAATAATAATTGACTGCTTATTGTTTTCAAAAGTTTCTAATGTAGATTCTCATTTCTCTCTTCCAAAGTACTACTTTTTCTCATGACACTATAATCATCACTTCGGGTCAACCAGGGAATGGTCATCATAACTAATAGCTCCAATGTCATCTTCATCAATGTTAGCATCCACCCATCCATCATCATCATCGTTCACCAATTGCAAAGGTCACTTTTTCCCCCCTTACAAGAAAAAGCATTTCATTTCCCTCAGGTAATCCTAATAAATACTACAAATTAAACAAGAAAATATCCTACGAAGGAGATCAATATTTGGATTAAAACAAACAGGCAATTGATAGCTGGAAGTGGTTATAATATGAAAAGTTAATACTCGGGGGTTAGAAAATACCCAATAAAAGAGACTAACATTTGGCTCCCTGTTTTACTAACATATCTGCCACATGTTTATCTAAAAGAGAAATCCAATAAAAGGACCCACCCCAAACACAAAAGCAATATCAAGAATTGGCTAAAGTCAATCATCAAAACTCTATAGGCCTTTTCAAAATAGGACCAGTTTAGAATATCCCTCTATCATAAGATTAGAAAAACCCTCAATTTTAGCTAGGTTTAGGTATTCCAACTATATTAGTATCTCAACCTCCATTGTGAAACCCACTCTGATCTGAGTAAAGGATGACCAAACTAGCATTCCAGGATATGATGCATCAGCATTCCTCCACTTCAGAGCAATTCCAAGATTCCTAAGGACCGGCCATTCAAATTCTACTCATCCCAATATAAACAACCTAGTAGACCTTCATACAAGTTTCCTATCTAGTACTATGATATTCAATGTGGACACCAGAAATATCACACAAGTAGACACCTAAAGAAGAAATATATACATTAAATCCCATATTGCTTCCAAATCTTTCATCCATGCTTAAAAATCATAAATTTGACAAATATGATGTAGAATCACCCACAACTTTAAACCTTCTTTCTTCAACCCTTCTACAGAAACAATTGATAGCCATGATGCCATAAGTAGGAAGAGAGAAGAAGACCTAGCATCAATCCAACAGAGCTTTTAAAGAAGTAGGTGACAACACTAATCATGACAGAATCTTGCTTTTTGGATTACACATTTATATTTATCGTCAAATTTTTCCACTTCCAAGTTCTACGCTAGTGTTGTTTCTGAAAATCAAAAAGGCATTATGGTGAAATACACAGCAAAAAATTATGAATCCATGTATTTTCCCTGCAAGGATGTGTAAGCTCTTGATCTGCATAAGAGAAAATAGCTAATCTCACTAGTTGATCAGATCCAAAATACAGAATCCAACTAAGTAGCATCTACCTATATGGCTTGAGACCAAACACCACTCCCAGGAGGAAGAACAACTTCAAAGTCACTCAACCATTCTTCATGCATCCTACATAAGATACTGATACGATCCCACATCGGTTCCACACAAGAGTGTGGAGTGGTACTTAAAGCTTGATGAGTTCTCCCACCTAATAGACTAGTCTTTTGGGTTGGGCTCTCCAATTGGGCTTGAGGCCCTATCATTGGTGCTTTTATTGAGAGTCGGTACGTAGCGGGGAGAGGACATGCACAGAGAAGGGCTCCTGGAGAGGCTGCTAGGTGCTAGGTGGGTACAGGTGATCTTGTAGGAGTGTGTTGGCCGGAGTGAATGTCGTCATGGGGCGTGTTTCTCGAGGGTATGGAATGTCACGATCATCGATTCCTGAGAGTGTGGAGTGGTACTTAAATTTGATGGGTTCTCCTTCCTAATAGACTAGTCTTTTGGGGTGGGCTCTGGAGTGTTTGAGGCCCTATCGTTGATCGCTCGTTGAGAGTCGATTACGTAGCGGGGAGGACTACTTGGGAAAGGGCTGCAGGAGAGAGTACGGTGCCCCACGAGTGGGTCGGAGTGGTCTGTGAGTGTAAGCCACCCAGTGAATGTCGTCGCGGACATCCGATTTCTCGAGAATTGTAAATGATACGATCATGTCAGTTCCCGAGTGTGGAGTGAACACTTAAAGCTTGATGGGTTCTCCTGTAGACTAGTCTTTTGGGTTGGGCTCTCCGATTGGGCTTGAGGCCCTATCAGATACTTATGCCATCCCCAAAAAAATAAAATAAGATAAAACAAAACAAAAAAAATACAAAAACAAAACCAAAAAAAACAAAATAAAAAATAAAAGATACTTATGCCATCCCAGTAGAGGAAAGAACAACTTCAAAGTCACTCAACCATTCTTCATGCATCCTACATAAGATACTTATGCCATCCCAAAAAAAAATAAAATAAAATAAAACAAAAAAAAAATAAAAAATAAAATACTTGTACCTGTAACCACAAATGATTAAAAAAAGTGTCAATTCTTGCTAAATCTTTTAGGTTCTAAGTTTGAATTTGCAAATTCCTAGTGCAAATGTTTCACCACCAATTATAAACTTTCCCCTTTTTTTTCCTTTAAATGATCTTGCATTCCCACCATTTCCATAAATTGCCCTTATATGCATACAAGTACACACACATATGTACATGCACACATGAGAAATAACCTTCCACATGTATTTATGTATCCTTAGCACATCATGTTTAAATGCTAACATTTATTGTTATTTAAGTTTCCAAAGGAAATATTGGTACTTCTCATATTAAGACTGTTGAGAATCATAGAAAATTCTCTAGATATTCTTAGGTTTATCTCCTACCTTTTGTATACATTATCCTCCTTCCTTTTACACTTTATTTTGTTTCCTTTTTGTTCCATTATTTTGTATATATATAGGTGTCTCTATAATGTGTACTTAATTCATTCAATAATGAAAAATATTCTTTTCTTCTCTCATTTCACATGGTATTAGAGTCATGGAAGGTTCAGGTTAAGGTTTCGCCATGTTTCCTCTTCCGACAACCCATCTAATGGTTGTATCTCCCTCCAACCACCCCACCTTCATCACGAGAAGCTCCAGAACCCTCTGCCTCCGTCGGAACCACCTACCTTTTCCAGTAATGGCTCCAACTCCAACCGGCAACCCCACCATCGGGTACACCAGGACTTGATCTACTAGCTGGAAGAAACTCCGACATCAACCAGTTGGTGACGCGCCTCCACATGCAGACTCGACGACGAGCACTTGTAGACCCATGTTCCTTCCATCTGAAACCTACAGTGTTTTGCCCATTTTTGTCTCCAACAGACTTTGAAACCCTAGTTTTCTACCTGCAACTCCTCTTATTTTTCAGAGGATCTACGACATCTTTAAGCTCCCGAGAGTTGTCCAATGTTCTTTGAAAGGTGTGTTCCTTCCCACAAATCTCTAAAACTGTGATTTCTGATTTTTCTGGCTTCATGACTAACATAGGACAAAGTTTTTCTTCGTTTTTGTCTGGAACTCCAATGACCACTATGAATAAACTCAAAGGGAGCTTATCCACACCTCCAGGAGTTATTTTTTATTTTTGATTGGTAAAAAGCAATATATAGATCAAAAAAGAGCACAAGGCTCCCAAGGAGTACACTAGAGGTATACAAAGAGGGCAAAAAAAAAAGCCGCAACTCATCTATACTACGACCCAAATCAAAAGTCGCTGAAAAGTCTAAGTTATCAACACTATTGACTTGGCCCACGCGACCCGCAGGTACCTGAAAAGTGGATTTCAACTTTGTGAGCAGAGGGCCTCATCTCAAAGCCACCATTCGCTACTTCCATAACGTCAAGGGGAAATAAACAAAGTACACCATCCAAACTCTCTTACGTTTTCTTCCAACATTAGCACCTTGCCAAGCAAAAAAGGATTGGCGTACTGTAAGAGGGAATAACCCAGTTAGAATCAACTATGGACAAAAGAAGATCCCATAGCATCTTAGCTCTCAAGTAGTGGATAAGCAGGTGGTCTATTGTTTCCTCATCATCTTCACATAAAAAACACTTGTTTGCTAGAGGGATCCCTCTCCTCTTTAGGCTGGTCAGTGTAGCGCTCTTGCGTGATCTTGGCGAAAAACCCGACAGGAAAATTGGGTTCCATATGGACCGAAGGAGAATCGGTAGGACGAGAATGTGACTTCCTATACATGAGTCTTCTTGACGGCCACCGGATGTAGTCTCCTTGATAACAAATGATCCTCTTGTAAAGAGCCTAATTTTCTATTGTGGAAAATGTAGGAACCTTTCACCTCTACACCTTCAGTACGTTAAGGTCTTAAGAGGCCGGAGACCCGAGCCACTTTTCTCCCTCACGGGAGTTCTTCGCCTGACATAAAGAAACTCACCTCACTCGGGTAGCGAATGCGCATCCATTTCATCATTGTCCAAAGCTGGTAATGCCTCTGCTTGCCTTTCACATTCATCTGGACACTGGGTTCTTGATTCTTGAGCCTTTGATCATCTTTCTAGTCATAAGGATCTTTTTTTTCCCTTACTATTACATCACCTTTACCCATGATTACTTTAACTAATGGATCTAAAACCATGGCTAAAGGATCGGTTCAGCATGTCCTCTTCCTTCCGTACCCCTTACTTCTATCCTTTATGTTCATGATTCTCCTTTTAATCTGATTTCTATCAGTAAGTTAACTCGTGACCTTAATTGTTTGATCAACTTTTCTGATAATTCTGTCACATTGTAGGACTGAAGTACGGGGAGGATGATTGGCATAGGACATGAGTTTCAGGGCCTCTCATCTTAGCTTGCCTTCATCTTCCACTGCTTGCACTTCCATGGATACTCCTCTTCTTATCCACAGTCACCTTGGTCATCCGAATATTTCCAAGTTTCGGATAATGGTTCCTTGTTTTTCTAGGTTGTCCTCAATTGAGTGTGAGTCATACATCGGCTTAGGAAAGCATGCTGGTATGCCGTTACTAGCTGATCAGCAAGCAAGAAGTCTCCCTTCGAGCTTGTCTACACTGATGTTTAGGGTCCTTCTCAAATTGAGTCTACCTTGGGTTTTGATGCTATTCTTATAGATGATTGTGCTCATTTGTCTTGCTTTATTTTGTAATGAAAACTGAGCCTCATTTTCGAGTTCGATGTTGAAGTCAGACTCAATTTAATGTTGATTAGGTGATCTGAAGTGATATTAATAAGGAATATCTTCACGGACCATTCTCTTCTTTTTGTCCTCCATTGGGATTCTTAAGTAGTGTCATGTGCTACTCCTCGATAGAATGGAGTGGCTAAGTCTGAACAGTAATTCTAGTTTGAAGCAGCTGGCACTCTCTTACTCCATCATAAGGTTCCTCAACGTTTTTTAGGGGATGCTACCTTAGCCGCTTGTTATTTTATCAATCGTATGTCGTCTTCTGTCTTACATGATGAAATTCCTTATTCCATTATTTTTCCAAACCAACCTCTCTTCTGCCTTCCCCCTCGTGTCTTTGGTTGTGCTTGTTTTGACCATATTCTTACTCTGGACGAGCCGAGCTCTCAGCGAACAACGAAATGCGTCTTCCTCGGTTATTACCGGCAGCGGGAGTTGCCGTTTGCTACTCTCTGAAACACGCCGATGCTTTGTCTGCGCCGATGTCACATTTTGATAACTCTTATGTTAGTATCGCGGCTCTCCAGTTCACGATGTGTATCTACGCCCTTCTTTATCGTCTCGAATACCTCACTTGTACCGCATTTACTCCACCTCGACCATTGCGAGGTTTTATGCACAAGTCGATCCAGCGTCTTGACGCAGGGCCTCTAGTGACTCTCATCTCCTATAGTTGCCCCCTCCTCCACGGCGTGATCTTGTCGTCTCTGCCGATCTTCATTACCATTGAGTGTAATTTCCTCCATCATATTTATAACTTCATGACTTATCATTGTTTATCTTCCCCATACTGCCTTTGTTTCGACCTTGTCTTCTGTTTATATTCCACAAACTGTGCATGAGGCTCATCCTCCGTGAAATAGCTTATGGTTGAGAGGTGATGCTCATTCAGTGGCACTTGGAACTGGTTACCTTACCTCTTGGAAAACCAGCCCTGTTGGATGTGGATTGGGTATGCTCTGGTGAAGATTGGTCTAGATGGTCGAGTGGATCATCTTAACGCTCGTTTGGTTGAGGGTACTCAGTCTATGGTTCGACCTCTTTATGGTATTTTATTGCCAAGATTACCTACATTGGTCTTCTCATATCTGTTGGCTTTGTATAATTTAGACATCAGTGTCTTTTACGTAGATCGCGGCAAAGAAGTCTATATGAGCAACCACTGGGTTTGCTTTCGATTAAGTCTGGTTGTATCTGGACTCCTTCACTCATTATATGGCTGACGATCCCTCGAGTTTGGTTTGGCGGTTTTGGTCCAGTGGTTCGGGGGTTTGGTATGTTCCAGTACGAGTAGATCACTCGATTTTCTATCATCATACGAGTTCAAGGCAATGCATTTATTTGATTGTCTGTGTGGATGACATTGTTATCACAGGCAATGATCAGGATGGTATTTAGAGGCTAAAACAACAGTCTTAACCACTTTCAGACCAAGGACTTAGGGAAACACAAGTATTTTATGGGGATTGAGAAAACTCGATTTAAATCCGATGTGGTTATGAATCAGAGAAAGTATGCCTTGGAAATATTAGAAGGAAGGCAGTATGCTAGTTGCAAACTGTAAAACTGAGCTCCTATGGATGGGAATGTCGAAGCAGTACCCGAGGGATCGAGGAGATATCGCGACTTATTGGGAGCCAGACTATCTGCTTCATCACTAACCAGACATTTCCTTTCCAATAACTTAATCTAAATCTAGCGTGGTTATGAATAAGAAAGTATGCCTTGGAAGTATTAGAAGAGGCAGGTATGCTAGATTGCAAACCTACAGACACTCGTATGAATCCGAATGTCGGCTGTGCCGAGACGAGGGCCTACGTGAATCGAGGAGATATTGACGACTTGTGGGAAAATTGAACTATCTCGCATGCTTAGACAGAAGACGTTTCCTTTTGGTGAGTGTTGTTAGCCGGTTCTTCTGATTCATATGTGATAGCCACTAGGATGTTGTGATTAAATGTCCTCCAGTTATATTAAAGAGACACCAAGCCCGAGGGGTGTTATATGGCAGATCACATCAGTGTGGATGTTGTGGTACCACCTCGGTAGGTTCACTTGCGGATAGATGCTCCATACAGGTATTGTGTGTTATTAGCGAAACTGGTATCTGGAAGAGTAAGAGACATAATGTTATAGTCAGATCAAGTGCTAAACCAGAATACCGAGCTATGGCCTTGACGACATGTAAGCTCATATGGCTAAGACATCATCTTTAGGAGCTAAGATTTGAGACGGATGAACAAATGAAGCTAATATGTGATAACTAAGCTGCTCTCCACATTGCATCGGCAGATCTTTCATAGAGAGGGACCAAGCATGAAGTGGTGTCACTTCATCAAAGAGAAGAAAGGTCCGCATCCAGTATGTATATTCTTGGATTTTATTATTTCGAGTGACCAGCTAGCAAATCGTGCGAATCTCTAAGAGGTCCCGAATTAAAGTACATTTGTAACAAGGCAGTGAATTTGAGCATATCTTCCCGACTTGAGGGGTAGTGTTGAGAATCATAGAATATTCTCTATATATTTTTTGGTTTATCTCCTACCTTTTGTGTACATTATCCTCCTTCCTTTTATACTTTATTTTGTTTCCTTTTTGTTCCATTGTTTTGTATATACATAGGTGTCTCTATACTGTGTAATGCATTCATTCAATAAAGAAAAGTATTCTCTTCTTCTCTTATTTCACAAAGAGTATTGCTTGCAAAGGTCAATGGTGTTTCTATGGGTTTCTTGAGAGACAGCAGCACCCATATTGCTTGTTAGTCCAAATGCACATACAAACAAGCAATAAGCATACCATAAACCAAGATAATAGCAACTTACCATGAATTAATATTGCAAAAGAACAAGCAATTCTCACTATTGAATCTGAGAATATAGCAAATAGCAACTCAAAAAGAACAATAGAGCTAGAGTATTAAAAATTTTCACAAAATAGTATACCTACCCCCCATTGATCGAAGACTACGAAGGGCTAGTTGGAAATAGGCACTCTTGAAGCCATCACCCCAGTCCCCAGCCTTCCCTTTGAGGCACACATAATAATATATGAGACTTGCAAGGGCTAGAGACACCACAGTAAATGACCAAGATATCAAGAACATGATCACTGCACAAAACACAAGAAGTAGTGTTAGATCTGATCCTCAATATAAATATATATATATATATAGAGACACACACACATGCACATGCATGTACACACTGCCATCCAAGCATCCATGGCAAGCAAGTCTATTCAATCCATCCAAGTGCACTCAAATATGTTATTATTTCATAAGAAAATGGATCCAATATTCACTCTCCGCAATGGTATCCACTCAAAAGCAGTCTTAGTGATTGCCCCAATGGTATTCCCACCCTTCCCAAGAAATAAATCTCTACTATGGAATATAATGGGAATTAACCATACCTATACAAAGCACAGCTCCAAGAAGAGAAAGGCTCCAGTGGTGAAATTTCCACCGTGGACGCCAACTGGGAGCATCTAGAAGATCCAGAAGGAAGCAAGATAAGTTCACACCAGCATAACACAGAAGGAAAAACATGGTAATTGTTGGTGTAATAAGATCGAGATTCCCAATTATGACACACCCAATACAGATTAATGCAGTAAAGAGGGTTGCAATATAAGGTTCACTCCCATCAGCAACTCTGAAGTAATGAAGAACAGGAAGGATGTCATCATTTGCTATTGCTGCAAGCAGCCGTGGAGCACCTGTTAGGCTTTGAAGGGCTGCCCCTAAGGTTGAAAGGATGATTCCAATGTAAATAATTGACGGTAAAGGCCAAGCAACTGTAGCTGTTAGTAGCCTGCATAAAGATTACAGTTATCTACTAATAGCAAAAAGTAAATAAATAACTTCTGCATAACAATTTTTTATTTCTATTTCTTAACAATGAAAGTTTACATAGCACAGAGTCTTATGACATGAAATATTCAAATATGAAATTTCAAATTCAAAACTAACATGGTACAGATAATCACAATGAAGCTTCACCTACAAAAGAAACCACACTTGGGACACTTTATTTTTTCAGGAAAAATCAAGGAGATGATGTGGTCCTGTTAAGTAAAAATGATGTCTATCAAGTTCCAATATTTTATAGTAAGTGTAAAATATACATGCACACATTGCAACATAAATCAAGTGGTAAAGCCAGTCTAGATGCTGGGGAATACATAATAATGAAGTTGATCTTTAAAACTTTTACATAAACAACACAAAGCAAGAAGCTCTTCATAACCCAGGCCAATTGGACACAAATTACCTTCCTAGGACAGTCTGGTCAAAAACATGACTTGTTTCTCCTACTGAATTAACATGGCCTACTTTTACAGCACTTGTGGAAGAAAAACATGTCCCAGCATCACTTGTCCTTATAGAATGTCATCCCACTCCTCAAACCCACCTTAAAACATATTCCATCCTTGAAAGCATCCAACTAACCCTAATTGCCTTCCAAACCCTCATTTTATCCGTTTCCAAAGAGGATTCCTTTCCCTTACATATCTCCAACACCATTTTCTAGAAGAACCTCCTTAAGGATGGATGACTTTTACATGCCCAAACCTCCTTTCTACTTTTTCACCCGAACAATAGACCAATTCTTCTAAAGTGGTTTATCTTCCAAAGCTCCTTGTCCCTAAAGAAAATGTCCTTGAATTCTTTCTGGTCTAATTGCTACCCTCTTTAGAATGACAAAATTGCATACGAAATAAATTAGCAAGTTAGACAAAATACTTTTCTTAAGAGTGTATTTTCCACATTTTTGATAGATATAGTCTCTTCAACAAAGCAAACATTTTTTGAATTCTTTCCTCCAATCTATCATGTTGAGAATCATAGCATGTTCTATGGATATACCATAGAATATCCTATGGATTATTCCACCCTTTGACTTTTTCCTTTCTTGTATTTTATTTTCTTCCTTTTGTATTTTATATTGTTTCCTTCTATTTGTCTTCCTTCATGTATAAATAGGTAGGACATGTATCGTATTTTATTCATTCAATAAGAAAAGTAGAACTTTTTCTTTCTATCTCTTCACATGGTATTAGAGCCATTAAAGGTTCGAGTTAGGGTTTTGTCGTGTTTTCAATTTCGGGAAACCATCACATGGTCGTGCTCACTCTGGTCACCTTATTTTTTGTCGCAAAACAATCTTGCAGCCTCCGTCGACGTCAGAATCCCCTCGCCACTGACAACCCTTTTCTAGAGACCACCAACTTCGATTGATGACCCCACCATCATGATCGGTGTGGCCTGATCTACCTGTCAGAAGCAACTCCAACACCAATCAGTCATTCACGCGCCACCACGGGCATGTTTTTTATCCAGCAAGATTTTCCACATGTCGGCAGGTGGGGGGCACGTGGACCACCAGCTTCTACCACCAAGGTTGCATGTCGTCGACAAGCATCCCTACAGCCCTGGTTCCTCTATTTGATCCCTACATCTCCCTCTTTTTGGCGTTTTTATCTTTGGCTTCCACTATTTTTGGCCTTTTCTCTCATTTTTTGGAGCTCCAGTCATTACTGTAACCTCTTCTCACCTATTGAGACCTTGTTGTCTCCACCGGTAACTGTATTTTGTTGATTCGATTGATTTTGTTGATTTTTCATCTCTATGGTTGACAAAGGACCAACTTTTTCTTCATTTTTTGTATGGAACTCCTATGATCACTTTGAATAAATAAACTCACTGCAAGTGAAAATTATCAATCATGGGTGGATTCTATTAAGCTACGGTTTATTGGTAATGGTTGTAAGGATCACCTTTACTACCCCAAAAACAACTATTGTGCAGATAAACGTCCTCAGTGGCAGAAAATGGACGTTTTACTATGTAATACCCTCTGGCAATCTATTGATGCCAAGACCCTACACAATATTGGGGCATATCAAACTTATTACCCTCTTAGGACTCAGGTGAAAAGATTGCACACTAATGATATTCAGCGCCTCTACCGTGTCATCTCAATTGCTAATTTGTTTTGCCTAGGATGGAGTTATCTTCTTATGTTTGACAGATGTCTACACTTAAAAAAAGAATTTTCATCTATCCTGTCGAAATCTAACACCGAGACTTCACAATCAAAGATCGATCAAGTCTTCATGATACTTACTCTTCTTAACCTCGAGCCAGAGTTTGAAAACATCCAGGAACAGATACTCATTGGATCAGTTGAAACATATCGCATGCCTTCTCCTCCATCATCATGTTCCTCAACGTTTCTGGGGGGATGCTATCTTGACTGCTTACTGTTTGATAAATCGCATGCCCTCTTTTGTACTACATGATCAGGTTCCTCATTCCCTCCTCTTTCCAAACCAACCTCTTTTCTGCCTTCATCCACGTGTTTTTGGATGCACCTGCTTTGTCCACATTCTCACTCCTGGTTAAGACAAACTCTCAGCTAAAGACATGAAATGTCCTTGGTTATTCCCGACTTTAACGAGGTTATCGATGCTACTCTCCTGATATACATAGATACTCCGTCTCTACCAATGTCACCTTTTTTGGGAACTCTTCCATCTTCCCTACCACCCACCCTCCCAATTTTGATGTCTTATCGCTACATCTTCTCTATCATGTTTTGGATCCCTCATCTCTGTCTCCGGCTACTTCACCTCAATCATTTTAGGTTTATACTTGCCGCCCACGTATTGAATTTGGGCCTCCGACAAACTCATCTCCTATGGCACCTTCCTCCACGGTGTCAGTCTTGCCATCTCCCGATGAACTTCCCATTGCCCTATGGAAAGGTACTCGTTCTTCTCGTAACCCTCACCCTATTTATAATTTTATGACTTATCATCGCTTATGTTCATCATATTCTGCTTTTGCTTCCACCTTGCCTTTTGTTTCTCTTCCTAAAACTATGCATGAGGCCCTCTCTCATTCAAGCTAGAAACACGCAATGGTTGAGCCAATGGCTGCTCTACATTCTAATGGCACATGGGACATAGTCACCTTACCTACTGGCAAGTCTCCTGTTGGTTGTTGTTGGGTTTATACAGTAAAGATTGGTCTGGATCGTCGAGTGGACCGTCTTAAGGCTCATTTAGTTGCTAAGGGGTATACTCAGATATATGGCTCAAATTACAATGATATTTTTTCTCCTGTTGTCAAGATGGCTTCCGTTCTTCTTCTCCTATCTATGGCTACTATAAGATCTTGGGCTCTGTATCAGTTGGACATCAAGAATGTCTTTCTCCTTGGCGACTTCACAGAGGAGGTATATATGGAGCAACCACCTGGTTTTGTTGCTCAGGGGGAGTCTAGTTTAATATGAAAGCTACATCGTTCCTTATATGGCTTAAGTAGTCTCATCGAGCTTGATTTGGCCAATCTAGCTCCGTGATTCAGGAGTTTGGCATGATTCAGAATACATCAAACCACTTTGTTTTCTATCATCATACAACTTCAGGGCAATGTATTTATCTGATTGTTTAAGTGGACGATATTGTTATTACAAGCAATGATCAAAATTGTATTTCGAAGCTAAAACAACGCCTCTTCAGTTACTTTTAGACAAAAGACTTGGGGAAAATCGAGTACTTTATAGGGATTGAGATAGCTCAGTCTAATTCCGGTGTGGTTATCTCTCAAAGAAAGTACGTCTTGCATATATGGGAGGAAACTAGTAAGTAGACACTCCTATGAATCCGAATATCAAGCTTGTAACAAGACAAAGGGAGTCTCTACAAGATCCAGGGAGATATCGACAACTTATGGGAAAATCGAACTATCTCATCATCACCTGACCGAACATTTCCTTTCCTGTGAGTGTAATTAGTCAGTTCCTACAATCACCGTGTGATTGTCACTAAGATGTGGTGATTTGTATTCTCCGTTATATTAAAGGAACACCAGGCCAAGAGGTGTCATACGAAAACAGAGGTCATACCTAGATTGTTGAATATTGTGATGCAGGCTGGGCAGGCTCACCCACAGACAGACACTCCACTTCAAAGTATTGCGTATTTATTGGAGGCAACCTAATATACTGGAAGAGTAAGAAACAAGATGTAGTAGTCAAAGTACCGAGCTATGGCTTTGACAACATGTGAACTCATATAGCTAAAACATCCTCTTCAAGAGCTAAGATTTGGGAACAATGAACGAATGAAGCTTGTTTGTGCCCTACACATTGCATCTAACCCCAGTCTTTTATGAGAAGACCAAACATATTGAAGTGGATTGTCACTTCATCAGAGAGAAGATTGCATCAGGATGCACGACTACTAGTTTTGTCAACTCGAGTGACCAACTAACAAACATTCACCAAGTCTCTAAGAGGTCCTAGGTTTAAGTATATTTGTAACAAGCTCGATATATATGACCTATATGTTCTATCTTGAGGGGGAGTGTTAAGTATCATAGCATATTCTGTGGATATTCCATAAAATATCCCATGAATTATTCCACCCTTTGACTTTTTCCTTTCTTATATTTTATTCTCTTCTTTTTTTGTATTTTATATTGTTTCCTTTTATCTGTCTTCCTTCATGTATAAACATGTAGGATATGTATCGTATTTTATTCATTCAATAAGAAAAGTAGAACCTTTTCTTTCTAAACCTTAGAGGACCTAAAAGGGACTCCCAAATGGAGGCCTAAATAGGTAGTTGGGAGGATGTCCACCTTTCAACCAAAAAACCCCAAAAAGTTCTTACATATTTAGGACCATTTCCAATAGGAATCAACATACTTTTCTACAAGTTGATCTTTGGCTTTGATAATGCCTCAAACCATAAAAAAAAAACCCAACTTGCACTCTAAATTCTACTTACTAGCATCCAAAGAATGAATAAGGGAATGAGGGTATCATCCATAAATGCTAAATGGGAGACCACCGCCAACCATCTGCCCCCTTAACTAAGAATCTTCCAATAAAACCCTTCTTTGATGCCCTTATAAGGATGCGGGAAAGAACCTCCATTCCCATGATTTTTTTATAAGTAGAACAAAGATTTTATATTAAAAGGAAATGCATATGTAGCTTCCCAGAGAATACAAGAAGTATACATTGACTGACAAAAGGCTCAACCAAGGGGCAGAAGGAGAGAAAAATAAATAAAAATCAGCCCCCCCTCCCTCATTTAGAACATAATCAATCGATATAGGTAATAAGAGAAGTAGGGCCCACATCTACAAACACCCTAGTTTAAGACCACAATTACAAAGAAAAAAAGAATTGTTCATCCCTTAGACTAATAACTTCGTATTATCAAAACTAAGCATGTTCCTTTATTTTTAGATGGTCCAAAAGATACATAAAAAGCAACCTTCTAAGGCTTTCTATGACTTTTACCCAAAAAGGACCCATGTCGCCAAAGGAGTATCTCTTTAACCAAAGAGTAAGGAACCTAATACGCTCTAAAGAGAATAAAAAGCAACTACCATTTTTTGTTCTTTAAACAATGGAGAAAAATGTGATCAACAATTTATTCTTTAGTGGCAAAGAAAACATCATTTTCCGAAGAAAACCTACTCACCTAGACAAGAAAAGCCACCTTGGGTGGCATGCGAGAACTCCAAAGGATGCTCCATGAGAACAATAAAGGGTCCCTAAGCTCCAAAACAAAATAGAGGGATCTGGCCGAAACTTTCCACTCTTCAAAATCACGGAAGTCACCCTCTCTTCCTCGTCGCCATACACCCTTTTGGCTTGAAGTTCTAGAAAAAAAAAAGATCCAATTTTTCCTCCCCCAATCATTATACAACCCAGAGAAGCAAGGAACCCATCCACCCCCTTCAACTATTGAATTTTACACGCCTGCCACCTAGGCAAATAAGGAGAAAAAGGAAACACAAAGCATCCCATCTTCACACCATTCATCCTTCCAAATCTCTTTCTAATCATTACTCACCAAGTAAGATATTCTACCACTCAAAAGGTCTCACTCCTTTCTTATGGATTTCGAAAGGCTAACACCATGCCCATCTCTCATCTCACAAGATTGTCATCCCATCTTCACACCATTTATCCTTCCAAATCTCTTTCTAATCACTACTCTCACCAAGTAGGATATTCTACCACTCAAAAGATCTCACTCCTTTCTTACGGATTTCTAAAGGCTAACACCATGCCCATCTCACTTCTCACAAGAATGTACCCAATCTTCACTATACTTCTAACTAATACCTTGCTTCTAAAGCACCCCATCATCTCCCTTTTAACAAAATCCCAACAAACCTACAAAAAGGCCATGTAGGCCTCTAATTCAAGTCCTCCCTTTTCTATTTATTTGTCAATCTCTTCCTCCTATAAGGATGTTAGGCCACATATGAACTTTTATACCCAAATATGATTAATATATCACACAAAATAAAAATGTAGATACTTCCACTGAAAAATGTGTATAAAATTGTGAGCATTTTAAACTCCTCTTGAAGGACCCTAAATCATGGAACATTGCAAAAAAACCTGATCACCCCCCTTTCAAAAATCCTAACAATACTGTGCAAAGACCATGGAAATCCATATTTCAAGTCCTCCTCTATATCCTCTATATCCTCTATATATTTATTTGTTTGTCTCCTCTTATCATGGATATGGGGCCAAACATGAACTTTGAGTCCGAATATGATTAGTGTGGCAGTATATCACAAAAATTAAGATTTGTTTCTTCCATTAGAAAACATGTACAAAACTGTGAGCTCTATATCAAACTAATGCATTTCCACTAAATAAAACGAAGTACAAATTTTTAATATATTTGAAACCATAATCTCATACAACCATAAATTAAAAACTTGTGGAAAAATGGTGAAGATTACTACAAATTTGTAAAAAAAAAAAAAAACTACTGTGGATTCAATTTGACTATTTGAAAAGTGAAACACTAGTCTATTTAAATTGTATTGTATAAATCATGAATTTGTCCACACATCATCAAACAGTCAAATCAAATCCAAGACTTCAGCTTTAGATGATACAAACAGGCTTTCCACATTTGCAAACTCAAGCACTTTCAATATCCAATACTTACAATTTAGTACTTAAGTTTTGAATAGTTCATAGAAGAACATTTAAACAAACTGATATTTTGTTTTCTAGTAAAAATTCCAACAGGTTGAACAGACCCCTGATAACAAACCCAAAAATAAAACTATGTATGAAATGCATCAGTTGGTATGTTAGGGGTCTGCTACGTCTTTTTTTTTTGGATAAGTAAAAGTATATTGATGAAGAGACATTAGGTGTCTACTATATCAGCTTCCACATAATCAAATAAACATAGGTAAATAGAACAAAGCATAATTTTTTCAACATTAAAATGATAAGACATAATCTAAAAGCATAAAGAACTACTTAAAATGCAAAATATGGAAATCCTTGATAAAAACATGCTGAGAATTTATTTTTATTTTTTATTTTTTTGATAACCGTGGATGTCCGGGTTAGATTACGCTCACCTCGACTAATTCCACAGGGCCCTAGAGCAAACAGCCGGGTAAATACCCCAGTGCCCCCAAGGGGACTCGAACCTGTAACCTCTGGATACCCAACCCTAGAGCTTTACACCATCTAAGCTACCCCTTGGGGATAAAAACATGCTGAGAAATATGCATGCATACTAACAGAAAAATGAATAGCCAGGCATGTCTATGTTCTGAGGACTTAATGGAAAATAGAAATACCTGTCAGTCAAAAGTTTCTCCCTAGTTGCTAAAGATCCAAATAAAAACACAGAAATTAGATAGAGTGCAGAAGTAGAAAGAGTTGCAGCCAATGTTCCAATTGGAATTGAACGTTGAGTGTCTTTCAATGAAGCAGAGCGATTTGAACCTGCCATAATACCCGTTACAGCAGGGAAAAATAGACCGACCAATGCACTGCGAATAGTGAAATGTAGAATAGTTAGAAAACAATTAAGAAAGTTATCTCCATTTCAAGCCCATTTGTAATGCAGTAGGTTGGCATGCTTCATAGTTCAGAGGAATGACAAGTGAGCAGACATCAAAAGTTATTGACTCAGGTAAATATAAATTGCAACAATACAACTGAATGAATTATGAGCCTGCTTCAGTTGAGTGACACGAAAATTGACGCAGCTTGTGTTTTAGTAATTCAAAAAGTGAAACTTTTCGCGAGAAAATAACTTAAAACAAAATCTTACATTTAAAATTAGATAATAAGAAGAGCAAAGGAATTGCTTCAGAATTGAAATTTCTAACCAGGGTTCTAAGGTCCAGATTTCATGCACAGTGTACTTAGCAAATGTATCATGTTTCCTAAAACCTTCTCATAGTTTTATCTGGGACATACTATGAATTACGTATGTAGATATAGGAATATATAAATTTTTCAATTTTTCAATTTTTCAAAACTACTGAGGTGATCTTGAGACCTTTAGGAAATATCTCCACCAATGGGTACTTTAAAGACTGATTGGATGTTGGGCAATGTCAGACTTGCTAAAAAAAGCACATAAGATACTGAATCTGAATTTGCTAGCATAACTACAGATTGGCATATAATGATAAAAGAACTAAACTGAGGAAGCACTCATTTACGAAGCCCAGAAACCCATTCATCCACAATTCCATATATTGTGACTCTGCAAACAATTCCAATATATTACATTATTTAATAAAAAAATAATTCTATTTTGTGCTAAATACATTATACAGATAATAAATATCAAGAAGAAGAAGAAGAAGAAGAAGAAATAAGGAAAGAAAGAAAGAAACCAAACAAGTAATGTGAGATCTAGCATCAAGAGAACAATCCAACATTTACGACATCTTCAATGGTCCTAAAAAAGGAGGGGGGATATACAAGTATCTCAAATGCCACAACAAAAAGTGATAATTGACAGAGCTAAATAATTCAGAGCAACAAACAATTATGTTAACAAGTAACAACACTTGGAATTTTTAGCATGGCTTACTTGAAATTCCAGCTTACGGCTCCGGCAGGATCAGGTATTCCAGCATTATTAGTATTTTGATAATCTGAGCTCCAATTATCTTTTAAGGATTTCAAACTCAAGCCAGTGACCCCAACTGTACCAATCATTGTAAAAGGAAATGGTGAATTTGATTTGCCCAGATATAGAAATGAGATAAGAGATAAATAATTCAGGGAGTAAGAATCAAGGTCAAAACTTAGATTGAAGAAAGGTTCAAAAGGGTTCAAATGCAACATTGTCCGATTAAGACATTTATCAATTTGTCCAACTTACAGAAGATGTTGATCTAGACATTTTATAGAAGGTTATTAAAAAAGGCAATATTTCTAATAATGCCAACGAGACATTTTTTTCCTAAGGCTGCATAAAGCCTTACCTCTAAGGTTTTATCTGTTACAATCAAACTTTGAGCTAATCCAATTTTGGTTAACCATTCGGCTACAAATGTGTTTGAAGTATTAGAGTTTAAGGAATGACACTATGTTATGATGATTAGGTAACTATTTTTTATTAAAAAAAAAAAGGTTATGAATTTGATAGAATTTGCAAGTGGTTACCCTTTTACCCAAACTTGTCACCTTACAAGCTATTTGGTAACAAAAGGACTTTTGGATGTTCGAAGATAGGATGAGGCCTTAGTTAGAAGTTTATATAATCATAGCTTTTCCAAGCATAGTTCCCGAAAAGTTCAATGGCAGTCTTGTTGGCATGATTTTGCTTAATAACAAAGGAACATCTAAGGTAGTGTGCTTTGGGATGGGGTTTCGACAATATCAAAACCTCCTCTTTGGAAGCCTTGAAATTGAGATGTGTTTATTGAAGAATCTAGATCAAAAAGGAATCTTAGTATGCTCAACATCTTTTTGGAAGCCATGATAATGCGAATAGAACTTTCAGAAAGATAGGATTCTGGTCTCCTCAACATTGCTCTAAGGGATTAAGATCCTCAATTGCAAGTTCTAAGCATGCTCTTCCTACCACACTATGATAGGTTTTGTAAAGGAGACTTTTATGTATGAATCAAAATCATTGGTTAGATTATGGCTATAGATAGATCCATGATAATTTTTTAGCACATGCTGCTTTATTATTCTTACATGGGAATTTTTTTTTTTTTTTAGCCACTTCATGCAGAGTTGGCTTGGCATGGAAAATGAAGGCCATTTCATCAAATCCTAGTTTGGATGCATGAGATAAAATACAGAAAAAGAAAGAGATAAGAGAAATTTTGAACTTTGAAACTCTTCAGAAGTACTTAAAACCTTGATAAACAAAAAATCCCAATTAGCCCACTAGTATTAGTTTTTTCCCACTATTTTCCCTAGAAACTCAAGGGAGGGATTTAATGTAAGAAAAGTATAACTAAAATGAAATAAGGAAAAATGAAAAAGGGAAAAAGGGAAAACTCACCACTAGGGTCATCCTTTCCTGCCAAAAGAGCCCCAACAAATATGCAGAACACGGAGAATAAAACAGGTACAAGGAAAGCAGGTGCAACCCGATTGATCATCTTGACACCACCAAACACAATAAAGCACAGGATTATCGTCACAACTATCCCATAGACTTGCAGGTCATGCAAATTTGGACTTGGTACAGCCTCTGAAGTCGCTGTGACATTAACTTTTGTAACAACCTCTGTATTACCAACACAAGGAAATAAGAAATAAATAAGAAGTGTAAAATAAGCCTACTTTGGTAAATTACAGCTGCATCCGTTGGTTATAAATAAAGATTACTGATTCTCACCAACAACACTTTTGCCATCCATAATATAAACCATATATAAAACCCACACAAAGACAACTGATACATGGGACTCTAAGGAAAATGCAGCACAAACAGAAATCAATGCACAGGAGTCAATACAAGGCAATTTTCACAAAGAAACATTCATCAAAAAACTGTTATTCTAGTAGCCCCTTTCTTTCTTTTCTTCTCTTCTTTGTCACTCTTTTTTTCCTTCTTCTCTTTGAGACAAATCCAATTCTTGCACAACTAAATACTTGTTTGTCACCCAAAGGAAAATGGCTACAACCCTGCAAGAGTCTACTTACTGCAATTATTGAGATGGTCAATAAATAAATTTCTTTCATATGACAAAAGTGATATACAGGACTCATTTACGATGTTTCGTTATTGCATAGATAACATACGTATGTACATATATACATATATATATATATATATATGTATAGAGAGAGAGTAACGCTGATGGCTGGTGTTTGATAGGAGTTACTGTTACAATACTTGTAATAGTTATACCTCAAAGTTGTAATAGACGATGAAACAAAAAAAAAAGAAAGAAAAAAGCCAACCAGCAAGATCAAATTTGCCAAAATTCCATAGTTGGAACCATAAGCTGAAATGACTTTCTCAAAGGAATTTGTTTCTAAAATAAGAAGGTTTTAGATGTCAAATTTTGCTATTTCTTGATCATTACCTCCAAAAATCCCAGCACCCGGCAAGGCATCTAAGAAGGTTTCTACAGCTCCCAGCACATAACTAGAACCACAAGCAAATGGAAAGGTAAGGATAATAACATTAGTACAGTATTAATAGTTGAGTCTTACAGAATATAACATTTGTGAAAGCATCATTTTTGTAATCATCAAGACCATCAAACATGCAAATGCTAATGTCATCATATTCAATTTCAAATGCACTCACAGAGATCCAGCTACTGCATTCCCAAGGAAGAAACATAGTCCAATGCTAACTCCAACTTCTGGACCAAGGGCACGACCAATGAGATAATATGGTCCCCCACCCTAGAGATCAAGAAAATAGATTGGTGTTGATTGATACAAAATGACAACAAAAAGAAGGAAGTCTAAGCCAATAAACAGGATAACAGAAGAGCCCCAGAAATAAAGGTTTCAAGGCCCCCCACACCACATCAATCAAATCCAGAAAGGACAAGTTCTCCTCTCATGATGAAATGTTAACCAAGAAACAGAGATTTAAAAGCCTTTTTTTCTGTTTCTATGTCAAAAGTTTGTATCTCACTCCAAATAACCAGACAATTAGTCCATACTTCAAAATTCCCTCTTCCTCACAAATTTGACATGTCATCCAGCAAAAGTTTACCTTACATTCAAGTGACCGAAAGAGTTATGGATACCATACATTCCCATTTATGGGGAACTACATTTTAAAGAAGGGGAAATAAATAAGAATGAAAAGCCATCCTTCACTCCATTCAATAAAAAGAAAAAAAAAGAGGCAATAGCTCAAGAATATAGCCATGGATTAAAATTTCGGGATATATTGCCGATATTTCGACTAAATATCGATTATCAATGAAGCTTGACACAATATCTTCCACCAATAATTGGTCAAAGGATATTTCGGCAATTAATCGCTAATATCGGCAATATATCATAATTTATTGGCCTTTTCGCCGATTTTTAAGGATATTTCCTAATTTTTCGGCCTTTATTTCTCGGTCAATGATGTAACCCACTTAATAATATCTAGTTGCTAGGGTTTCGAACCCCGCTCAAAAACATGGAAATGCAGCCTCATTTCCACTAGGCCATTCGTTGCTTTTGTTAAATATAAGTGCAAACTATTTTAATATTTGTCTTATTATTTATGAATACTTTAATCATTTACATAATAATTAAATATAAAAATATTAATGTATAAAAAAATCACAATGTATTATCATTTATTGCATTATTTATGTTTTCAAAAATTACTATCACTACATTTTATTTTTCATATTAATCCTTTCAGTTTTTCAAAAAAAAAAAAAACTTAAATGATTTAAAATTATATTATTTTTAAATTAAGGATGACTTGATACATAAACTATTAAAATAATTTTTAATTATAAATTAATATCGATATCAAAATATTCTCATCACCACGATCAAATTTAAGAAATTAACTCTTTTTTTAGAGAAATTTCAGAAATTAACTCTTAAATAAAAAAATTTTGTATAAATCATAGAAATAATTTATTTCTTATTTTAAATGTGATTAAATATGTTTTAATAAAAATAATTTTATTTTTAATAAATAAATATAAATATTGTTAACAGATTTCAAAAAAAATTCAAAAGCTAATAGATCAATTCCTATACTTATCAAAATAATTTAATATGTATGTTGTTGAAATGTTTAATATTTTGTTCAAAAAATCAAATATTTGAATAATTTCTAATTACCGATAACCCCGGCGGGTAGCTCACTGGTCTACACCTCGGCGTTTAACCTAACGGTCACCCGCTCAAGTCCCCTCCGCATCGTGCCAGCTTTAATTCGACCATTAACTTCGCTGTGGCTTCGCTGATACTAATACAGCATGCCTAACCGGTATATCCATGCTAATAAAATAAATTCTAATTACCGATATTTTTGGGAAAATATCCACTAATATTATACTGATATTTCCGATATATTCGTAAAATCTAAGTACCGATATATCTGTAAATACTGATATTTTCATCTTTGAATATAACAAGAAGCCATGTACCTCAGTCCGAAAGAAATCCTCCCATAAAAGATTCCATCGATGAGACTCACCAGGCAATTTGCTAATGCATTAGAAAACCTAAGCCCAAATATCAAGAGCACTCATGTTTCTTCAAAGATTAATAATCCCACAAACCAACCCTCCAATGTCTAGGTGTCAGCACCCTTACTAAGATGATGTGGAACTAACACTTCATATAGTGAAACCTTGCACCCATGAACGCTTATGTCATATGGATTAACATGCGCCACGAGACAAGGTGACCGTGAGGGGCGCTTGTAAGGTAGAAATGTGTGCCTTTGTGGCGCCGTGGCGGCTTCGAGGGTGATAGCGCAAGCATGTGGCACCTATGGCTACCAAATCTGGCATTTTACTTCTAACGTCAATTTGTCGGGAAGGAGTGACGAAAGCCCCTTACAAACTGATATGGTTCTTTCGGGTGCTCCTGTGTCACTTTTCGCATGGGAAATTTGGTGGGTAAATTCTACACAGAGCATTTAAAAGGAGGGGCTTCCAATCATTAGTAATGCCCTTGCAAAAAAGCTAAAGAGAATCTGGACCATTTGATGCTCCATTGTCCTTCAATCTGGGATTTATGGGAGGGTTTTATCCTCTGTACAGCTTTAGGTTTTTGCCTCCAAGATTGCAAAATGATCTTATGAGAAGGATCTTTTTTCCTATCGTTGCTAGAAGACAAAAAAGTTTCAAGGCAAATTCCTCTTATTAGAAATTTAGAAAGAAAGGAACCATGCTGTCTTTTATGATCCACTATCAACAGTTTAAAAATTCTTGTCAACGCTCTTCTTCTCAGTCGGTATTTTTGTGTAGGGAGAATACTATTGTTAGAATCATTACATTCTCTAATCTTGTCAGGATGGTTTTTGCACCCTTATTTTTTTGTATAGGTCGGGTCTCCAATATTTATATCATAGATCTTAATTCTTCATTTTGCTTTATATATTCTTTTACTAATCGAAAAAAAAAAATGATCCTAAGCAAGGCACACAAATTCATTTTGGTGGCTAAAGCTATTAAAGGGCGGTCGAGTTGATGAGGTTGTGCCCTTTCATTTTCTAATAAGTAAACAAGAAATGCATTAAAAGCACCAAAAAGAGCCCACTAGAATACAAAGAAAATATTCAACAACGTCCTTTTATAAATATAAAAACTAAAAACAAAAAAATAAAGATCTAAACCATAAAAGTAAATAAAAAGACAAAACATAAATCGTGCACTATGTAAATATTTTCCATGACACATAAGGAAATCGTGTCACATATATAAGGCCAATAAACATATAATTAAGTGATTTACAATAGTTTCCATATAGGATTAGGAAACTACTTAGCAGTTTCTATATGGAATAAGGAAACCACTCAAAAGTCCTTAATTAAAGAAATTACCAATAACCATTTTCGATAACTCATTAATGGGCTGAGTGATCATAAAAGCAATAATTTATGTCCTTGATACCAACTATTCCATATTATAGAAACATCACTATTCAAATATTAGAACAATTGGAATCTCTTGAACACACTGAGAGATCTATAACAAGTCGTCGTCATAGGATTCACTCAAAAGGAAGAAATCGACTGCATGGAGACCTCTCCTATATCCAAGAAAGATTTCCTCACATTATTTTGGCATTAATTGCATATGTTGACTCAGAGTTGTAACACATGGATGTGAAAACGACTTCCCTCAATAAGGAACTAAAGGAAGAGGCATACCTAAAGGATTCTCCTTTAATCAAGGTTAGCATTTGGTGTGCAAGCTTAAGAAATCCATATATACCAGTGTATATACCAACAGGTTAGTGCAAATAAGATCTGTTTCTTAATTCTATATGTTGATGATATTTTAATTGCAACCAATGATACAGATTTGTTGCATGAAATGAAATAATTTCTCTCTAAAAATTTTGATCTAAAATATATGGGTGATGCATCTTATAGCATTGGCAAAAAGATCTTTAGAGGCATGCATAAAGGTATTATAGGTTTGTCACAAAAAAAAATCTATATCAATTAGGTTTTAGAGAGATCTCGAATGAAAGATCGTTCATCAAATGCTACTCTCATTGTGAAAGGGGATAAGTTCAATTTGAATTAAGGTCCCCGTTAAGAGAAAAGGAATTCTCTGATTTCATTGATAAAGAATACATGTTTGTACATCTATTTATACAAGAAAGAATAGAATAGAACATGAAACAAATAAAAAGGAAAAGGGAAAAGAATAATTGAGAATATTCTACAAAATAATCTAATACTCATCCCCTCAAGCTAGAGCATATAAGTTATATGCACCAAGCTTGTTACAAAATCTACTGTTGGTCATTTGAATTAACAAAACCAGTCGTCATGCATACCGATGCAATCTTCTCTCTGATGAAATGACAATCCATTTCAATGTGTTGGTTTTCTCATGAAAGACTGGGTTAAATGCAATATAAAGGTATGCTTGATTATCACAAATGAGCTTCATTTGTTCATCCTTCCCAAATCTTAGCTCCCGAAGAAGATGTTTTAGCCATATGAGTTCACATACACAATGTCATAGCCTCCGATACTCTATCAATGCTAGATCCGCTACTATATCCTCGTTTACTCTTCCAGATTTTAGGTTGCCTCCCAATAAACACACACAAAGCACCCTCGAAGTGGGATCAGATGTTCATGGGTGAGCCCCGCCTACTACATCACACATCCAATAATCTGTACTTAATTTTGTTCTTGTACAACACACCTTGGACTAATATTCCTATAATGTAACGAAGGATACGAATCACAACATCTCAATGGCTATCACATGGTGACTACAGGAACTGACTAACTACACTCACAAGAAAGGAAATGACTAGTCGGGTGATGGTGAGGTAGTTCAGTTTACCCACAAGTCGTCGATATCTCCCTAGATCTTGTAGAGGCTCCCCCTATCCTCGTACAAGCTTGACATTCGAATCCATAAGGGTGTTTATAGGCTTACATTCAAGCATACCAGTTTCCCCCAATATATCCAAGGCATACTTCCTTTGAGACATAACCACACCCAAATCAGATTGAGCTACCACAATGCTTAGAAAGTGTTGAAGCATGATACTCATATTAAACCCAAATCCTACAAGCTTGAGCTTTTAGGAGAGTTGGTCATTTAACAAAAAGTATTTGAGTTTCCCCAAAATTTTTGTTTGAAAGTGGCCAAAGAGGTGTTATTTTAATTTTTGGATGTCATCTTGATCATTGCCTATAATAACAATGACATCCACATAAATAATCAAACCATATAAGGAACGGCATAGTCTATATACCAAACCAGACTCCCCCTGAGCAACAAAACCTAGTGATTGCTCCATATATACTTCCTCTGCAAGATCACCATGTAGAAAGGCATTCTTGATGTCCAACTGATACAAGTACCAAGAGCACATAGCGGTCATAGAAAGGTGAAGACGACCTAAAGCAATCTTGGCGAAAAGGAGAAAAGATATCATAATAATCGGAACCATATATTTGAGTATACCCCTTGGCAACCAAACGAGCTTTAAGGCAGTCCACCTGGCCATCTGCACCAACCTTAATTGTGTAAACCCAACAACTAACAAGAGACTTGCAAGGAGGTAAAGTGACCAAATCTCATGTGCCATTAAACGAAGAGCAACCATTTCTTCAACCATTGCTTGTCTCAAGCCCTGATGAGAGAGAGCTTCATTGATGGTTTTAGGAATAGACACAAAAGATAAACGGTGATATCTTAAAAAATTATAAATAGGATGAGGGTTACGATAAGAACGAGTACCTTTCCGTTGGACAATGGTAGATCATTAGTAGAGGGTAAGATCGGTGCCCTGGAGGAAGACAGCATATGAGATGAGTTCAGCCAGAGCTCGGTATCAACACATGAACAGTGAGTATAAACCTAAAGTGATCGAGGTTGGGCATTAGAGATGGAGAAGGTAAATCCAAAGATGGTAAGATAAGGGGAAGAGACAAGACATCAGAAGCATGAGGACGTTCTACAGAGGAGAAAAATGAGGAATCCTCAAAGAAAGTGACATCAGCAAAGATGAAATATTGATTTGTGTTATGAGAATAGCATCTTTAACCCCTCTAAAGTCAAGAGTAGCCCAAGAAGACACTTCATAGCTTTGGCCAAGAGCTTGTCTTGTCCCAGAGTAAGAATATGAACAAAATAGACAACCAAATATGCGAGGCGGGGCAAAAGAGAGGTTGAGTAGGAAAAAAAAAGACAGAATGAGGGATTTGATCATGTAAAACAAATGATGACATACTATTAATCAAATAACAAGCGGCTAAGATAGCATCCCCCCAAAAATGTTGAGGAACCTTATGATGGAGAAGGAGAGTATGAGCGATCTCAACTAAATGATAGTTCTTACATTCAGCCACTCTATTCTATTGAGAATTGTAAGCACAAGAGAATTGATGAAGAATTTCATGTGAGGACATAAAGGAAGAGAATGGAACAGAAAGATATTCATTGGCATTTACACTTCGTAGAATACGAATTGAAGCATTAAATTGAGTTCGAATTTCAACATGGAACTTCTGGAAAATTGAAAATAACTCGACTCAAGTTTTCACTAAAAATAGCCAAGTACATCGATGATAATCGTCTATAAAAGTAACAAAGTACTGAAATCCTAAGGTAGATTTAGACCGAGAAGGACCCCCCACACATCAATGTGGACAAGCTTGAAAGAAGACTTTATTCGATGATCTAAACACTTTAGGATCAGGACATGAGAATGCTTCCTAATCCGACATGACTCATACTCAAGTGATGATAAACTAGAAGAATGGGGAACCATCTTTCGAAACATGGAAAGGCTTGGATGACCTAGACGACTGTGGATGAGAAGATGAATGTTCATAGAAGTGCAAACAATGGAACATGAAGGCGAGCTAAGGTGAAAAATGCCTTTGAGACTTGTGTCATATGCCAATCGTCCTCCCCATACCCTGGTCCTACTAGGTAACATAATTATTATAAAAGGTAACCAAACAGTTAAAGTCAAGAGTCAACTTACTAAATGGGAATAAGATTAAAAAGAGAATCAGAAACATAAAGGACAGAAGTAAGAGGTATGGAAGACAAGGGACAAGTTGAACCGATACGTTTAGCTATGGTTTGAGATCAATTAGCTAAGGTAACAATGGATAAAGGATAAGTAAAGGTAAGAAAAGAAAAAAGGTCCTTATTACCGAAAAGATTATCAGAGGCTCCATAATCAAGAATCCAGGGTCCGGATGAATTTGAAAGGCAAGCAAAAACATTATCGATCTGGACAACAGATGCAACGTGTGCAGATTTGGCTTTGGCAACCTTAGAAATCAAGAAATTAAGAAATCACAGTCGTCAAAGCTCGAAGAGATGAAACAAACTTCCAGGAACAAACAACCCTATTGCAGAATAGCCTATGTTTCATCGGGCCTCAAAATATTAAGAAAATCCGAGAATGAAAGATGAAACAAAAAAGGGACAAAGGTGCATATGGTTCACGAGAAGCAAGGATCTAGGTCAGACTGGATGCAAAGGCCTTATGGGAAGCATTCAAAGCCGGTGCACGCCGCGCCCTCACGTTTGGCATGTGAGGGCCAATGGCAAAGAGAAAGGCGCATGGAAGCTGCAGGACACTGCTACCAGATGCTTCCTCCAATAGAAAGACCAGGCTTCAACGATCCTGATGGAGTGGTCACCCGCCGGAGTTGGGGTCGCCGAAAAGCCGCTGGAAAATTTGGTCGTCGACGATGAGGGGATCTGACGTCAACAGGGGCTCCCACATCGCTTCGAGATGAAATTGATGTGACCAAAGTGAGACACAACCACTATATGGATCGTCGGAATTGAAGACAAGGCTAAACCCTAACCTTCATCTCATAATCTCTTTTTGGCTTTGATTTCATTGACAAAACAGACATGTCAATACACCTATTTATACAAGAAATAATAGAATAGAAAGAAAACAAATAAAAAGGAAAAAGGAAAAAGGAAAAGAATAACTGAGAATATTTTACAAAATAATCTATGATACTCAATGGTCCAAGAATGACTTTGAAATGGAACAAATGAAGAACATCTCATATGCTTCAGTTGTTGGCAGTATAATGTATGCTCAATTCTGCACCAAATCTGACATTGCATCTATTGTTATTATCATTGGGAAGAGATATTAGAGTAATCCTAATATCAACCACTAGAGCAAAAAGTTTTAAGATACCTTCAAGGAACGAAGAACTTATGTATAAACGAATGGATAACCTAAAGGTGATTGGGTATTTTGATTCAGACTTTGTTGGTTGCATTGATTTACGTAAATTAACATCTAGATATTTTATGTTTGTTGGTGGAGTTGTATCATGGAAGAGTGAGAAACAAACTTTGATAACTACTTCCACTATGGAGGCTAAGGTAGTTTCTTGTTTTGAGGCTACATTGCATGGTGTATGGATGAGAAGTTTCATTTGTGGGATTAGAATTGTTGATTTTCTATCTTGGCCATTGAGAATATTTTGAATTTAATTGTAGTCTTTTTGGCTAAGAACAATGAAAGTAGTAGTCGAAGTAAGCACATTGACATTAAGTAATTAGTCCAGGAGAACATATTAAGGACAAATCAATGTTCATTGAGTACATTAATCCTAAATTGATGATAGTTGATCCTTTGACAAAAGGCATACCACCATTCAAGTTCTAGTATCTTGTAGACCATATAGGCCTTGGTCTTTTAGCTTGATTTTGTTGAGAATCATAAAATATTCTCTAAATATTCTTTGGTTTATCCTCCTTCCTTTTACACTTTATTTTGTTCCTTTTGTTCCATTCTTTTGTATATATACAGGTGTCTTTATACCATGTAACACATCCATTCAATAAGAAAAGTATTCTTTTCTTCTATCCTTTCACATGGTATCAAAGCCATGGGTTAAGTTTTTGTCATAGCCCTCTTTTTGACAACCACCTTCTTCGGCAGACCTTATCTAGTGGACCTCTCTCTCGCAGCCCCTTCAACGACTCTTCGCCACCCAAGACGCGCCCTCTCCTTCCCAGCCATCGTGAGTTCTATCAAGTCAGTTAATCCAAATGATCCATCTAGTGATCGTGTCTCAATCCAATCACATCAACTCCATCGTGAACACTCGAAAAGCTCTTTATTAATACTGCATTGTCGCTTCGACATCGATAAGATTAAGTACATCTTTATAAATGTCTCAAGGCAGATACGCATCTATATACTCCAAACAGGGGGAGTGTTGAGAATCATAAAATATTCTCTAGATATTCTTTGGTTTATTTCCTACCTTTTGTGTACATTGTCCTCTTTCCTTTTACACTTTATTTTGTTTACTTTTTGTTCCATTCTTTTGTGTGAGTATATATATATATATATATATATATATATATATATATATAGGTGTCTTTATAATGTGACACACATCGATTCAATAAGAAAAGTATTCTTTTCTTCCATCCTTTCACATATTTCATTGTAAGGAGACAAATGTTAGCTTATACTTGGAAGTTTATTTCACCTGTGATTTTCCCTCATTGCTTTATGTGTATGTTTGTTCAAACAACATCAATTGCTCAACTCAGAATAAACATGTTTATCGTCCCGTTTGGGACTAGTGTTAAGGTGTAGATGCAATGTGAAACATGGAAAATAATACTCATCCTAAGAGGAATTGTCGTTGTGATTCATGTATTTATTTCTTATTTTGGTAAATCACGGTGCATAACGACCAAGTAGGAGAATGCAAATATAGCTCATGACACATAAGCAAATCATGTCACATACATATAGCCAATAAATATATAATTAATTAGTGATTTTCAATTAAAGAGCAGTTCTTTAATTGAGGACCTTCGAGTAATTTTTTCAATAAAAAAAACTACTCAAAAGTCCTCAATTAAAGAAATTACCAAAAAGTGTTTTAGGTGTCTTGATTATAGGCTAAGTGATTGTAAAAGCAATAGTTTGGATCCCCAATACCAACTAATCCATATTACTAAAACACCACATTTAAAGATTTGAACTAGGCATTGGAGGCTCTCAAACAAATTAATACAACGGTTTCTAGCTCTGCCTCAGGTTTCAATTAGTCATTAATGGTTAGAACTTAGAGGTATTTAGATCATTCTTGCTTCCGCTTTCAGTTGTGTGTGTATTTTTTTAATAAGTAGATTTTTTTTCACATCAAGATTTGAACCCGGAATCTTCCATAACCCCATCCTAACCCTTTATGCATATTATTGTAGAACACATCAAGAAAACTTGACACACTTGCCTCGGCCATGGTTACGCACCTTGCATCAATAAGGCCACCTTGCATCAATGTTTCCTATCCTATGGGTTATTCCCTAGGATATTCTTAAAATATCCTCTGGTTTATTCCTTACCTTTATGTCATTCTGATGTATATAAGTAGATAGAACTTATACTATTTTTTTAGCTCACTCATTCAATAAAGAAAAACACTCTTTTCTTCTCTCATTTCACATGGTATCAGAGCCATAGTTGGTTCTAAAGTGAGCACTCTTTCTTCGACGGGCATTCTCTGGCGGGCCTTCTTAGTTGGATCTTCTCTATTGAACCTCCTCAGTCGGATCTCCTCCGACGGATCTTCTCAATCGGATCTTCTCCGGCAGATCTTCTCAGTCGAATCTCCTCCGACAGATCTTCTTAGTCATATATTCTCCGGTGGATCTTCTCAGTAGGATCTTTCGACATTCTCCGTTAGATCTTCTTAGTCGGATTTCTCCACAGACTCCGACTGATCTTCTGCTTCCTGACCCTTCCTAAGCAGCATCTTCCTACCGGATCTCTCCGGCGGATCTTCAACGGATCCTCCGGGTGATCTTTCCGCCGAACTCCCTTCGCCAGATTCCTCTCACCGGATCTTCTATCTCGATCCTCCGACGTATCTTCTCATTCGATCTCCTCTACCGAATCTTCCACTCTGATCTTCTCCAAAGGGATCTCTTGACGAATCTTCTTCTCGACATGGTTTTCTTAGTCGGATCTTCTCCCAGCTGTGTCTTCTCGCAGGATCTTCTCCTCATTGATCTTCTTTAAGGATCTTCTTCACCGATTTTCTCAATGGATCTTCCAAAGAAGGTCTTCTGGCAGATCTTCCTGGCGCATCTTCTCCGACAAAATTTCTTCCTCTCTTCTCCAACGGCCCTCTATCCATCACATCATCCTCATCGTGGAACACCCTGGTGTCACATTCGCACGTAGAGGATTATATTATTCTTTATATCGTGTTTGGTGCATATAACTTGGTATGTTCTAACTCATGGAGTTGCTGGTGACCACAAGATATTCTTATAATATCCTCCTCGATTGATCTCCCAGATATTCTTAGAATATCATCTGGTTTATTCTCTACCTTTATGTCATCCTGATGTATATAAGTAAATAGAACCTGCACTATTTTTTTAACTCACTCATTCAATAAAGAAAAACACTCTTTTCTTCTCTCATTTCACAGGTTGCATGCATGAACTCCAAATAATGCTCATCGGAAACAAAATTTTAGGTCAGTAGCTCAAAAACAAAATAAAGGGATTTGACATACCAAAAGCTTATTGTTTTTCAACTCAATTGAAGCCACCTTGTCTTCCTCATCCTAACACACCCCTTTACTGCAAAGTTTTTGTAGATACTTTCTAACTCCCAATCATGAAAAAGCCTAGAGCAACAAGAAGCCCAATTATCCCCTTTAACTATTACATTCCTAATTTCTACCCATCCTTGTTTAAAGCAGCTAGATAAGGAGGGCAATGAAACACTTAGTGTTTCCTCTCCCCATTACTTGTCCTTCCAAAACTTTATTCTCTAACCATTACTCATTAAGGAAGAAATTCAATTGGTCAAAAGATCTCACTCCCTTGATATAGCTTTCCATAGTCCAACACCATCTCGCACCTTACGAGAACGCCAAACCTTTTCAAGTTCACTATACTTCCCACTAATAATTTGCTTCTAAAGTGCCCCTCTTAATTAGCAAAACACAACCCATATTACAAAGCAAAATTCGGTTCAACACTTAAAGATACCTCATACCCAAAACCCCCCTTCTTTTCACCTAAGTAGAAAATCGTCTACCTTACTAAATAAAGTTTTTCTACAAGAGCCTCGTTGCCCTCTGAATTTACTTTAATCTTAATCTAACCTTGGCATGCAAAATAAAGGCAAGAAGTAGATAGATATATCAAAAAGAGTGCTTCAAATCATAGTAAGGTTTCCCTTCCTTTGAGAAATAGTCATTTCCACATAGCCTTTGAGAAATAGTCTTTTCCACATAACCATTGTAGAACCTCTCTTCCACCTCATCCCAAGCTACCATAGAATTAAAAGGACCCCCCAAAAGAAGAACCAAGCAAGAGGAAGTGAGAACACCCACCTTCCAAATAAACCCTAAGACTATGTCATCTAGATTATCCACACTCCCCAAAGAATTAACTCACTTTTGTCCAAATTGATTCTAAAACTTAAGATGCCTTTGAATCACATAAGCAACTAGCTTAAATAAGTCATCTAATTCAATGAAGCCTCACAAAAGACCTGAATATATACAAGAAACTAACAATTAAGATTTTCTTCAATTGGTATTTGACAAATGTTTTAGAGACAAGAAGCTAACAATGAAGAGTTTGTGTAAGTATATTGCATGTCTTATTGTAACAATGAAGAGTTTCCTTCAAAGGTCAGAAACTAATTAAAGGTAAGACTCTTGGCATATTGTATGTTCATCAGTCTTACGGATAATATGGCAAGAGAGAAATGCAAGGATTTTTGAGAGAGGTGTAGGAACGGAAGAGGTGTTAAGGTGGGCTCTTATTCATTTTATGCCTTGTGCTTCTCAGACCACTCCTTTTAAAGGAGTCCCACTCAATTCTATTCTCCTTAGTTGGTTCTTGACTTGTATTTGAGATAGGTGACCTCCTTGCGAGTCTTTGTCTAAGGTTTCTAGGGTTCTTCTTTTGTTTTAGATTGTCCAGGTAAAGTGTAAGTATACTTTTACTTGATCAAGTTTGTACTTAGAAGGATTCTCATCCTTTCACTTTTCAATATTAATACATGTTTTGTTTCTGATAAAAAAAAAACAATGAAGAATTTGTGACGCTTTTTTTTTTTTCTTTTTTTTTATAGGAAAACGAAGAAAATCATACTAATGGAATGAAGATGGGAAAGAAGTTAGCAATAAATAAGAAAGAGGCACCATTCATTCAAAACATAATGATTAGAATTGGAAACAAGCCTTTTCTATTATTAAGGCTTGAGAAATAACCACAGAAAGATCATCTCACAAGCAAAGATTAATAACAAAAGGATAAAGAACCAATCTACCTTCATTGCACCATTAGTTGCAATAGCACTCAATGATATCGAAGTCAGGAAAGTACACAAACCACAAAAGGACACCAGCATAAGCGACTGACCAATGCCTGCCATACCAACGATCCTGTGATTTTCACAAATCAAAAACTCAATTCACAAAGAATGCAGCCAGTTTAGCAGAAAAGGGTATTACGTTGCTTTGACAGTATGCCAAAAGAAAAAGAAATGAAACAACAAAAATAATATATTAAAATCCAGCCAAGCCCATACCAATATATTTTTACCAAAAAATTTGTTCTTCCTTCAGCAGTCAACAACCCATCTAATCTTCTCATTTTGGCCAAGAATATATTAAGCAAATTTTGTTTATTTACCATCTAGGAATTTGTGTTTTACCATAAAGCATGATAAGCATAACATAATCATTTCAATAATTTTCCCATTACCCCCCCTAGCATATCATGTTGAGGCAATATTCATATCTTGGCTTAAAGGCCTTTTATATGAAAGACATACCTCCCATGGAAACTCAAAACGAGGCTCATGGGTCACTTGACAGTCAAGAAGTTATTTGGTCCAGAAGAATAGTTATTTGGGTACTTGCTTCTTCTGCCTCCAATTCGATAGTCTGGTTTTTTTTTTTTTTTGATATATGCAGAAAGAAGCTCACAGACCCACCCACTTAAATCTGTTAAACTCCCAATATCATGATTTCCTCATCTAGTTGGTACCTGGCACCAACTTGCCCGTGTCTTCTAGTAATACCATTTCTTGCAGCAGCCACCACCAATGCGCAGTCCACTACTGTGCACACATAAAGTAAGCCGCTAACATATAGTCCACTACTTTTGGCTCCTGTTACCCTGATTATAGATGATTTTTTTTTTTAATAGGCAGATGATAATTGGGCTGAATTTTTCAAGAAGCAAGGATTAATTGTCATTAGGCTTTATAAGTCCATAAGGGGTGATCATCTCTGCTTTGAAACATCAATATTTGAATACAACCTGCAGCTCATGTATGATTGATCATCTCTCCTTTCAGTCCTAATATTTGAACTCAAAATTTGCACATGTGAATCTTTGTTTAGAAGGTGGATTCACAAAGAACCATTTCTTTCTATCTTCATTCTTTTTTCTTCGAACGAATGGATGTGTATGTGTGTGCATATATATATCCAACAGCCCTGTCTTATCCTGCTCCCAGAATCCTATTCTACTACTTTCTTCTCATCCTTTAGCTATTTCACACTAAAATTAAAACCTAATCAATATAAATTGACAGGAGCATCATAGTCAATTTGATATCAAAACAACATGATAATGCAGCTCACTTAAAATTTTCACTTTTTGAGTTCTACTAACATATCATAAACACTAATCTATTTAAGTTTTGTAGCCTTCATGGTCATTACATAACTGTTAGATCTCAAACGAAACACACACGAGACACAAGGTAAAAGGGGAGTCTATATTATTTGGGTTGGGGTCAGGGTGATTTTTTCGTTTTGAAGATAGATTTTCTGTTAGAGATAATATACTATTTTTCTTTGGTGTATAAGGCAGAGGGGGGTATGGAAAATCTTTAGCAATTTTGCCCTGTGGAGAGATTCAGACCCCTCGAACGTCTGAAAATTGTTGTTCACTTCAATTACTTAATACATTCAGTCCTAAAGACAATCCAGACTTACCTCCAATTAGCTTCAGATTATCAAGTTTGCACAAAGCACGATCCTTATGATACAAAAAACCGCAACCATTGCGGTAGAGAATTTGGAAAGATGGCAGGCAGTTCATGGCCACATGGGTTCTTTGGAAGGTGGAACAACTTCAATCGATCAACAGACAGTTTGAGCAATTTTTTTAGTTAGTTCACGAAGAAAACACCCGCATACACTCACCATTCGCCTCCCATGGGCCAAACTTAGTCCAACGCCTAATAATGTGGATCATTGAGGGTCCTGTATCTATTTCCAATGAAACAACCCACGGTCACATAAATTGAGATGCTTGTTCGATGGGGGAGAACCCCGATGACTGATCTGAAGGTAGAGAGATATTTTCAATTATATCACATATCAAATGAAGAGAAACTCAAGTGAATAAACTGGTTGCTGATGGTGTTGTGAGAAACAAGAAATCATTCCTCCAAAGAGTTTCGTACAACCCAAATGGTCCTACATGAGCAATGGTTGGGCACTCGCAAAGAGGCCCAATACAAGAGCTATCGATGACGTCATCGAGAGGACGGCCTCTCAGAAAATGATATCTAATGACCTAGCGATGAAATTCATCGAGGGTCTCCAACTCGGCATTGCGCCTAAGCCAAGAGTGCCTGAGCCCAATTCTAGGGTCGAGCCATGGATCAGCCAGAAAATAGAGCCAAGATCCATTTAATGAAGAAGATGAGGGAGCCTGCACTCCATTAGCCCATTGAAGTCTTCTTATATCTGCCAGCATTAGAACTTATGTAGCAACATTTATCTCAATCACACAGAAACTAATCAGTTCTAATCAGGCCATCCCATGATCGACAAAACCCAAGGTGCAATTGAAGCAGGAAAAAAAGGTTTTGCTACCACAGATGGGAATTAGTGACCCGAGCATCGATGTGTTAATAAGAACTACAAACCAGGGGTCAACTGATAGAGGAAGAGGAGGAAGATGACAATGAACCCACGGTTAAGGGAGAGATTGTCGTGGGGGATCCTAAAGACAAGAGTGGTCATTTAAGACTAACAAATGGTATATCTCCACTTGGCCAAGGGATTGACTAGAGGGCTCTACTGTGTGGCTCAAGAGGTTATCAGCCCCTGCAGATCCAGAGCAACACATAACTTTTATTTCTTCACCTTGATGAGCAAATTGAAGTCGCCAATCACTCTGATACAAATACAGACGGTAGCAATGTACGAGAGACAAAGTATGTGGCCAGGATGTATGAAAACACCCATTGGGTAAGGATTTATGACGATTCTCCTTCCCCTTCGATTAGGAAGTCAAGACTCATACTGAATCACCACTAGAAACTTCAGCACCACCACATTGGATCGAAGCAAATATGTAATGAAGTTCCAATTAGAGTGATCAACTGTCTGCTGTAAAGTGGTGACCCTCTCAAGAAGTCTTTGGTTTCACTATGAGCCGAACCCTCAAACATGAATGCTATGGAATTTTGTGGAATTCAACAAATTACGTAGTCGCGACTCCCGAGGACCCAACACTAATTTATCTCTAGGACATTTTACAATAGTACAGTTAGTGTTTCAAATGCTGGCTAGTTGCCACTTCTGCAAGCCCAGAGCACCATCACTTCGGCAGCACAATCCCATCGTTGTCTACCTCATCGATACCCCTTATGCTCACAAAAGTATCGGAGAAACTAATTGGTGAAAATGCCAGCGTGAGGAATCATTACATGCCTAAGTTCGCTCTCCATTCTCTAGCCCCGTTGTTGCTTATCAAAAGAAAGATGGCCCCGAGATACCCATGGTGGAATACAAGGCCCTGAATAAAGTAACAGTGCTTGATAAATACTTCATTCCAATAATAGAAGAGTTGTTGGATGTAAATTTATATAAAAGCGAAAAGTAAGCCTTTCAACCGATCTCAACCGAGGTATCACCAAATTCGAGTTAGGAAAGAGGATGTGCCAAAGACGACCTTCAGGACTCACGATGGGCATTATGAATTCCTTGTCAAGCCCTTTGGCTTAATTAATGCTTCCGCAACTTTCTAGTCATTGATGAATGATGTCTTCAAGCCTTTCTTGCAAAAATTTGTATTGGTGTTTTTTGACGACATATTAGCGTATAGTCCATCCGAAGAGCTTCATCGGGGTCACCTGTCCAGCGTGCGTCAAAGTCCTTTAGCAACATCAACTTTATGCCAGCAATAAGAAATGTGAATTTGGTAAGACATGAATCAGCTATCTCGGTCACATTATATCTAGAGATGGGGTGGCAGCCGATCCAAGTAAGATCCAAGCTATAGTGGACTAGCCAACTCCCACCAACATCTAGGAGCTGCAGGGTTCTTAGGGTTGACGAGCTATTATCGCAAATTTATTATCAGTTATGCTCATATAGCTTCACCATTAATTGCATAACTTAAAAAGGATCAGTTTGGGTTAGGGGTGTAAACGAGTCAGGCTCGAGTAGCTCGAGTAGGGGGTATGCAAAATCTTTAGCAATTTTGCCCTATGGAGAGATCCAAACCTCTCAAACGTCTGAAAATTGTTGTTCACTTCAATTACTTAATACATTCAGTCTTAAAGGCAATCCAAAGACTTACCTCCAATCAATTTGTGCTTATCATATTACATAAACAACAATAATCTTGTAATATTGCATTGCTAAATATTATTATGAAGTATTCTACACGTCTTGTGCATGGTAACATAAACAAAAGAAATCAATTTCAACAAAAAAGCATCATGCAAATGAGATTTACCAAGTAAATCGTATGTAGTAGATAATTCCTAAAATGTTCTGCAAGCACGGCACAAATACGCCCATCAATGTACCTAATTTGAGATCATCAGCCTGCATGATAAGAGTATGTCAAAAACATGAAAAAATATCTACATATCATGGAAAAAGAGACCCGCATACATAAGGTTTTATAACATTGTTGATTTTCAAGCCCAAAGGAGCACTTAGATGCATTTGGGCAACAAATAAATTACAAGAAGCATATGTAATGATTAGATGGATAAGATCACTGAAATGCACCATATTCAACTTTAGCTTATACTTTGCTCTTTATATTATCAACCCAACCCCATCAAAGACCCTTGGACCACACAAACCAAGTATTATACCTTCAACAATAAATGACGAAACCTCCAAGAACCTTCCCAAACAAACAAATGTATGAAATAATCACGATAGAATGTTCTTCCTTTAAACGGCATCTAATGCCTTCCACTAAAAGGTGTCTAAATTCACAAGGTGTCAACTAAGGTGAGGCTCCTCAAAAGCACTAATAGTTCAGCTTCGATAACAGTTCAAATTCCACTAATTTGGAGAAAGCATACAACATCTCATCCTGGTGGTCCAAGAATCCACCCTTAATCCTTGCCCCACCTCAAACAATAAGAAAGACACCCAAGACTTTTGATACTTGAACAAAGGCATAAAATAAGAATCACACGACTTCTTTATAATAAATGGAGCCCCTAACATCTAAGCAAGATAATAAAGATGAGATTTTTCAATCCACTAAGGACTAGGCTTTGATAGCCACCTAAATCTTAATATGGTACATTGATTTACTAAGAAGGACGATATTTCACTTTAGTCGCTACAAAGGACTCTTAAACACCTATCAAGTTGCTTGTGCTTCTATTTACTTTTATTCCAATTTATGTTTTTCAAAACCATAGAGACATTCTGATAAAAAAGAAATAAAAATAAAACATCATACAAATATTTTTCAGGTGTATTTACACATTGTTCGTCCTACTACTCATTTCTCTTTACTAATGTAATTCCTTTACTCTTATCAAGAGAAAAGGAATAAAAACAAAAGCAAAAACCAAAAAAAAAACCAAAAAAAAAAAAGGCCATAGAAGAACATGAAGATATTTTAGTTATATAAAGGGCTATTCCAGTCATTTCACCAGATGTTATATTTTATAGAAACAATGGTCCACTTGTTCAAAACCGCCTCTGCTCATAAGCACTCTGGTTTTTCTCTTATTGTTCTCTTTTTTTCTAAGTTCATCCTCACCTATGGTCCCCTCTGCTATCAAACATAATACTGATTTTTAATAATAAACACAAGAACAACAAGAATCATAGTAGATTTTATTACAACCATGAAAATGTGTTGACACGTTGTGAACAATTACCCAATCTATTTGGAAAACCAGGAGAGGAAAACTTATGGGAGGTATGAAGAAATGCCAAAAATCATTGGCATACCTTTGAACGCTCAAGTGTGATAGAAACATCATCACCCTCTGTAGGACTCAGAGGGGCTGCAACTGCCTCCCCTGTCATACTGGAAAAACATTAAAATGTAAAGTGAAAAAAGTTCTATTGAGATCAGAATGCAACATTGAAACAGTACAAATAATAAAAGATAAGAAATAAAAAGCAATCAATTACCTCTTAAGACCTAGAATATTAACAAGTGAGTCAAAACCAAACAATTCCAACTTGGATTCTCTTTCGGAGCCATTGAGTTCTGCATGATTTGCAGATGACTGTTCTCTTGCATCAGAACTGATGTCTCCTGGAATGCTAATTTTAATGTTCCTGCCACAGCATAAGAACATATAAAAAGATTAATACATAATTTCTCTAAAAAGAATTCAAATGTATAAATTATAATATCAATTTCATGAAACCCATCTAGAATTGCTATGAATGAATTGTTTATAAACATACACATATCCACGAATACGAATTTATCTAATTGTTTACCAATTACCCCTCTTGATTCTTTAACCCAATCCTGTGAATTTGATAATGTGGAACATCAAACAACCCCTAACCACTCTAAGACAAGAAGATATAGGCCTCTTTGGTTTTTGTTTTTGAAAATTGTTCTTGTAAACAATTTTTGAAAACACAGAGAACACCATTTTGGTGTTCTCTGAAAATTTTTCTTGTTCTCTGGATTTAGTGTTTTCTGTGTTCTCCATGTTTTTCAAGACAAAAAACATATTTCAGAAACTGTAAACAAACAGGCCCTATATGTCTCTACAATTTGAATGCACACAACAATGTGTTCCCATTACCTCCAATGTTACTTGTAGCACCATGGAACAACAACAACAACAACAACAATAATAATAAAGAAGAAGAAGATCAGATTTTGATGCAATGGTAAGAGTAAAGATCAGAGTTTGATGCGATGATTATAATCAGCCCATCTTATCAAACTGCTTTTAATTTCACAGAAGAAGAAGAAGAAGAGGTAAGAGTAAAGATCAGAGTTTGATGTGATGATCATAATCAATCCATCTTATCAGACTGCTTTTAATTTCTCGATTCATTTGGTTACATTTCCTATGACCAGCCTGATTCTCCATTTTTACTTGCTGAGGCTAAGAATTTGCATGGTGAACTAAATTTCACTTATGTAACCTAAGGACCTTGCCCAAGTAACTACACCTAGGAATTTTCTTATGCCCAAGGAGTTTTGAACTCTCTTCATGCTTCTTCTTCAAATGAACAGGTCATTCATGTTAATAAGCTTCCCCTTACATTGGTCTGAGACCTAATTTAACACTTGTAAGTCCAGCACTAAAATTCAATTCGTCCTACTTGGTCTTGCCCAAATCTTCTCTACTTTTTCAACTTGAATTTGTTTATAACTTACCAAAAGAATCTATGTTTATTAATTCACTCATAAAGTATATATTTAGTGAGCGCTGCTATATCTAATCAAACTATACACTACTAACTACACACATTTAATCAGACATGTAAAACGATCTTATCTCATGAACACAAAAAAAATAAAATAACGAAATAATTAACCATCCTTTTCTCCTCAATTTTTCGAATATGAAAAAAAAAAAAGATGAATTCAAAAGGAATGATAGATAAAAGAGATTCAAAACCTCATATTTTTCTTATTCTTCTTAGTTTTCCACAGCAAGCATTTTCTCAACCGACTAATCCAAACTCACAGACAGATAGAGATTCCTCGATCAACAAAAAGTAAAACCGAAAAACCTATCCGCCTCACAGGAGCTAAGTTCTCCCAAAAAAACCAGGATTCAAATCCGTTTTGGCTTCCAATATCCTTCCCCCGTTTCCTCATCAACAAAACGGAGGATCAAACCAAACCGGGAATCAATGCAGAGAGAAAGAAAGAAAAAAGAAAAGTAAGAGACAGAGCATACGTGAAAGGAGATTGAGGGACGGGGAGAGAAGAGGAAGATCCGGAATCCAAAGATGACATTTCGAGAACAGCGCGGTCATGCGAGACGACTGGTCTATATTTGCGTCCGCTATGCGCGCCGAACTCATCTTCCGCGCCTTCAATGTCTCCGTTGTCCATTCTCGGATCTCTGGTTTTTTTGCAGATTCACAGATCTACCTCTCTATCTATATATATGGGATTGTATTGTTTTGATGCTGAGAGATTTCTCGGAAAGATCTGCCAGCAGCCACCACCGAAAACGCGATTTATTTAAGAAAGAAAATACGAAAAATCTTCCCAATTATATAAAATTATAATACAAATGAGAGAGGGAGAAAGAAAGAGAAAATGAGAGAAAATGAGCGAAACGTCTTCGTATTGAAACAAAAGCGAGGAGGAAAATTCAGATGTCCATGTCCACCGCCCCACCCACGCGCTGCTCAAGCGCTTCCAACCACGCGCCATTATAATCTAATTCTTTTTTTAATACAACATTATAATCTAATTTTAAGTAATTAATAAAAAGTCACAATAAAATATAACCAATATCCAAATTGGTGATTTCAAAAAATATCAAATTGGTATTATACTAAAAAAATTATCTATAATGTAATTGAACTTAACTTGTTTCACATGTTTTTTGAGATAAAATATGTACATAAAAAATATATATATATATATATATATATATATATATCATAAAATATGTGTATTATTAGATGTAGGGAGGGTTGGGGTTCCAAGCTTGAGTCTCTAAGAATAATTTATTAGATTGTAACTAAAGCTGTTTAACGGTAAAAAAAAACATAATATTAAGATGTATAACAATTTTGTCTCTTATTATTTAATCACGAATATATTGTTTATTTTGGATTAACGAGTCTTCGTGATTTATTTTTATTGTTTTTAATTCATTTTGCATTACATCACTATAGTACTCTACTATTTGATTCGAACATTGGATCTCCAATAAAGTCATCTCACCATTTTACCATTTGAGTGAGACTTTACCGATAATCTTCATAAATTTAAAAAACATCTACTTCATTACAAGAATTCCATATGGGTTTAGTCGAAAAAAGCTCGAGCTTATATAAACTTGAGTTTTTCAGCCATTATATCGAAATATCCTGATATATATTTGATGGATTCCACTCAAAAAAGTGATAAAAATTCAGATTTAATGATAAAAAAACTCGAACTTATTATAACTCTTCCAATTCCATATTTATATAACATTAAAAACATTTTCTCCCGGTATGAAATATAGCAATATGATACACAGATTAAATTTCAATAAATAAAATCTGAAGTCGTATTTAATTTAATTAATTTCATATTAGTAATTATTTTCATCATTTCCAAAAATAAAATTATTTCAAATAAAGTATTAACATGAATTAGGATTACTATAAAAATCAATTAATTAGCTGAAGTCATGATAAGTAGACACTTCATTTATGCAAGGACATGGTATTTATTAGAGTGTTATTTTTTGGAGGAATTATGTTATAGTGTACTAATTTAATTATATTTAAAAAAAAAAGTATAAAGAATGAGAAAACAAAGGTGGAGTTGTCCTAATTTCAAAAATATTTCATAAATAATGCAAGGTACAATTTATGTACGAAATTGTACTATTTGAAGTATTCAAGGTTTACAAAGATATACCTTATTTATGAAATATTTTTGAAATCAATATACATGTTATTAGTTTCTCATTCTTTATAAACCTTTTTTTAAATAAAATCAAATTAATACATTATAACATAACTTTTCCTTTTTTTAAACGGTAGCTTTGAGATAAAACAAAAATAATTATGTCATGGTTAACTTCTAACGCAATTATTGGGATTTGTTTGATTTTTTCCACAACATTTAACACAATTTATTGCGTTTTAAAGCAAAAAGTATTTTCCTTCAAACTTTGAAAGGAAGTTTTATTTATCATTTTTTACTTTTTTTTTTTTTTTCTTACGGCTAAAGACTCCAATTACTGTTTACATTGGTACTCAAATCCGTACCATTCTCATATTTATGCCTTAATTTTTAAAACGTTAAGTATTACATGAGTTAAATATGATGGATAATTATCATTTTTTTTATTAAAAACATTTTTAAATACGAAATCATATTTAGAGCTACATCTAAAATAATTTTTTTACTCATATGTTTGATTAATAGTTAGATTGGACTTTGTATTTTGGAGTGTAATTTAAAAATATTTTTATTTAAGATGAGGATAATTTGACATTTTCGAAAATTTTAAGTATCACAATTGGATGAAGACATGAATCTTCCCATTAGGCTGCTTCTAAGGGTAGGACAAATCAAGTGAAGAAACATGAGACCCCAAATTTGGTATTCTCATGAAAAAAAAAAAACGTGACTTATATATTATTTAATTTAAAAATGATTATAAAAATTTAAATGTTTAATTTAAAATTAATTATAAAAATTTAAACATATAGACAATTTTATACATAATTTTCCTTTATTAGAACTTTATTTTCTCACATGTGGTTAAGATTTTTAATTTATTTCAACTAAAATTACATAATAATAGTAATAAAAGTATGTTTTAATTAAGGTAGATTTCATTCACGTTTTTTCTGAAATTTCAATTAAATTCATATATTTTTTACTAGTTTAAGGACTTGTTTGGTTCTTGTTTTTTAAACTATTATAGAGAAAAGTTTTTGGAAACACAGAGACTATCATTTTTATGTTATTTGAAAATTGTTATTGGTCTTTGAATTTATTGTTTTTTGTATTTTTTAGAAAAATTGGAAACAAAACGCTATAGTTTATATTGCTTTCCTGGTTTTTTCGAACGAAAACACAAAAATCAGAACACGTTGTAATTTCCATGTAATAATGAAATGCAAATTAACTATGGTTTTATGTTTTAACGGATTGATTTATTTGGTTTTAATTCCCTTTCAAAACATATTTGAATATGTTTGATAGTTTTTAATTTTTCAATTCATTTCTTTCCATGATGTTTTGCCTTGTCGGAGCCTATATAAAGAGAGGGTTCAACTCTCTATGGAATGTAGATTTTTTTAATATAAATTCTCTAAAATTCTTTGAGATTTTGTTTGATCTCGTTCTTATTTCGAGTGAACAGTACGAACATCGTTTCAATCCACCAGGAGCGACTTTAGACAAGGTGTTGTCATCGTCCTCCTGGGCATTGTCACTCCTATCATAAGAAGTAAACGTATACTAAATCCTCGTGTGCCATCATCGAGAAGGTAAATATGTTTCAGCATTGTTCAACAAGGCTCGGTCTTCCTCCTCTCTATAGTTTTTGGTTTTCTTTTGTAATCTTCTTTCTCCCCCTCTTCTTTCCCATTTTAGTGTATTCTGTAAGTTTGCAACAAATCTAAAGCATATTCTTCACTTATTGGAGCCTCGAGATTTCAGTCAAAGATCTACTTCCCAAAGATGTAACGGTCTTTCAGACAAGTGATAACACCTTTTGAAGTCTCCCATTTGTACTCTTCACTTAACAATCTATCAAATAATCACGAATTTTATAACTTCTTCAAAATCTCCACATTCCAAAGAGAAAGGACCTCTCTTTATATAAGCTCAGATAAGGCAAAACATCAACGGGAGAAATGAATTGAAAAATTAAAAACCATTGAACATTTTCAGATACGTTTTGAAAAGGAATTAAAACCAAATAAAGCCATCCATTAAAACATAAAACTAGAGTAAATTTCATTCATTCTTCAAACGGAAATTCCAACAAAACAAACATGCCTTAAATTTTCATCAAATAAGTCCATGTTGTTTTCATTTTTTGTTTTTATTGGTTTTTTTTTTTTTTTTTGAAAGGAAAAATAATTTTATTGATTCAAACTTGCAATAGATCGATAAATCCAAGATACAAATTGCTAACAACCATAAAGGGTAAAGGAAGATCCAAGTTAATAGCATAAATCGACATAAAGCCAATAAATTTGATAATATACTGACTAGAATATCTACGACTATAGTTCTTCAACATACTGACGATCATAATTTGATATATTCGACTCATCGAATTTGCTTTTCCTGTCATAATCACACACACACAAATAAAGTGTCACAATAAGACAATGAAAAGCACCATGTCGTAACAAGCAACGACAAAACCAAACGCTACAATAAGAGAGTGACAACACGAAAAACAAGATAAGACAAAAATCTTTATAGAAGAACCATTTTATTAAGCAATAAAATGAAAGAATGAGATGCAGATAGATGATTTCATACCAAAAATGACAAAAAAAATATTTTCCTTAAATAAAATGGGCTAGAAGATAACAAGATTTTTTTGTTAAAAAGTACGTTTGATTACATTTCAAATTCGCGAAGACTTGGTATACTTGATTAGAACATGAATAAAATTAATTATTTTAATTATGAGGTCATGTTTGATTGATTGAATATAACATGAAATGGAATTAAAAAAAAAAAAATTCACGGTGCTTGTAATATCTCATATTAATTTTTTTTTTTATTATAAGAGTTACTTTCAATTAAATAAATATATTTTAAAGTTGTAAGGGTCTAAAGTAAAGTACAACGTAGCCTAGAATGGCAAGTTATGTTTGATCAAGCTTTTGTTACTCACATTCGCAAGCATAATTCTGACCATTCTCTGTTGCTCATCAAGTTACAAGTATTTGACAATTATCCTATCTAGCTCCACTTTCGATTCCAAGTTGTTTGGTTCACTCATCCTGACTTTCACAATGTTGTTGAGAATCACTTGAATAATGGCTCTTCTTTTTAGGAAAATAACAAGCATATTATAGACACTCTCTTGAAGTGGAATAAGGATTAGTTCGATAACATTTTCACTAGATAAAGACAACTTTTGGCCAGACTCACTAGTATTCAACAACGTTTAGTTGTTCAATCGTCTAATGGCCTAATTATATTAGAGAGAAAGCTTCAAATATGATTTGGAGATTGTGCTTAGTTAATAGGAACTTCTTTGGTACCAGAGATCTCTTGGGTATGGATTTAGCCGGGGGATAGAAACACACAGTTCTATCATGATTCTACTATGATTTGGAAGAACAGGAACATGATTGATATCTTAAGAACAATGATGGGGACTGGATTGATGATCCTATCATTCTTGAAAACATGGTCCTAGATTTCTATAAGTGGTGTTCCAGGAGAAGGACATTGTTTACTGCGATGAAGCATCCTTCAATGGGTTTCCAAGCATTTCAGAGGAACATTCTCATCTTCTTAAGAAGCCTTTTTCTAATGCAAAGATAAGGAAAGCTCTTTTTGATATGGCTCCTTTAAAGTCCTCGGGACCAGATGGTATTCATGCAGCTTTTTACCAAAGTATGTGGGAATTTGTTGGGGACTCTCTTTGTAGATTTTCTTTGAGCTTCTTTCATTCAAGTACTCTCCTTGAAGGTTTTAATGATACTTTGTTGGTTCTTATTCCTAATGTACTTTATCCAGAACATATCTCTCAGTTCAAACCTATTAGCTCGTGCAATGAGGGATTATTTAAAATTATTTTTTGATAAAAAAGTGATTACTAAAGCCATGACCAATAGAATGAAGGCAATCATGTCAAGTATGGTTGCTTCGAACCAAAGTAGTTTTGTTCCAGTCCGTCAAATTGCAGATAATGTAGTTATTTACAAAGAGGTCTTGCATTCCATGCGCACAAAGAAGTCCCATGTGGGCTTTATGATCATTAAAATCGACCTTGAAAAGGCTTACAATTGTCTTTCATGGAGATTCATTTGTGATACTCTAAAAAAAAGTGGGATTCCCTCTTAATTAGGTTAATATTATTATGCATTGTGCTGAAAGTACTCCTAAAATGTCGATTAGTTGGAATGACAAAATGTTGGAATGGTTTAAACCTTCGAGTGGCATTATGCTGTGCGTTGAGTGGATGGGTCATATTATTTATGCTGCTGTTAACTTGAGAAGATGGAAGCCTATTCAGTTGTCTCATAATGGTCCTCTATTGTCTCATCTGTTATTTGCAGATGGCCTGGTTTTTTTTTGCTAAAACTTCAGTAGATCAGATCATATCAGAGTTGTTATGGATTAATTGAATTGGTTTTGCGTGAAATGTAAGCTTCCAAAAATCTAATGTCTTTTTCTCGTGAAATGTGGATATTAATGCGGCTAATGACATTTCTCGGTTGTCTGGTGTACTCCTCATAACCAATTTGGGCAAATATTTGGGTACCCCATCTATTCATGGTCGTATGAGCTCAAGTCTTTATCAAAAAATCCTTGATCATCTTGGAGCTAGATTGGAGGGCTGGAAGATCAAGTATCTTTCACTTACTGGTAGAAATTGCTCTAGTTCCAAAGGATCTTTGTGATCATATTGACAAGCTAGTAAGACAATTTTTGTAAAGTGATTGACGCCCACCCAGTGTCCTGCCGATTACTACAACCGCTTAAACTATGGTTACTCCGGGTGCCTGATTATCATGCTCACATGTCCCATGCATCGAGACCTTTCCTACATAATTTTCAAGTACCATCATTTCTTATAAAAATTCACAAGAGTTTGATGTACAACTCTTATACACTTTTTACATGCCAAAATATATTAAAATTAGATTATTCTAATATATTTTACAAAATGCTTGTCAAGGCCACAACCCAACCTTCTTTGTACTCACGGGCTCGGAGGAGCTTCGTCTTCTCGTGTACCTGAAAGAGGGTCCCACGATAGGGGTGAGCAAAGCCCAAAAGAGGCCGATAATCTCCTGGGCGCGGTTACTTCCCCACCTGGGGTTACCACGCAAAGGATCAAACCAACCCATACACATACAAGTGAAAGTGTCTACATGAATGTCCTATGTCATGCATGAGATGTCATCATGCCCACATCCCGAGTCATTCACCGACTCCCTCACACATGCTTATGCCTAGTGTGACAAATCACATTGCGCATCAATGACACACATGTACTAAACCTTACCGCTCACCAAGACTCCAATGCATGTGCCACAAGAACTAATCCCGAGTCAATCCCGACTTATCACACAATCCTGCGTCTATGATAAACATGATCGCGGTGTTTTCAGCAATGTAACTCTTTCGCTTACATCATGGGTCTCTTTACACCCACATAGAAATTTCATATCTTCGCGTCTCTACACCTACGCGTAGGATTTCGGATAATCTCCCAAGTCTTCTTTTACACCCATACAGAAATTTCGAATATCTCTGTGGGTCTCTTACACCCATACAGAAATTTCGGATATCTCCGCGGGTCTCTTACACTCATACAGAAATTTCGGATATCTCCGCGAGTCTGTTACACCTATACACCAGTCCTTTCACCTAAGGGGATTTACGACCCCTTTCTTTCTTCTCCCAATACACATTAATTACCATTCATTTGATAATTTGGACCATGGGTCTTTTATTGGACGTTGTCCCAAAAGACCAATTCACCCCACATTCACCTAGAATGGTGAACAACCAAACCGTACACCCACACCCAACTAGAAGCGATGTACCCGTGCACATGAATGCAATAATGCCAATTCATATATCCAATTCCAATGGTTCATACACAATTATATTTCATATAATTCAAACTATCTCGTTAATACATCAATTAAGATATGCATTAACAATTCTCATTCTTCACAATTAACACATGCTATTCAATTCAAGCAATAACATACTAGTAAAACACATGGACAATTTCAGTCCATCAACAAATCCTGGACTGCAAAAGGCAGTCCCACTACAAGCCGTGGACTATCCACGGATGGTCCCCATCACACATTCTGTCCCCTTCCTTGGGACCGAGATGCTTGGCCATTCCCAGCCTCACACCTCCCAAAACCATTCTCATGCCATTCATTTTACGCTTCCTCAATCCATGAATAAACAAATGATGTCATACAACCTTCCCTAGGTTATACAACCTTCCCTAGGTTAACACATGGCAATTTCTATCCAACACAATAGCCTACAACATGCCATGCATTGGTCATGTCAAAACCTGGCTATTTACATCGACACAACCAAACAACCTACACACTTGGTGTAAAACATAGGTTTTTAGTAGGGTTATGATCACCCACTATCCTCCAGTTAACGTGGATGGAACTGACTAACGTTCTTCCATATAGTCCAAGAACACCGAAACGGAGTTCGACGTAAGAATTTATGACCGTCCGTTGAGGTCAGCACATGAGTAGGCACTCTACCCGGTCGGGCCCCAACCGACATCCTAGCGGCCGATCCAAAGACTCCACTACCCTCCATAGTACATGGCTGGAATCTTGACTCAATGGGCTTTCCATAGAGTCCAAGAACACCTGAAACGGAGTTCGGACGAAGAAGTTATGACCGTCCGAAATTGGAGGTCACACATGAGTAGGCGTACTCTCAATCTCGCCATCCTACCCGACCCGCCTTTAGCCGCCACCCGTAACTCCACTACCTTCAAGAACACACGGCTGAAATCTCGAATTAAATTCGCTTCCATAGTCTAAGAACACCCGAAACAGCCGACGTAAGAGTAACCATTCTGTCGAGGTCATAGATGAGCAAGCAAACTTACTCCGTCTCGCCCTAGTCGGCGCCTCCAAAGACCCACGCCTCCACAGCACATGGCTGAATTGACTAATGGGCTTCCATAGCCTTCGCACCCAAAACAGTTCGTGACAGCTAGTTATGACCAAAAAAGTTGAGATCACATAGGGTAGTCAAACCCAGCCGAGCCGGGACTGACCTCGGTCGAGCCGACTCTAGCCGAGTCGACCCTCCGCCGAGCTTGACCTCTAGCAAATTCGACCTCTAGCAAGCCACTTAGACTGCTCGCAAACGGACCATAACTTAGGTTATGAGGTCCGACCAGAAATTCAAAGCCTACTATATCGCTCATTGATGTGGCTACAATTTACCTGAAGGACTCACTACCAAATTTCCTTTATTTCCCACCCAAAAACTAGTTCTAGAGTTTGGTTAATGTGTACTACCACAATATGGCAGCTTCCCATGGTTCAAAATACAATCAAACATTCCCCTTAGGGCAAGACAACCAACACCGTTATTTATTTTAACTCTAGCACATAAAAATGGCACACAAGGACAATTACTTAGTCCAGATCAGTTCCGTAATCTCCAACACACTGTCCCAAAGTCTTGGGATGGTTCACACGACCACTCACGGCCTCACATAACCCACGCCATTTGAACGATCCTTAGATAAGGATTAAACCAAGTAAGAGAAAAACCCCTACCTCTCAGAGTTTGTCGGAACTCCCCAACTTTGGTCTCTATGCGAAGCCCTTGTCGTGAGGATGAACTCTTCCTTGCTCGCTCGAACGCTGGCCCGATCGCCGGAAATTCGAGAGAAAGTGGAGCCTCTCTCTCAAAACTCTCTTTCCCTCCTCTTTCTTTGCTCTCTTCTTCTTCTCTCCCCTCCTCCCAAACTGTTGGGAGGTAGATAGAGGTCATGATGTTGTTCTAATTTCACACATGTCACACTCTTTATACTTCTTAAGATTATCACCTATCCTCTTATCCATCTACCACATTTCCTCCAATGACATGATGCCACATGTCACCTATGGCCCATACATGAGCTCATTGTTTGACTTATCTCACGCTTGCCACTTGGCACACTGTGAGCCACTCATCACATGCCAAGTGTCCCGCACTACCTCAAATACCAAAACGCTGGAATTCCGATTTATCTAATTCGACGGAATTCTGACACTGCAGCTGAAAATTTTGTGAGACAATTCCAACTATGAAGTCTCAAGCTTCACATCCGAGACCTAAAAATTCCAGATTTGACCGGGAATTTACTGCCTACCTTAGAAATCTAGATCTTCCCAAGCTCAGATTCAAGAAGAAAGAAGAGAGTACATTTATTGAATCGACGCTGAGGATAAGTCCTAGACATGTACTGCTGACCTGAATGAACTCGTGGCACAAAGCCGAAGAGGCGTGTGACTAAAGTAGGGGCCCAATCTAGACGGGTTCGAGTGGGTCGAGCCAAGTCCGATAGTACAGAATCTCGAGCCATGTCAAGCCAAGTGACGGGAAATAGTTCAAAGTGGTCATCTCGAAAGGCCGAGCTAATTGCCTTGAACATACATCTCAAAGCGTGGAAGACGGAAGACGCCACATTACGCGTTGGCAACCACCTCGATCATTAGAAACCCGGAAAATTAGAAATTTTCAAAAATGACAAAATGATAATAAAAATAATAAATTTCCAAAAGGGTCCAGGGAAACCTAGAAAATTCTCTAGATATCGGATAACAAACCGGACTACGCCATTAAATTCGTCTCGAGAAATCTAGTGAATCTTAAAATTTCATCGACTCCGAGACACCCACTTTTTCCAATTTTTCTGGTAATAGTTTCCAAGGATTGTGTGGACTAGATTTTACAAAATCTCGGAAGTCAGGAAATAACTTAAGCTAAATTCATTTAAAATAAATTGAACTGAAAAGAAATAAATTGTTTTGAGTGTAAACTGACCAACGAGATAATACGAGTCATATATCCAAATAATAATAATAATAATAAATAAATAAAAAAAGATAAAATCAAAAAGTCAAAAGGAGGAACATAAGGGAGAGGGAGTGAGAGCGTGAGGAGAGAGAGGAGAAAATGATTTTAGAGAGAGAAACTTCTTTCTAAGATCTATGAAAATCGGACCGTAGATTTTCGTCGGAGCAAGAAGCAAAGTTAATCTATGCGACGGGAGCTACGCGTGGGTACCAAAATCTTGGAGTTTCGTCAAACTCTACGAGGTAGGGAATTTTCCTACTTGTGTTATTTCTATCCTAAAGGCCTGTGTTGCCATTTAATGGCTTGAGACGGCCAGAGTACATAAAGCGGTCAGAATTTTACCCCAATTTTTGGACTAAGTGTAGGAAGTTTTAGGAATTTTCGGGACTTTTTTTGGATAGTTCGGGCTAAATTTCGGGACTGTTTTCTCACAATTCGACCTAAATTTTTCGGATTGCTCATGGCGTCTGCATACAGATTTTCGCGCTCCCGACTCGTGTCGGTGTTTGGTTTTAATCCCGGGACTGATGTCTTTAGGCTTTTCGGTGTGTTTTGGTATCCCAATAATTCGGTGATGAACATTTTGTTAGATTTAGGCCATTTTGTGTGTTATTGTTGGAAAAATGAATAACATGTTGTTTGTGTGTAATTTTTTTTTAATATATGCATACTTAAATATATTAACATAAATTGTTGTGAAATGACATATTACATTTCATATGCACTGGAGCACCCTAGAACCGTAGGTGTGAGTGCATGACATGTTTTTGGAGGGTCAATTTACAATTGATTATCAGCATGTCCACAAACGAATAAAAATACGAGGGTTGTCAGAAATTACTTCCAAAGTTGTCCGAAGAATTGCTTTGGAAAGTTGTCCAACAGTTCACGTCGGAGGATGTCCAATGGACTGTTTTGGAGAGTTGTCCAACAATTCACCTCGGAGGATTGTCCAACATATTTGTTCGAAGGGTTGTCCAAAAGAATTTTATAGGAAATCGAATAATGTGTTTTCAAGAACAAAACCTTTTGTTTGAAAATGTTGTTTTTTCACACTTGGCATATGCATGCACTGAGGGAGTCGTGAGAGGTTCTGATGGGAGCGGTAAGTCACATTTCTCATCCACATGATATGTAGACATTTGAGTAGGAACGCAAGTATGTTTTTACTTAATGTGTAAGTACACACATGCACTTAGCGAGAAGAACTCTATGGAATACTTATTGGGAATTGCTCACTTCGCCGTGGACCCTTTCAGTACAGTCCATGCCTCACCCACATATGGGACCACATGCGGGATGAGAGCTGGATGCGGCTTTGTTTTGTTTTGTTTTTTGTCTTGTATTAGATTCAAGCATAACCAAAACATGTATATCTTTTTGTTGTATAAAATGACTATTAAATGCACTGTCTAGCATATATTTTTGTATATTTGTGAATTAAATATGCAAGAATGGGTCTCAATATATGAGACAAATGAGTGTGATATCAAGACACCCGATATTTACAGGTTGACAGGTTGTCAACGGGACCCTCGGGATAGGGGTGTCACAAAAGTCACAACGGCTTAGTTGGAGCAAGGCAATTAATGTACATGAGTGTATGATGGTATAATGTAGGGAAGTGAAAGGATTCTCACAAGTGTCATAATTATGAGCATTAAATGTGTAACTCTCAAACCCATGGGTATAAAAAAAGAAGAGGATTGCTCTCCAAGGGGGTAGGAAAAGAGAAAAAAAAAACAAAAACAAAAAGAGTACTTAATCACGGTTTATTTTGTGGAAAGCCTAGTCCTTTTCATTGGCGTCGTTTGTGGGAATGCCACCATCTTCTTGTAAGAGTTTAACAATCCAACATGGGAGATCCATCCTCTATTTCTGAACCGTCCTTTGACCAATGCTTGCTACAGCTAGAGAGATAGCTGCAAGAGCAACATGACTCTTACCAACAGCAGTTGGCTTCCTTTCTAAAGGCCAATGCCTCTCTGCACGAGGAGAACGCTGCCCTTTAGAGTCCCCATTCGTCCCCGCCATCCTCAATCAGGAAGCTCCACCGCATTTTTCTTGGCTAAAATTTCAAATGTACGATGGGATACAGGACCCCTTCAATCATCTAATGCATTACCGGCAGATCATGGCACTTTAAACGGGAAACGACGCCCTTCTGTGCAAGGTGTTCCTGCCCGCCTTGGCGTCCCACCCATCGCGGGTTCCATCGCCCCGGTCGCAAACTCGCGAACGCTTATTTCGCTTCGCTTGTCCGAAGTTCGCTCCAGTACATGTGCTCAATTCGATGGAAAGTAGAGTGGTACCAGTTTGTTTCACGTTTGCATGGGGATAAGATAATTCATTAGGATTCCACGGCAACTTTGGAGCCGGTTGCTTTCACTGATTTTGTTAGCCCGCATAATCGTGTTGTAAGCTATTGCTAAAGCATTCGCCCGCACACTTAGTTATTCGACTCTCTATCTTTGCAACCTCCGACTTTAATCGACGAACTGTTCCAGAGAGGCAATCAGTACGCTATGCTCGAGGACGATGTTGTGGTGGCAACCAAGCGAATGGTGGCCAGTACTTCTAGCAGTCACGGGAGTAGCGAGGGCAAGGGAAAGGGGAAGAGAAGCCGATGAGATAGGGATGTCGAGCTCGAACGTAACAATGGAGTCCCGGTTCATACTTCTGGGCATCGGTGGGCGGCCAGCCCAAGCTGTCGGCCTTTGGATAACCCAAACTCGAACAACGACAGCGGGCAACTCATATTCATAATCTCACCTGCACGCCTTCTTCCGATCATCTAAGCACTTCCAAGCTCTCGAGCGGCTTCGTGCTCACTGCGACGACTCGAAATGAGACAAGTCTCGCCATGAGTACCATAAGGGATGCCCCAGCACAAGACGAACTTCTACTTTCTACTTCGACGCCTTGAACTACCTTTGTTAGCAAGGCACCTCCAAGAGCATGTGGTGCCTACCCGCAAAGGGTCACCATCCTCACCACCGGCCAACTAGTGGGTAGTCATCGACACGATACTTGCACCCCTAAGTTAGCTCATGATTGGGGGCAACCGCTTGTGGGGATTTTTGTGGCGGGAGTCAACTACGGTTTCGCCTCGGGAAGTGCCTGACCTATTGATGGGCTCCTCACTTTTTTTGAATCCTCCTTGAGGTAGCTAGTTCATTCCCTCGATGACGATCTCGTCTTGACCTTGGAAGTCGATAGGCATTTGATGAAGCGCATATTGGTAGACCAGGGTAGTGCAGCAGACCTCTTGTCCTTACCCTCTCTTGTTCGACTGGGCTATAAACCAAACAACCTGTGCAACCGAGGAAGGGTTTTGGTTAGATTTAATGGCACTCAAACCTACTTACTTGGAGAAATCATGCTTCCAATCTCGGCGAGCCCGATCACCTCTCTGTTTCCACTAACGGTGATTGACGAGTCGTCAAATTTCAATGCAATATTGGGTCATACCTGGATCCATGCAATGAAGGCACTACCCTCTTCCTACCATCAGAGGTTGAGTTTCTTAACTCCGTAGGGGCAGGCCGACATCAGTGGTGACCAACAAGCAACTCGGGCTTGTTGCGTGATTAACCAACAGGACGACTAGGCGGTAGCCAAATAGCAACGAATGCTCGAGGCTCGGTTGGCCGCATAAGGGGAAACAAGGGTCGCCGAGCAGCTGCAAACGCATCCCCTGTTCGGCCTCAAGAGGCCCGAGCAAGTGAGCTTGGGTGCCTCGTTAGCTCCGGAAGAGGTCGCCCCCGTGTTGTCTCTCATACGTGAGTTTGTTGATGTTTTCGCCTGGTCTCATGTTGATATGTCATGAATTTTGCTCGAGTTGGCTGAGCACCGCCTTAGCTTACGAAACGATTGCCGACCAATCATGCAAAGGTTGAGGCTGTTCCATTAGGCTTAGTAAGAGGTGATAAAGCGGGAAGTGGGCAGGCTACTGGAGGCTAGATTTATCAAGGAGATTTAGTACTTGGAGTGGCTTTCCAATGTGGTACTTGTCCCGAAAAAGAACGACAAGTGGCATGTGTGCGTGGATTATACAAATATGAATGACGCCTGTCTGAAAGACACTTTTCCCTTACCTTGGATTGATTAGATCATGGATGCAATGGCCGGACACGAACCATCGGCCCTTCTCGACCGATCGCCACAAGCAGGAACCAAACTCGTGATGTGTACCCCAACGACGAGCCTAAAACCGATTTCATAACCTCGTACGACATATATTATTACAAGGTACGTTGCTTAGATTAAAACGCCTGAGCCACCCATCGCGCATTTATGTTCCCGAAGTTTTGAATCCCTACTATGCAAGAACCGTGGAGGTTACGATGATATCCTAAAGGAAATCCATGTCTCTGTGACTAATGAGTCACCAGAAGCTACTTCTTACTTACTTCGGCAACATCGATTGTGGTTGAACCCTACTAAATGAGCCTTCGGGGTAAGCTCAGGCAACTTCTTGGGCTTCTTAGTTAGCCAAGAGGGGATCAAGATGCGTCGGACAACCGGCTATTAGTGAGATGCAAATACTTACGTCGAAAAAGGAACAAAGTTTCACGTTAACATTGCGGCCTTGAACATATTTATCTCGTGGTATTCAGACCGTTTACAGCCTTTCTTCAAGGCATTAAAAGGGCGGGTGAAACGAGTTAGGGGCCCGAGTGTGATGAGGCCTTCAGGGCCATCAAAGAATACATTGCTTCTCCCTTGTCGCTCTCCCAATGCAGATAAAGAGCTCTATCCGTACCGCCCTTAGTACCGCGCGCGCGACATCGGGTAAAGTTGGATTCTTATAAAAGGCAAAGACTACCATTTCCCGTCGCGAAGACGCTCCGACGTGGGAACTCGTACTTAGACTCTCTCGAAATGGATGGCCCTAGCTCTCTAAGTGGCAGCAAAGAAGTTCCGACCATATTTTTAGATACACCATTGTAGTGCTCACGGGCTCACCGATCAAAGCCATACTCCAGTAACTAGATACGATAGAGAGGCTATTGAAGTGGGCAATAAAATTGAGTGAGTGTGACATAAAGTATTGGCCTAAAACCGTAATCAAGGGGCAAGCGCTGGCTGAATTTATTGTGGAGAGGTCGGAAGCACATACCTAGGGGGTTGGGATAAAATGTGGGTACTTGAGACTGATAGATCATCCCGGGCTCAAGGGGGAGGTGCCGGAATAGTCCTGAGGACACCTGAAGGGCTGGCGATCGTGCAAGCAATTAGGCTTACCTTTACCAACTCTAATAATGAAGCCGAGTACGAGGCAGTAATCTTAGGGCTACGGGTGGTAAGGCATCTCTGAATTGCACCCATAGAGCTTTGATGCGACTCCCAGTTGGTGGCCTCGCAGTTGCGGGGAGAGTACATGGCTAAGAACGAAATGATGGAACAATATCTGAGGGTAGCCCAGCCTCTCTTGGCAAGATTCAACCGTATCCAGATAACACATGTCCCCATGTATGAAAATCAAATGGCAGACATTCTTACTAATTTGACAACCAATGCATTGTGCCTGTGTACCATGGAGCCGAGTGTTATGGAACGTCCATCCACCTTGAGTACCGTGGTTAAGACCATAGACCAAGGAGCCGAACCGTCTTAGATGACCCCCATCGAAGGGTATCTAAAGAATGGATCTTTGCTTGAGAACCGAGCCGAGGCTGTTAAAGTGAAGGAGATTAGCAAGGTACTCCTTTATGAAAGGGGTGCTGTATAAGCACTCATTCTCGGGGTCGTACTTGAGGTGCTTGCCCTTGGGGGAGACCGAGCGGGTCATAGAACATGTTCATCAAGGTGTGAGTGGTACACATATCGGAAGGCGTACGTTGTGCCATCGGATCATAACTCAAGGGTATTACTGATCGACAATGAAGTAGGATTAGGAGTCGTTTGTGCGCAAGTGTGACGTATGCCAGAGGTTCGACTACGTCATCCATGTGCCGGTCGAGGCACTCCACTTCATGACAAGTCCTTGGCCTTTCTATAAGTGGGGGATAAATATCGTGGGTCTATTGCCCTTATCTACGAGTCAGTGAAAGCTCATCCTGGTTGCCATCGATTACTTCACCAAGTGAATGGAGACGGAAGCCTATGCGTAGGTCATGTCAACACAACTCATTCAGTTTATGTAAAAGAACATAGTGTGTAGATTAGGGATTCCTTAGTCGATCGTCTCGGACAACGGACCGCAGTTCATCAGTAAGTTGTTCCAGCAATTATGTACCGAGTATAAGATTAGGAATGTCTATTCGTCACCTTGGTATCCCTAGTCCAATGGGCAAGTTGAGGTCACAAACAAAACTATGCTCGGGTACTTGAAAAAACGTTGGACGACGACAAAGGGGAAGTTGGTAGACGAGTTACCAATAACACTTTGGGCATATCAAACAACTCCAAGGCATCTTACACGGGAGACACCATACGTCCTTGTCTTTGGCCCTGAGGTGTGAATACCTATCAAATCCAAACTCGAGCCACTCCACGCGATCGGTTATGCTGAACTAGCACAAGCTTTGGATGAGCTAGAGGAGAAAAGGGAACGGCCTGCTATCCGAATGACTGAGTACCAGCACCGCATCGCTTGGTAGGTAGAGCGGATAGTCAAGCCTAGGGCATTCAACAAAGGGTATCTAGTCCTTCGACGGATCTTCAGAGAAGGGAAATTAAAACCAAACTGGGAAGGACCTTACATTATCGTTAACGATGGATGCAGAGGCGCCTATAGGATGCAATCACTAGGGGGAGGAGTGGAACCTCGACCCTTGAACACCCTTTACTTAAAAATGTATTTCCAGTAGTATCTTACGTTGTATGCATTATAATGTGAAAATGAATGAAATGTTTCTTTTTTTTTGCAATGTCACTCATGTTATAAAATCCGATCACTAAGCCTAATACTCGGGCATGAGATGAGTCGTGCACTAGACAACTTCCTTGAGATGGTCTTCGCGGGATGGGCCTTGTACTCGGTCATACTCCTTGAGATGGTCTCGTGAGATGAGCCTAGTACTCGAACAGACTCCTTAAGATGGTCTCGTGAGAAGGGCCTTGTACTCAGTCAGACTCCTTGAGATGGTCTCGTGAGATGAGCCTAATACTCGGGTAGCCTCCATGAGATGGTCTTCATGAGATGAGCTTAGTACTCGGTTAGACTCCTTGAGATGGACTCCCAAAGATGCCCTAGTACTCGAGCAACTTTGAATCTTCAAGAAGGCCCGGTAAGCGATCTCTACAGGATGAGCAGGCTACTAAGCATCCCGAGGATGGACATAGTAGTCAGGTAGTTCATGGTCATGTGGTATACTCCATAAACACAAAAAGCACAATAGAAAGTCAAGAACGTTCAAAACTCATTAGGGTAAAATAGTTGTTCCATTAAACCAACGAAGTATTCGGATGTACTCTGTGGTTGGTCACGGAACACAGGGGGCAGAACCTCCTCCAGGATAATTATGACAGGGGTCGAGTTAGACATTTCTATAGCCCGGGATGTACCTTCACTCGAGGGCACAAGGAGGATTCGCTCTCGTCGGCAAGATCTCGTTCTGGGCCTTTATTCCACTGGCGGTTGAATTGCCTCGCTGGGCATGAGTGGATAGAGTGACTGCTCTAACTCGGATATGATGATTTGTTACGACATCTGAGCCAACCTTCGTGGTCTCAGATTCATCACCTGGGCCATTGTACTTCTCCTTCGTTTCCAATACAGAGGGCCTGCATTTAGTAGAACCCAGGGCTCATACTTACTTCATTTACATAAGCAAGTGCAACTTAGCTTTAGAAATTAAGATAATAATGCCCTTCTGAATCATAAAAGGCTTCCTTGGTTTTGTCAGGTTTCGTGCCCGCATCGCTGGATCTTCGCTTTGATTTTGATTATTTAGTTTGCATCATATAGGACGTTTTAAGCTACCACTTCCTCCAATCCGTGGACCTTCGATCAGGTTTTAAAGTATTTATCATGGCTTTTGGTGAACTTTGAGGTGCTGCAATCGCACCTCTCTTTCTAAAATAGGAACCTTGGCTTCATCCTATGCTTTGGAGTACAATGCCTGCACACCGTCCCTAGCCAGGAGAACCGCCAGGTGACAGATTGAGCGTTTCAAGATTTAACAAGGCAGCTCTCGAACGCATCATTCATGCGTTGAGTTCATGAAGAAGAAAATCAGCAGAGAGAGAAGACCCAGAGCAAAGGCTTATCGTGGTCGCCATCCGGTAAATGGCTGAATCCTCAGAGGTCGAGAACCTTCAATCACAGCTCCGAACCCAGCCAAGTCAAAGATCCTCCTGTGGTCCTCGAGAGGTAGTGGTTCTCAACAAGTGGTCCGCCATTAGGGAGGAAGGGAAGACCCCGCCATAGAAGCCTTTACCTTTACTTCGACATTACTGGCACCATACAACTTCCAACAATCCTTCATGAGGGCGCTGTTCTTCCATGATCTTCGAGCCAAAACAAGCAAGAGGTGGGAGGCGGAGTGGATGGTTCCTTCACTAAAATAGGCTACCAGAGGGGAATCCATCGCTTAGATTGGGCTGGGAGATTCCCGCGCGTAGATGGATTTGTGCCTCTGGGGTGGGACTTAGTCGGTGAATCTGACGAAGGTTCCCATGGCCTTTTTCTCCTCTCCTGAAGGTCACGGCTGGCGAGTGGAGGCATCTGATAATCACCGCCCAGATCACGCGCCTTCCTTCGCCGAGCTCGCAAGTTTCAATGTAAAGAAATGCAATGTAGTAAGAAGTCGATTTCGTTCATGTCTTGAGTTCTTCTTCTGGTGAATTCCCACCCTTCAAATAAAACAGGGACCGTTGGCTGACATACAGTCCCTGTGTTCGATAAACCGCGGGAGATTAGAAGAAGAACGTAGGTGTTTCAAGTCTCTTTGCTGGTTTCCTGAGTATCAAGAACCCCGCTCACACGCTGGTTTGTGACCCGGGATTCATCCACCTGCCTTCTCTCACCCTGGGACAAGTGACTCAAGGGGTGAATTTGAGCGCGGTGCCACCCAAGAAAAAGCTACATAAGAAACACCTACAAATAATTTTTGAATTAGACTACGCCTAAACCATATTTTGATATGAGGACTCACGCTAAACCGTAGTCTAAAGGAGCATAGTTAAAAAGGTGAGTGTAGTTGGTAAGTCCCAAGTTTTGTGATTGAGATGAGACTTGAGTTTAAAGAAAACGAGTTCCTTAGAATATATTCTATGACTACGTTTTTATCGTGAAATTGTGTAGTCTATAACCTAATACAAAAATTCACGTTGACTTTGAATCTCACGCTTATTATGAAATTTGTGTGCAAGACTATGTTTTGGGCCTGCCAAACTGCCTTTAACCACATTTTGACTCAACTACGCCTATTATGCGTCAAAGACTACGCTAGACCCAGCCAAACCACTTTTAACCATGTTTTATTTTTACTTTAACCAGCACATCTGCCATCTAAAAAAACAAAGATTTAAATTTATTGAAAAATGCAATCAATGATAAATGATCATATTTTTCAAAACGTATAACATTCCAGAATCCTGTGCATAAGATGACTCCTTAATTCCAAAATACTAAAATATTTAAACTCAAATAGATTCAATGACTACTTGTTACAAATGATCCTAATATCTTATAAACAACTATATTACTAAATGAGGTCCTTGTAAGTACTTCAATTCTTCCAGATAATGTCGACAGATTTTCTTGTTTATAAGTTTTCACAAACACATACAGAAAAGTTTTATTTAAAAGGTTACCAAATCAACAAGACATAAAAATCTAAAACCATAAAAAGTACTACTTATAGCGGATCCACAGACATCCGTTTTAAACTAATTTTTCGATCGGCGGAAATGATATGATTCTTCAATGATCTCCATATACAATGATGACATCACAGCTAAGTATCTAACACTCCATGGTTGTTTAATATCTGAAAATGAATTTAAAAGTTTTTAGCAAGATTCAAAAAATAGATATAATTTTATGAATTATGCAAAGAATGCAATTGAATATAATTTTAATAGACCCTAAATAAGTTTTTTTCTCAATCGCTCAAATGAAAATTATGAGCTTAAAAATTCAATTTTAATAAATACAATAATAATGTGAGACTCAAAATGATATAATTAAGGCAAATTACTATAAAAATAAAAGAAATAAATACTTACATATTAATAACACCTTTCAATTTTTTTTCCCAATAACGTCCAATGTAATCACAAAATATACTTTTGTCCTCATGAGGTCAATAAATCACCAAGAATCAAGATCCTTCCGCAACATAACAATGCCACCAACAATCTGAAGATCAAACATCAATTTTGTCAAAAAACTACTTACCCAGAGTTATAAGGAGCTAGAAATAATTGATCCACATAACAATGCTCTAATCTTTTAGCAATCAAATTTGATCGTGCTCAAGCCGATCCAGAGTGTACAGAGATCTGTTCAGGGTCTATGAAGCCATACATGTTATGTTTTATTTTCGAAGGTCAAGTTAAAATAAATAGCTACACAAAATCAAATTACCAATTCAGCCTTTTTATATTAAAAACTTGCAATGATTATATAGTAATTGCATATGAAATGCAAAGAGAAAAGATCTGTGTCATTTCTACATATATAGCCCAATACAACTAGAAGTAATCTTCTCTAGATGATGCTGGTCACATGTCTCTGGTTAATATAACATCTATCATAACTTAAAGACACCAACATCCGAATACCACAATTATTGCATTCAGATCTCCCAAACTTTGGCAATGTGATTCTTTTTAACATGACAACTCCATGGACCCTTTCTTTGTTTCTTAATCGAATTTTATGAACAATCTTAGCTTTGTTCATAATAATGAAATTCAATTCACATATGTTACATAACAACAATTTATCATTATAAATTAATCATAAATTTATAGATAAGTTAAAAAGGTTTAAGATACCTTGACCCAATCATCCATAACTAAATGATCGCAGGCCATGCAACGGAAAACCAACAAAATCTTTTAACTTTCACAGATCATCACCAATTGTTATTAAAGGAGAGCATCATCATCAAAACAAACATCAATAGATATGAATATATTCTATGAATACCTAAAGGAACTCCATGTACAAATAGAGTTTGGTGCTGTACATTCTCAATCATCGCACTTACATCCAATTATATTATTAATAGATTCTACTGCCAATTTGCATGGTTTTCCCTTCAAAGCAATAACATTAGAAAATATAAGTACTATGAATTAAAATAAAATGCTATAATGAGGCAATATTAACATGTCTTCGCAATGTTTTCGTCCAAAAGAAACAATCTATTATTTTGCATCATTTTTGCGTACTGCGCGCTGAACACTTTTATCTATTTAACCGAAAGATGTTCGCCCTTTGTCTCAAAATATATGTTTGAGTGACTTCGCGTTAATTGTGAATTTCTCTCTAAATTTAGTACTTCATAGTTGACAACACTGGCAACGATTTTCTTCAAGATTCTCTTTGTTGTTGATTCGGCTTTTTTGCTCTTAACAAATGTTGTAAGAGTTCGCTTGTTTTTGTTCTTCTTAAAGATTTGAAATAGGTTGTAGGCGTAATCCATACCTCTTAACACCCCTTACTCGACCACTATGTTCGGACTTTCCCCAATGCTATCTCAGAGGTTCTTTTTTGTCTCTATTTTGTATTGATTCATTTTTTCAATTTTTAGTTTTGTATATTCCTATCCTTGAGAGCAAGATGTTCAACTATATATTTTAAGTTATAAAAGAATCGCGGCAATTAGTTATTGTAAACTCAACAATGCCAACATATGTTCATAAAATTCCTTCCGTATATTCTTGTGATTACTCTACTATCGTAACCATCACCTTTTGAATAAACATCTTTCCATACAACACTTCGTCTGTCACCAGCTCTCACGATGCTCATCTTCTAGCTAATTATTGTATTAAATAAATATTTCATCAAAGCAATTAGCTTAATAATTAATTAACAACAAAACTAAAATATTCAATACTATTGTCTCTTCCACATTAATAAAATCCAGTTTTCTGCATGAATGATGTCGATGACTAATGGCTTTCGTTCTTCATTGCAAACTCATTCATTCTAAATTTTATAACCACACCTACCACAAAGGCATTCCAAGCATATTTTTTATGAAAGGATACTCTAGGAGTGGTTGTCAAATAAGGGTCGCTTATCCTCCAATGTGGATTCAAGAATTTTCATCAACTCGAATCAATTGCTCCATTTGCATACAAATGACAAAATATGCTCTCTTTCCCTTCAACTGGCACATTATAAGTTTTCTACAAAAACATAGAAATATATATATTACTAATGAATGGAATCTGAATTAGTACTTCAGAAAACCCACTTTATTTCGAATCTAATTTTGAGCTGGGGCCTTTGAACCCCAAAGTTTCACTTCGAAATTAAAAGGGAAAGTGTTCTAGAAATAACACTCAGACAACTCTTGCATTCGTATTAACCCTCCTAAAGATTGTCCTCTTTCTAACAAAAGTCACCCTCCTTTATCTCCATGAGACTCAGCTTTACTACTCTGTGCATAGCTGCTGACCTTTCTCGACCTTTCTACGCCGACGAGGGTTCTTCATTCGCAATGAAGAACTCAGATAACAAGAGAAAAATTGAAATTATTAAATAAAAAACTTAAGAGAGTAAAAATAAAAATAAGAAAATAACAAAAAATGTGTTTAATATGTTATCAACAAGCCATTACCATTTCATGTTAATTGTCATAATCCAAGTACCCTCACTATCATCCCAGATATATATGGTCATAACTAATCCAGCATATTCGGCGCGATCAGATAACGCTTCAAATACTTGATAACACAATGTTCTAATACCGTATCACCTAACTCACTGAACATTTGAATCACCATTAAACACGTGCTCGAGTTTGGAACTAATTGACCAAGCCAGATCATTTCCATCTTTCACATAAATACTTGTCGCATGAGTAGACAAAATAAAAGAATCGAATTTTATTCATCTCGTAAGATTCTAATCAATGTGCATCCATCTTCGCTTTCTTTAACTCCAATTAGAGCTCCCAATCCATCGATACCAAAACTGTCATCTTAAATCAATTATAACCAACCCATATATTCCAAGAACCCCATAAAGGACATGGTTTAAATTATTGATTTGTCCTCTTCGAAAGCCGACACTTGGGATTTGTTCGAAAGAAGATGGACACACTTATTCTTAATATTATGGTAATTTACTACGTTAACGAACCCATTTATAAGATATCCATCATATCTTATCACTTGGGGTTGGGGTCCATGAGATATCCACCTCAGCGTATCATAAATCATGTTACTGGATTCCTTAATCTCAAATGCAACCTACATTCATTTTTAAAATTCAACAAACAGTGGCATTTAGTTACATAAACAAATGGATGATTCTCCTTATAGATGCTGGGCACATAGCTGGTAACCCTTTTCTACGTGAACCACTTTATGAATTCGCTCACTATGCTCATCCCGGGCTTCACTTTTGTCTCTTTGTTTTATTCGATTAGCCGCTTCACCTCTTCCCAGTGTTGGTGTCTATGTTAACTAACAATTATGACCACATACTTTACCAATAAAAGAATGATGAATGAGACTCAAATAAATATGGATGGTCTGATTTTCTAATCTATAAAGCCTAGTAACTGTTGTATTTTAACACATAAAGATGTGTTGCTTCAACTTTCTTTCGCATCGCCGCAATACATGAGAATTAGCGTTTTTCTCAATTACTTCTCAAATATCGATCCATTTCGCCGATGGATCCTCGAACTTTTCGCATGATGGATGGTAATTTCGGAATTAATTATTCCTTTGGCAGCTCAATGAATTATAAGATTCGCGAAGGTAACTTCTTTTGGCTTTATTGCGATTGGCAGATATCGGTTTTTATCCTCTATGAATCTTTCAAAAGGATACATCCATCTTAAATGCATCGGTCCATTATCAATCGATTTCATATATGTACTCCGTTTACTGAATCATGGTTACGCCGCAACAAGGAGGATAATTCTTTTCCATCGTGAGTTACATTGTCTTCGCTGTTCTTTGAAAGGTAACCTGAGATTTGGTGGGTGATTCACGAATCTTTATTGTAGTGCTTTGCTTTACAACAAACATATAGTGTTGTCGATCTTATGTTCTATTCAACAATCTCGTGAATGTCAATGGAGGAATTTGTTGGATCAAAGTGTGGTTTATGATTTAGCTATAGTTTCACTCTTCCATAAACAATTTCAAGTTATAAAGAAGATTCATCGGAATTTAAGTGCAAATAACATCTGCAAAATTTGATTTTCTCGCCTTAGAGCGTAACATGTCATTTTCTCACCCACTATCAGTCAGCTCATCAATTCCCGCATTTATTAGATCTAAATGATCATATCTCATTCTTTCGATTTCCAGTGGATTAAGAAGGGTTCTTACGATGTTTCTCACATACGTTTTCTCAATATGCATCACATCTAAGACATGACATACATGAAGAAACTCCTAATACTCAAGATAAAAAACATTGACCTTTTTTTTTTCTATGCAACTTTAGACTTTGCCTCTCGAACCTTGTCCTTCTTTTTGAATTCTCAACATGCAATCAGATTCGCTTTGTTTTTCCCATACACATAATTAATATTTATGGTCTTTTGTAAAAATTTCTGTTCCAGTTAAAGGTTTAGGCTCAACATCAAACTCTTGACAAACATTAAACGCCTTTTTTTCTCTTTTATATGGATGATTAGGCAAGAAAATCTCTCAGACTCTTATACAGCTTTTTAGACGCAGGTTTCCTGGTGGACACTTTGGGTATTTTCAGCACAAACAAGTGCCAGCAACTTTTAACACTCCGCAGCCACCAAATTTCCACACGCCAAATCATTATCGTTCAAAGTAATAATAATTTTAAGGTGAATACTCTTTTACAAATACACCGAACCCCAACACCGGAAGATGTCATGGCATTTAAATCATCACAGTGGTTGTAAGAAGACGCTGAATATCTACTTCCGCCTGCGTAGACCCGATATCACAAGGCCATTATTCAATTTTTCATCCATGGTGGAGATTTTAGGTAATAAGTACAACATGCCATGTACTTTGACGACTACTTAAGGAGCTATGTGAATTTATCCCATTTGTCGGGTGCTAAACTGAGATTCCTGTACTACATGCGAAATTGTGCCATTCAGAGTCTATTAATTTCCATGATGTCGCACTGTCAGATGTCGGGGGCCTGTAATTTTATTGTGAATCCTCTTTTCTAAATTTAGAAATTTGCCATGATTCAAATCCTCAACATTCGACGAGCACCATACATTCTTCTAAACCGTGGTATCGGGGGAAATACCAATATTGTCTCATTTTATGCTCATTTCTTTGGATTATTGGATCCTTTTAGAATTTTCCATCTTGATTCGTAAATAATTGACATACATCAACATCCTTGTTTGTACTTTACAAAATGTAATCATTCGACACGCTACAGAGTCTTTTCATATCGCATTCCCAAGGAACACAATGTTTTTTTTGTTTGTACATTGATGTTGTATCACTTCTTTGGAAGCACATCACCCAGTTTGAAGAAATATTTCAAACTTGTATCGCTTCTCAAATCTGTGAGACTTGTTTGTAAAGCCAATTTACTCAAAACAGTAAAAGCTTAGTGAACCCACTACAACCGCATAAAGGGTGCTTAGCATCATCTAGAACAAGTCAACGATCCCTCTGAGATTACATTCCAATAGATTCCGCTGCTTCAACCATTTCCACAAAGATTGATATCATCATTGTATTGAAGACAACATCTTCATCTAAGGTACACTTATCTTCCCTGCATGATTGCGATATGTTTTTCACCAGCGTCACGCCCATGTCATAACTTGAGTCGATATTTCATTACAAAAGATGATCTTTAACCACTTCAGATATCACAGAACCTCATGTTCCCACATTTTATGCATGGATATCAGATGGAACTAAGGTCACCTAAATTTTTTTAACATAATTCAAAAAAAGATTCACACCACATCCTTGTATCTTTGCACTTATTAGCAAAGTACCATGACTTATCTAGTTTGTTTGAATTCAAAAAATACTAGTAACTACACTTAACCACAAATATAATGATTTATTCCACAACGAATTAAATATGATCAATCCACAAGTAACAGAGATCAGAGTAAATTCAAAAAGATAATAAACAACTGTTAAGGTATCGTTCAACTTTCTTGATTTGTCATCAATTCTTTGACTTACTTTTCTCCATGGCTCAGAATCCACCATCTATGTCCCTATAAAAATGGAAAATAGAAGTTGGAAGGAGAAAACAAATTGCATTGATAGAACAACCTAGATCTACCAAGAATGATCCAGAGATTGACAGCTTTCAAAAGTAATTTTAGAAGTAGAGCAAGAACATGAACAATAAAGTGGAAGGAAAGGTGCAACATGAGAGTATTTATATGTAAGAACATGTGTCAGTGGAGTGATAGGTGCAGAGTAAGAACATGTACAAAGCAGAGCTTACCATATTTTTATTTAAACTATATTTTTATTTAGAGAATTAAAAACCAATCCTATCTTTTTTATTTAAACTATATTTTTATTAATCATAAAATATCTTATTAAATTAAATAATATATTTATTTGAGTCTGAGCTTACCATATTGCTTTTATTATATATTATATGAGTCATGACCAATATATATTCTTTTCAAATATAAATAACTATAATATATTTAAAAAATAAAAAGAAATACAAATGCCAACAAATATGAGCTATGGATAAAGGATAATTATCTATATCAAACATGAGATATGTGGTGGCAATTTAAATTTGCATGACATTTTGTAATATAAAGCTTGTAATTTATCATCATTTTTATTTTGACTTTAAATTATGCATTTGAATTTAAATTATTGATGATCTTGTATGAATCGTAAGGCTGTAGATGGCATCCTTGACGCGACGCTTCCATAGGGTCTTCGCATCTGGCCCGATTGCCTCCGTCTCCTGGTCCACCACCATGTGCTCGCCGCCGGGCCGGCCCAGCCGCGACGCCCGCAGTAGCAAAGGAGGAGCCTCCAAAATTTTGGGAGAGGATTCGAGCCATTGAGAGGGTGGAGAAAGAAAGGTAAAAGAGAGAGAGAGAGAGAGAGAGATCGAGATGAAACGAAAGAGATCAAGAAGAGAGGGAGAGATAAAGTGGCATCTTCACCTTCTTCCTGTGGTGTCTCCCTTCCCGTGGACTTCCAAGCGTCTGCTTCACGTCGTGCTCTTCACGTTCTGGCCGAGTGTTTTCCCTGGCTTCACGTCTTCACGTTCTTGGGAATCCCACATGGAATTAGAGAGAGAGAGAGAGAGAGAGTGAGTGAGACAGAGAGATCGGGATGAAACAAAAGAGACCGAGAAGAGAGGGAGAGATAAAGCGCATCTTCACCTTCTTCCTGTGGCGTCTCCCTTCCCGTGGACTTCCAAGCGTCCACTTATCCTGGCCGAGGGTTTTTCTGGCTTCACGTCTTCACTTGGAATCCCATGTGGAATTAGAGAGAGAGAGAGAGCGAAAGTGAGAGAGAGAGAGAGCTGATGAACGAAGAGATTGAGAGAAGAAAGGAGAGACAAAGCAAAGATCTTCACCTTCTTCTCATGGCGTCTTTTCGCTTCACGTCAGGCCCCTTCACGCCTTGTCTAGCGCTTTCCCCTCGGGATTCATCGCCCTCTTCTGGGTCTTCACTGCCCCGGAATCCCACGTGACTAAGACCAACAAAGCCCTCACACGCCTCAACCTGCGAAAGCACCATCTAATCTGCCCGAGTCTTCAGACTAACACCCGTGGATCCTCTTCAAATGTGGCTGAGAATGGAAGATGAAGGAAGAGGGAGAAGAGAGAACGTTAAGAAAGAATAGGGTTTTTTTTTATGGAAAACGAACCGTCTCTCTCACACCTGATGGAACAGCCGTGATCCACGTGGCTAGATAAGGTGATGAGAGAGGGTTTCTTAAAAGAGAGGGTTTTTTTTAAGAAAAAGGATAATTTTTTTAGGAAAAGGATTAAAGACTACATTCTTAATTAGGAGAGAAAAAATAAATAATTTTTTTCTCTTCAAAAGTGGCTAGATAAGGTGATAAGAGAGGGTTTCTTAAGAGAGGATTTTTAAGAAAATGATAAATTTTTTTAGGAAAAGGATAAAAGACTACATTCTTAGTTAGGAGAGAAAAAATAAATAATTTTTTTCTATTCAAACGTATGATAAGGTGATAAGAGAGGGTTTCTAAATGTAGGGTTTTTTTTTACAAAATGATAAATTTTTTAGAAAACTATAAGACTATGTATTCCTCATCAGAGAGAAAATAAATAAATTTTTAGTTTTATATTAGACTACGTCTTAAATAAGACTGTAGCCTTTATATTACAAGATAATATAAGACTACGACTTCATTAAAAACGTAGTCTTTTTATATTATAAGATAATATAAGACTGCGACTTAATTAAATAACGTAGTCTTTTATATTATAAGATAATACAGATACATCATTACTTAAATTAAAAATGTAGTCTTTATATTATAAGATAATATAAGACTACGCTTAATTAAAATAGTCTTTTATATTAAAAGATAATATAAGACAACGTTTTAATTATAGATGTAGTCGCTTAATTTATGAAAATTGTGAAAACGTAGTCTAAAATATTAGACTACATTTATTACTAAAAACACAGTCTTTTTCCTAAAACCAACCGTAGTCTATTTAACTTTTTGTAGTAGTGACATAAGTCAAGGTAGTTAGGGCAAGGCCATCAAGATGGGCACGGACCTCGCCACCGACTTGCTGAGGGCGAGCTAGGAATGGGGAACTCCCTCAGCATGGGGTCTCTAGCATAGCCCCAAGCACCGAACACCAACAGATTTCCTTGAGGCTTGTTCTTACTTGTTTTCGGTAAGTTAGTCATTAGGTGGAGCAGCTGGGCATCGGCCACAAGGTAGTAACGACCGAGCTTGTGTTGCTTAAAGGAGTATGAGTATAGTACCTCCTCCAAACCCAGCCTAAGGACAAGCTTCTTATTCAACACACACACCCCCAGGAGAACCTGAATTATGTTCACATGAACATACATAGGGTGGATCCAAGTGAAATGCAGGAATTGATGAACCAAAGGGGGAAGAGGGAATCTCAGCCCCTCACTAATGTGGATTTCTGGCCAATAGATGTAGTTCATATGCCCCCAATCCATGTCCGTACAAGTCGCGAAGTGGGACCCTGAGGATGGAAAGGCCACGCAGACTTGAAGGGGAATGCTTAATACTCCCGGAAGTTTCATAAAGTGGTTCCCGACAAGCTGGTCATGATAACACCGTCCGCGTCAAGACGGAAAGCACTTCCAAGCACGTGGAGTAGCAGGTTCTTATCCACGCCGTTGCCGATAAGACGATTTCCACGCCATCCCAGGCCCCTCCGGGTCACTTAACTGGCAAGGTCGCAGCTATAAGCCGAGAATCGACATCGTGCCCACAAAAAAAAAAAAAAAAAAGGAAAAAACAAAAATGTAAAAATGAGAGGAAATGGGAGAAGAGAGCAAGATTCATTCAAACTTACCAAACAGTTTTGTTGTTTCACTCTCATAATACAGGAAACAAAAAAGCAAAGGAGGAGCAAAAGCAGCGAAGGCAAGAGCACAAAGCACAAACAATAGAGAAGGAAAATCTACGGAGAAAAGCAGTGAGAAGTAACTCGAAAAATCTAATGGAAGGCGAAAGAGAGCTATTTGAGCGTTGGGGCGGGTCAACGATCGAGGAACGCATTTAAGGCATGGAACGGATCGATAAGATCGGAAGCAAGCCCAAGACAACCAGGTGTGAGCGATAGGATGTAATGATGATGCATAAAACTCTATGCGGTTGCCCTTAATGCTCGAGTAGGTGGCATCACGCCCAAGAGGTCGAAACCAAAAGTTTAGTGCCATTCCCAACCCTAGAGGGGCAGAATGACGCTAGGAGGGCTAGTGGAGTGAGATAAGTCCTAGGACATGTACCAAGGACTAGAATGAACCTCAGGGCATGTGTTGAAGAGGCGTGTGACTAAAGTAAGGCCCCACTTAGACAGTTCAGCGGGTCAGAGCTAAGTCCGATAAGATAAGTTTCGAGCCGTAAATGAAACTGAAGCGCTCAAAGTGATTCGCATCATGGGGAAAGGCCTGAGCCAACAACTTCTAATACATCCCGGGTGTGAAGACGATAGGATGCCACTAATATGCAACCACCCCGAATAAATACAACCCGCTAGCTCGAGCGGTGGCAATTAATGCCATGTTGTGCTGATGGTATAATGTAGGGAAGTGAAAAGATTCTCATAAGTGTCCTAATTATGAGCATTAAATGTGTAACTCTCAAACCCATGGGTATAAAAAAAAAAGAGAGGATTACTCTCCAAGGGGGGAGGAAAAGAAAAAAAGCAAAAAGAGTACTTAATCGCAGTTTATTTTGTGGAAAGCCTAGTCCTTTTCAATGGTTACTCATGGAAAAGATCAAGGGGGTCTGGGCATACGGACAATGCATAGTATGAATTTAGCATTCTTAGCAAAGCTAGGATGGAGGTTGATTTCTGAAAAGGATCAGCTTTGGGCTAAGGTTCTTATCCACAAGTATATTAGAGGAGAGATCACCTTCTATAAATTAGTTAGAAAACAAAACTCTTCTAATATGTGACGAGGGCTTACTTCAGCTGCTATTTTGCTTTTGCAAGGGAGTCAACTCAGGGTTCATGATGGGCGTAATACTCTTTTTTGGAGAGATGTTTGGTTGAGAGATACTTCGTTGCTAGATGTTGCTCTTAAGGATATATCCTTGTCCGAATCTTATAGAAGTGCCCATGATTATTGGGTGGAAAATAGGGGTTGGAACTAGGACTTGTTGCAGGATTCACTTCCTATCATGTTGAATCTCAATTTAAGCTTTTCTTATAAGTTATGATATGAATTCTAATGATGGCTTCTTATAAGTTATGATATGAATTCTAATTATCAATGTCAAGTCAACTTATGGTCTTGTCACAATAGTTTGAATCCCTTAGCCAACGGCTTGTGGAAGCCAATTTGGAAGCTAAGAGTTCCTCAAAGAGTTTGTAACCTTTCTCTGACTTGTTCATCATGGAACAATTATGACAAATCATGAGAGAACTCGTAGAGGTATTGATTCTAACTTGTATTGCAAATGTTGCCAAGGTATGATCGGAAGATTTGAAAGCGCGGTTGTTTTTTCGATTTTGGTCAGAAGCCATTGTTACGCTTTTTTCAATTTTTGCTAAAAGTTTATTTTCGCTTGTCACGAGTAAAGCTAAATAGCTTTTAACATTCAATTTGTTTTTTTTAAACCTTTCACGACTTATCACAAAGCTTCAATAATAATAAGAAAAGGCCAAAATATCTCGCATTTTTCTTATTCAAAACAAGAATTCTTCCAAAACAGAAACACTATCCTTAACAAAGTTAAGGAGCTACTGAAGATCACCGTAATCTAATGCAAACAAACAACTTAATACATAATACTATTAAGTACTATTACATTAAAGATGAAAAAAGTTATGAGTTCAAGATTAAGCAAAAACAAACACACTTGTAATTCAGCGTTTTTCGTTTCAGACAAGACGACTCTTTGGGGCCAGCCCTTCAAGGATGATGACTACTTGCATTATACCCAATGACTAACTTAAGTGTTAAAAAGCTTTCGGGAGTTGATAGAATGTGGAAGAGTTTTTCGTCATCTGTCTTTGGAGGAATTAGCGTTGCCTGAATGATTATGTATTTAACACTAAAGATTTTGAACTAGATTCAAAGGTTTTTGTTGTATCTAGTTATTTGCGAGAGGTAAATTCTACTCTCTTAGCCCAAAATATTGTGAATAGTGGAACTAGGTGTTATACTACTTGATGGATTGGTTGGTCTCCCCCGCCCTTAGGTTGGGTTACCTTGAATTCAGATGGCTACTATAAAAGTGATGGAAACTTAACTAGTGTCGGGGGTGTTCTACTAGATCATTTTGGTAATTGGATATATGGTTTTTCAGTTAGGTTGGGCATTTGATCTGTAGTGGCGGTGGAGCTTTGGGCCTTGATTCATGGTCTTCGGTTAGCATGGGATAGGGGGGTTTGTCTCTTTGTGGTTGAGATAGATTCTTTGTTTGCTTATCATTGACATAGTGGATCGAATCTATGGAATAATAATCATTTTAATCTAATTACTTAATGTTTTCATCTTCTGAGAGACATGATTGGAATATCAACTTCATGCACATATATAGGGAGAGAAATCAAGTTGTGGATTTCTTGGCTAATGCTTATATGTATATGAAGTAGCATAGCTGGATTTGATAGTGTGATAGTTTTCTCCTAATGGCCTCAATATATGAAGAGATATGATTTGATGGACATTTTAACAGAAAGTAGAGATAATTTTTAAGCTCTATTTTCGTTATAAGTTCCCCCTTTTTTTATCAAAAAAAAAGGTAAAGTAAGACATTTCCGCATAATTCATATATCATAAATTTATTTTATATATTATTTATTTGTAAAATAACTTTTACTATTGAATTGAATTTAGGGATGACCGAAAATAATTGTAAGAATGACCTATTGAAAAAGTAATCTTAAAAATGTCACAATTTTCGGATAAAAATGTTCCTAAGGATACAACTATAATGTGGGGGATTAATTACATAGATAGTGACAACTTTTCCATTTTTTCTATTTTCAACTTCATTTTTGTTTAATTAAGTGTCTAAACTTTTAAAAAATTTCTATTTTAGTATATCAACTTTATTTTTGCTCAATGAAGTGTTAAACTTTTACTTTTTGTTCAATCAAGTGTTTCTTAACCAATAAAAACTTATTAGAATATTTGAATAAATAAAAATTGCATCTAAATAATATTCTTATCATATAAAAATAATGAAATTACTTAAATGACCTTTAACAAAATGAAATGACAATATTATCATTTTCACATTAAGGGATTTATTATCTATTTGTTACAATAAAAAGAAATTGATAAAATTTGCTACTAAAGATAAAATTTTAAAAATTTCTTAAGAAAGAAAATAGAACAATTTAAAAAAACTTTTAATTATCTTATATTATTTGTACTTGTTTTCTAAGTATTATGTGAACAAATTATATATGAATAGTTAAAAATAAAACATTAGGTATTAAAATTATTTTTAAATTAATTAAAATATTTATTTTTATCCATATCAACCAATTTAATTAATTTCTTTACTACAGTAACAGACAAATAACAAAAATCTTAATGAGAAAATGATAATATTATCATTTCACATTGTTAAAGATCATTTAAACAATTTCATCCTTTTTACATGATAAAAATGTTACTCAGATGCAATTTTTATTTATTCAAATATCTTAAGCTTTACTTGGTTAGGAAGCACTTGATTAAACAAAAATTAAAAGTTCAAAGACTTGATTAAACAAAATTAAAATTGAGACACAAAAATAGAAAAAATAAAAAAATTTAGACACATGATTGAAAAAAAACAGTAGAGACATCAAAATAGAAAAAATAAAAAAGTTTGAAAACTTAATTAAACAGAAATAAAGTTAAGAATCAAAATAAATAAAAAAAAATGGAAAAGTTGATATATCATTTATGTAATTAGGGGAGATGATTTATTTTTATACTCTTAAAGATATTTTTATCCAAATTTTTTTAAAATTTCAAGATAACTTTTGCAAGAGACCATTCTTGCAATTTTTTTAGAATTTGTGCCTTTTCATCCCCTTTCTCTTAAATTTATAGTTATAACTTATAACCTAAAAATATTTATAAAATATACTATAAAATAATATTAATATATATTACAAATTATTTAACATCCCATCAATCTTGTTATACTTATCCTATCTTATTTCTTAAATAAAAATCAAACCAAATATTTGGGCTATTACAATCCTAATGAGTATAAAGCAACCACAATCTATTCCTTCGTTTGCAAGTAAGCTTAATTGGAATACAACTGTGAAATAGGTACTTTTTAGTCCCTACCCACTTATTTTATATTGACAAAATTTGTTGCTTGTTATTTAATATATTGAATTTTACTAATTTAAGGAAATATATTAAATATTCAAATATTTTTTTGACACTATATTGAAATAAATTTATTATTTTATTTCATTAATATTTCAAGAACCATAAATTTTTTATAAATATAATGTGTTTAAAAATTATCACCATGTTTTACTCTTAACCATATATAAATAAACGATCCAGGTAAACTATAAAAAACATATGGCATTAATATGAAATAATACGGGAAAAACACAATTTTTATTAATTAATTATTTTCTTAAAAAATATTTTGAAATATCTGTTCTTTCATAAAATGGTAATTTAATTTATAGAGAAATATACGTATATAAAAATTCTTAATTTAATATAATAAAAGTAATTTATAAAGTTGAAGATTTGTTATATATATATATATATATATATATATATATATATTAAATTAGAATCAAAACCACTTTTCCCCAAAATATTACATATGATCGTGGATTACTATATTTTTATTATTAATATGTTTTCCATCAAAATGAGAGACTCATTTTGTATTTTTGAAAAATGGTTTGGAGTCGTTACTAATTTTCAATTTTTTTAAAGGGAAAATAAAATAAGAAAGAAAATCCTAAATGTGACTTATAATAGGAAAAACAAATTTGAGAAAAACTGAGTCTAAGTCTGAGGGGTTAGGTTACTTATTGGAAATGTATGATGGAAAGCCGTATCACCCCTCTAAGCCCCTACGAGTTAGGTCTCTAATAATCAAGTTAAGTCAAATAATACAATCGACTAATATGATAATAGATACCACGAATAAACAACTCTAATAACACAAGAGCACATCAAACATGAATGAATAATAAATAAATAAACAATAGGGGGAAAGAATGTGTACCTTAACGGTATTGAAACCGCTATCAATAAAGAACCATGCTAGTGCAGTAACAAATACAAAATATTTAAAGTCAAAATTTGAAACAGGGCTATAAACTAACCGTTAAATTATTAGTTGAAAGCATACAGGGTATAAAACCCGAGAAAATTCAAATTTTTTGAAAAAGGGTAAAATGGTAGTTTCGGTTAAAACCCGAAATTTTTCTAGATCTCGGATGATGAAATAGATTTTACCGTTGGAATCGTTTTGCGAAATCTAGCTACCACGTCGAATTTCATTGAATTCCGAGATAGTTGGAATTTCACGTTTTTCGAGGCAATCGAAGCCCATGCTCGTAAAACGACTCTAAAGTTACACGCACGACAAAAGTCACCTACTACACGTATCTACAACACATATCGCACGATTTACGGCATTAATGAGATGAACAGGTTGACGCTCACGCAATAACAATTAACTAAAGGACAAAATGGAAATTAAGTGAAAAGAATAAATGAATAAGACAAAAAGGCACCTTCATCTCCATTGGGTCATAAATCACATAGCGAGGGTGAGAGACTACAGAGAGATATATCAATTCTCTCTTGCATTTCCTCGCTTTAATCACACTCCTCTTCGCTGCTAGTTGTTTCGTTTCTACGCTACAAAGCGGCTATGCGTAGCACTGATTTTCATGGAGTTTTGACAACTCCAAGAGGTAGAGATATTTTCCTATTTGGTTTACTTGGGCTATATCATTTTGAATTAATGAGAATTTGTCGAGGCTCGATGACCATGTTTTCGGGCCTCGAAATCTTTGGGAAACTGCTGAGAAAACTACTGTGTGGCTAGCCAACAGAAGGCTTAGCCTAGGGGCTTCTGTCGCTCAGCATGATATGGTTTTGCAGATTTTTTGTGTACTGGAGTGATCTAAAATGAATTGCTTCGATTTGTTAATTAGCCTATGCAGCTTAATTCGACGTTATTATTGTGAATTGAAATGTCGTGAATTATGTGGAACTTAGTACTTTTGCCAATATATACATGTGTAAATAGGTTGAAGACTGAATTATTTGAAAACGACATAACGTGAGTCACATTGTTAATCGCAAGACCCTAGATTGATGGTACATGGAGTGCACGACATGAAAGAAAACGAAAGAAATTGAAAATGGTTGTGAAATTAATTTTAGCGAAGATTTTCCAAGAATTGCCCCAGAAATGTCAACAAGCAGTAACACTTAAAAATATGTCTCTGAACACAGCTTCTATATTTATAAGTATTTTAGCATAATTTGAATAACACAGTAAACTCATTTAAACATGGAACGGAGAATCCAAATTTGGCAAGACTTAAGACAAATTAATAAGGTGGTGGCATCAAAGATGATTGCAAAAGATAAGAGTCGTGATAAATTGAAGAATAAACTTATGTGAATTCTTGTAAGATGAGGGACTAAAAGCTGTAACACTGAGAAGTTTGTTTATAATAAAGAGGAATCAAAATGGATTATATTTTCATCTCCTAAAAGAAGCGCTTCAATGTATGGAGCAAAAGAGAAGTTAAGAAATAAGAGGGAAGATGTAAGAGTGGAGGATCAAGCTCTATACAAATTTTAAAGTTTTGTATGGATTTTTCATGGAAAGTACAAACTATGGTTTTGTATGGATTTCTGTGTATTTTATGATTCCAACCTTAGGTTTGTTTGCACTTTGATCCCAACTCTAGGTTTGAAATGAAATTGAGCTGCACCTCTAGCTTGGTTAATATAAGCATGGAATTCCCTTAATTCTATGTTTTGTATAAGAATGGTGGACTGGGTATGCTCTTTATCTTTACCTATGGTTTGGGTACAGAAGGCTATAAACACCACTACAAGTATTTAGTTATGGAGTGGCCGATGTGTATATTGAGCATTGAGGGATTTGGGTGGAACTATATGGAAAAAGGAAGAAAAGACACATTCTAGGAAATAAATTTTACGAAGTCCCTTTTCTGCTTTCGACTACTTTTCGTATTCTTACCCATAACTCGTTTCATTTCTTATCCCATTTGAGCCTGACTAAGTTTACAAAGACTCAAGGAGAACCAAACATCCTCAAATAGGTACCTTAAAATTTGCCTCTAAGGGCTCCATAAATTCACTCAAAGGCCAGCTGTGCCCAAATTCGTCTTCGGGCCATCATAGAGGTATCCGGTTGTTTCGGACTTAATCCTGAGTTTCTGTGTCTCGATTTGGTGATTCCAGTTGAGGGAGAACCCTTAGCACCTTAGCTTTAAAGGAGTACAAAGAACCAATGTCAATATAACATTATGCACCTGGAAAACGAATATTACAACCAACCTCTTCAAGAAAATTTAAATCAATTAACGATACAAAAATAAACAACATAAATTTTTAGTTTGTCAATCAATCAATCCACTGGTTAAGATCCATGGTAAAGGAATGAATAATATATGAACATAAAGCATATGATAGATTATCGTCTGATATTTGCAGAACGCCACATGGTTATGCACAGAAACATAAGAATGAATCACGTAATGCGATATAAAATATGCATGATGCACGACTTTGAATGGATCTCGGAGTCATATGGATCTTGCAATGAACTTGTGAGAACTGGTCTTCATATGTAATCATGCATGGAGTTGGTAGACTGGCACCCTTATCGTACTTCCTTATTTTAGCTTTAATTTTCGTACTGACTTGAATGAACTCCGCGATTCATGTCTCTGATACAAAACCAAATAAGTTCTCATGGTTTGCATGATGTCATGTCATAACTGCACTCATATGAACCTCTCAATAGAGCAAGATCGAAAAGAGATATTAAATTATTTTAAGTAGGAGATAACTTTCCCCTTGAGGATGGATTTGTAAAATATGTATGGATATGGAAGTTGGTTTATTCTTCTTACTTTTTGGGGTGAATTGGGATTGATTGCGGGGATGGTTTTGGTGCCGTGTTTGTGGCATATCATGTGGTCTAAATTGGGAGGATATTGTCAACGGCGGACGCGGTTGCCCGGATTATTTCGGTCGGTAAAATCGGCGCAAAATCGGAAGCTGCCAAGGTATCCTTTGGCACGCCGGGGCGTGGAATCCACGCCGTAGCGTGGCTGGTGCATCCTCCGCACGGGCGTGGATTCCACCTTATAGCGTAGCCCCGTGACAATGTTAACCCTCCAACTTCTGATGCGCATAACTTCTGGGTCCAACTCCGTTGGGTGTTCTCGATTCTATGGAAAGCCCTTGAGTTTAGAACTATCCATATATAGCTTGATACAATATTGGAGCTTATAATAAGTCCAAAAATGATAAAGACAGTGGCTGCTGCTGTCATCGAGAAGCTGTCAGAATTGCTGATTTTCCTGGGCTTGCAATGTGCATAACTTCTTCGTTAGGAACTCCGTTGCTTCTGGACTCTATGGAAACCCTTTGAGTCTAGAATCCAACCATATATAGCTTGATACAATATTGAGCTTTTAATAAGTCCGAAAATGACAAAAGACAGTGGCTGCTGCTGCTACTACAGTTGCTACAAGTTGCTGATTTTCTTTCCGGCTTGCAATGTGCATAACTCCTTCATAGACTGCTGGGGTGTTCTTGACTCTGCGGAAAGCTCATTGAGTCTAAATCTAACCATATGCTATTTAATGGCATTAGGTATCCACATTCGAACATTTTGATTTTTGTACCAAGTGTACTAATAAATTTTTGGTTAAAGTCAATCGAATACAATGATAAGAAAAGAGATAGATATAACCAAGAAATAAAGAATATACGATTTGATATGGAGAGGAGGTTAGAAGAAAAGAATAAATGATAATCTCAGAGAACACGTATAATTGTATGACTGCCTAAGACCTAAGTATCGAATGACAAGACATATATGATCGTTGCTTCGACACTCTAAGGCTACGACACTCCTCGTTACGTGGCGTACATCGCCTCGTTTAGCACTTCTAAGACTCTCGATTAGTGCTACGCACCCGCTCGCACTTCGGGTCCTCCCGTTGGTGCCACAAGACTCGCATCGTATTGTACCCAGTAGTACTTATCAGGCTAGCGTCCCACCACTTTTTATGATTGGTCCGGGTAGTCAAAACCGCTATATGATAAGATCAATAAAGAATAAGAGTAAAGATTTGAATGTACCCTCGTATTCGCTTTCGTAGTACCTACGCGTACTTCGTATCCGAACACCTGTGAGTACCCACTGCATTCCGCATAAGCTCCTGGATAAGGATAAATTTAGTAGTACCTACGGCAATTCCGTATGAGCATAAGATAAGTTTGATATAAGCACAAGTGTGCGTCTCTGGGACATTTAAACAAGTAGTACTTACTGGTACTCTTATTATGCTAATAAGTCTGCACACAAGATATGTTCTTAATATCTCTCAGAACTCCTACAAGAGATCTAAGATAGATATAAGTACCCGTACGTGTATAAGCATCTCCGTAGAGGCATAAGCTCAACCCTATGGAGATCACAAGTATAAGTCAGAGATAAATATGAGTATGTGAATAAGTGCCCGTCTAAGTATATGTATAAGTTCAATATCGTATACGAGGAATCTGAATAAGAATGTGTCCTCTTGGGAGATATGAACCAAGATGATCCTATTTCAAAATCTTCGATAAGTTATATGTTTCCGATTTGTATAATAAAGTCATGGAACATAACCATGCAAATTTGAATAAAAGGAACTCAGCTCCGTTCCTCACTTATATATGTACCTGCATTCTATCTAGACCTCCCATACTCCTACGGGATAAAAATCAGTTAAAAGTCACAAGGTACAAGTAGACAAAATTATGTAAATGACATGAATAGGAAAATGACCTTAAAACCCGAGAAAGTCATGATACATGTAAAAGAGACGAAACGGATGCCTTGCCATTGTATATGTCTAAGTTTACTCAATATGATCCGACTATACATTTGAATTATATGAATTCAGCGAAGATTTTATCCGTTCGTTTATATGTTTATCGCGGATTCGCCCAACGATGTACCAATATGGCAGATATAAGTTCCAACGCTACAAAGCTGCACGGTTTTAACTGTAGGTACGCAGTAAAGACGTTCCAAAACATCCACATACGCGAGTCAACATAATTTCGTAAGGGTTCACTACATTTAGGTCTGCGGCTCGATTTGTAAATGTAAAAGTACGCTTTGTATTTGTAAATGGACTCGATAAATGTATAGATTTTGATGGACACCAATTCGTGGTAGTTCTTTGATAAGTGTATATGACATTTTGATTCTCGTTATAAGATGTGCAGCTATACCCATTGCGCATGCTTCGGCCAAAAAAAAAAATCGTAAAGAGTCCCAGATATGGTCTCGCTACCGAACCGCTCGACGCCTAATCGGCCGGACTGAGAATCGCGTGACAAATCAGCTTCATCTCGAGGCGGACCTATGACTGCTCTAAAATGATCCAGCACCACCCTGAGGGTTGTCCAATATATTTACCGAAACTTTCTAGAGGTGCCGAGAACAAAAACCTTTTGTTTGAAACTGATTTGCTCGCATTTGGCTTAGGCATGTGTGAGGGAGTTATGAGAACTGAGACATGGGATTAGGCATGTAGACATTCGGCAGGATCATGTATTTCTGAGTGTGTTTGGCTGCTATGACATGTGCACTTAGGGCGGGAGTAACCCATGTAGGATATTATCACTGTAATCGGGCATTCTGCTTACCTTATCGAGGGATCACATTAAGGCATGTGAGACAGAGGACTAAGCTCACTGTAGGCCGCGCTTTATAAGAAAGCTCCGATTGTGACTGGTATTCGCTTTGTATAACATGTATTAAAACTTTAAATTTGATATATGTTTTGGTTAAGAGCAATGTAATAACCTTTGAACTATTGTAATATAGTTGATGTATTTTTGATGAGTATCGATGTGGTCCAAGTGGTCATTTTTACTGATAGCAGTCTGAGCATTATGAGACACAAGTATTCCGCAGGTTGACAAGTTGTCAACGAGACACCCCGGGATTTGGGCGTCACACATGGGATGTTGAGCTCCACTAAGGCTAATGTAGCTCGACTACAAAGAATAATAAAATTGAAAGCCAAAAAACATAAAAATAGAACGAAGTTCTCAAGTTTTCAATATCATATCAAGTCTCCCAAAAACAATAACATAAGGTGCTATTGATAAACACTAATAGAAAACTCTAACAGACAAATCCAAAAAGTACGATTAAATAAATAACTAATAATAATAAAAATTATCATCGACTCGGGGTCCTAATATCTGCCTGTGCCCGTATACGGGCCTACTCCATGCCCCACTCCCTCGGCTGAAAAGAACTCAACTCCGAAGAGTGAGAGGAAAGGTAGCACTCTAACAACAAAGGATCCAAATGACGAAGATCATCATTCTGTATCCAACTTTGTTTTCAATACCAACACGATGATTAATCACAAAATATTATTCATTCAAAAATTCAACCCACTTAGCATGTCAAGTGTTCAATTTCTTTTGTGAGTTTAGATATCTTAAAGCTTGGTGGTTAGAAAACAACACAAATTCAGTAGGCAACAAATAAAACCTCCAAAAACAAAGACTTTGCACTATAGCATAAAACTCTTTATCATATATAGAATATTGTCTTTTAGCATCATTGAGTTTTTCACTAAAAAAAGCTATAGGGTGACCTTCTTGACTCAAAACACCACCAATACCTACACTTGATGCATCACAAGCAACCTCAAAAACTTTGGTAAAATCAAGATATCTCAAAACAGGTGTCTTAGTCATTTTGACCTTGATTTCTCTGAATGTCTGACTAGCAGCATTAGACCATTGAAACTCCTCATTTTTTAAACATTATGTGATAGGAGCCATAATAAGCAAATCCCCTTTATAAATTCCTCTATAGAAAGAAGCTAAAGAAAACTACTGAAATCCCAATGGATAGATTTTGGTTCAAAGCCACTCCCTAGCCAATTTAACCTTTCTGGATTAGTTGAAATTCCATGTTCAGACACAATAAAGCCTAAGAAAAGCACATGTGATTGCATAAAAGAACACTTCTTAAGGTTAACATAAAGCTTGACCTCTCGAAGAGTGAGAAAAACCTGTCGAAGGTGTTCTAAATGCTCTTCTTTGGATTAGCTATAGATCAATATGTCATCAAAGTAGACCACCAGAAATTTACCAATGAAAGGCTAAAGGACATGGATCATAACTCTCATGAAAGTACTAGGAGCATTAGACAAACCAAAAGGCATGACTAACCACTCAAACAAACCATCATGTGTTTTAAATACGCTTCCACTCATCTCCCGTCTAACGATCGAATTTGATGATAACTACTAAGCACAAATCTATCTTAGAGAACCAACTAGAGCCAGCTAATAGATCCAACGTATCCTTAAGGCGAGGGATGTGAAATCTATATTTGATTGTGATCTTATTGATGACTCTACTATCCACACACATTCTCCAAGATCCATCTTTCTTAGGTGTTAACAAAGCTAGCACCACACAAGGACTAAGGCTATGCCTAACAAATCCTCTCTCTAAAAGTCCTTCTACTTGCTTATGCAACTCCTCTCTCTCTTTATAATTCATTCTATAATGTGGAAAGTTAGGCAGTTGAGAACCTGGAACTAAATCTATAGCATGTTGGATGTCTCTTAAAGGTGGGAGTTCACCAGGCAACTCATCGGGGCACCATATCAATAAAATCATCTAACAAATCCTTCACTTCCAAAGGAACATCGACAATCGAAGAATCAAATGGAACTTTTTTTGCACTAATGCTAAGCACATAATAGTCTCAATTCCATATCTCTCAAACTTCTTACATTTTAAAATATGCAAATTTTGTTCAAGAAGTTTAGAGATATCACGTTTACCATTGTAACCTTTAGGCTTAGCAAGTCTCAAAATAATGTTCTTACCCTTGTACTTAAATGAATAAATGTTATCTTTACCAAAATTGGTAACATTAAGACCATAAAGCCAAGGGTGACCTAAAAGAACATGGGCAACATCCATGGGTAACACATCACAATAGATTTCATCCTTATAATCCCCCATTTGAATAGAGACTAGACACATTTGAGTGATAGGCAAAGTATGGTCATTCACCCATGCTACTCTAAAATGATTTGGATGTGGTTCTACTTTTAGGTTTAACAATTTAACAGCATCCTTAGAAACCACATTCATTAAACTACCCTCATCAATCACTAACTTACATTTCTTATCTCCACTCTGTATGACTGTGTGAAAAATACTAGTATGCTTTCAATTATCATTATCTATAGTTGTGGATAGCACATATCTAACCACACCAACACACGCTTCATCATCACAATTTTCATGAAGATCATCTTCATCACTAGAATAATCTAAAGGATAAACAATTTGGTCTTCCTCATTCTCAAAACTACTCTGTTCAACATCTAATGCCAATGCACGTTAGGGATAATGAGACGCAATATGACCCTTGTGACGACAATCGATTAATTACTAGCCTTAGACTCAATAGTAGAAGCAACAGGAAAAGAGTTACACAAACTAGACTCTTAGCTCCTAATGTTATTGGGCCTAGTATTACCGTTTAATGACATGGACTGTGACTTGGATTGACTCGTGTGTGCAAACAAGGAGGGTCTATTGAACTTCTCGACTTCTAGGGCTTTTTGATATTCATCCTCTATAGTGTGTGAAACATGCAATTTAACCATCATTTGAATGTCGAACTTGAGACCATTAACAAAACAAGTGCAGACAACAAATTGATCCTTAGCATGGAACTCACTACACCTAAGCCTAGCTTCCTCAAATTTAGTAGAATATTCAGCTACTCTAGGAGTCATTTGTTTCAGATTAATCATGTTGGAGAACAATTGACTCTTATATGATGGAGGAATGTATTTTTCTTGCAACTTTGCTTTCATAACAACCCATTGGGTGATGGGTGGTTCACCTAGACGAATCATGTCTTACAACACATTCTGCCAGTACATCTTAGCTGAATTGGTTAATTTCATTTTAGCAAACCAAATTCGTTCACTATCAATCATTTCATACAAATCAAAATATTCCTCAATAGAAATTAACCAATCAAAGAAAGCATTAGGATCCATTCTACCATCAAATTTAGGAGCACTAACCTTGACTTTTTTTTGTGATGTCCCTTTGAGGTTGTCTAACTTGTCTATCATAATCTCTACCCCAATTACCATTAACCCTAGGTTGGTATTTGTTGAGGAACAACATCTTCTCTCACCTGATTTGGTGGGTAATTTTGCCTTGGTGGTTGGTAATCTAATGGGAAGTTGACATTTGCAGTTCGAAATTGATCACCTAGGTTGAACTGAAGGTATCCTGTTGCAGGTAATCTCGTGTGAGGTTGAGCAATTGAATTACTACCCAAGTTCATTTTACCCATATTGTCATGCAAACCATTTGTGAGTTCATGAAATTGATGTGAACCTCTAGAAGAACTTGAACCCCTAGTGTGTGTTGACCCAACGTGTTTTCTAACAGGTTCATCAACATATTCACCTATCTCATGTTTACCCAAATGTTTTAAAAGCAAATTCATTTTTTTATTTATTGCATGAGTTTGTTGTTTAAGGGCAGATTGACGTTGAGTCAATTGACCGCACATTGAATTTAAATTACTTACCGATGCAGTGATTGAATCAAATTGTGCTTTATTTGCATCTTGATGATGGGTAATACATACTAGATTATCATTTAGATCTTGAGATAAATCTTGTAGTCTTAACTCAAAATTATTAAGTCTCTCAGTTGCATATTTTGTGTTAGGTAAAGAAGAAGATTCAACAGTATCACTTTTGGTGGCTAACATGCAGAGATAGAATATAAAATTTCACTGAGTAAGGAAATTTATAAATTATATACTAATGCAACAAACACAAATCCAAAAAAATGTAATGCGATTATATATCACAGATTGTACGAGTCATGAAAGAATAACTAAAAAAAACAAAAGTTTTTAATACTCTTTATGCTCTATCAAATAAACTGGAACCTAAAACAATTGAACAAAATATACTTAAATATCACAAATATTAACTAAGTTTTCAAAGTAAAAGAAGATGTATCCCATTGAAGAACCTTTAGAACGCCTACGATTCCTTAGTGTGGTAACAAGAGAATCAAATAAAGTATGTAATTCTTTGATGAGGGCAAATTAATTATGCAATGTTTGATTCCAGTTCCTGCTGGTTACGACACGAATCGAGCCAGTACTTAGTGCGGGTAAGAGCCGACAATCTCCTCCGGCAGTCCCGGAATCAACTCATCCGAATTCCCATCATAAACTGTTGGAGTGTTGACTCTAGGGTAGGGATGGCAGTGGACCGGGAAAGCTGCGTATTCGCTCCAAACCGCCCGCTTGGACCGGATGCACTTCATACGTATCGACTCCGTGGACGTATATGGGGATAAATTCGCATAAACCCGCGCGGGATGGAGGCTGACGGACTTACTTACCCCGCTCTTCAGATCGCTTTCTCGCCCCGCCCATCCCCTACTCCGCTGAATAAATAAATAAATAAATAATATATATATATATATATATATATATATATATATATATATATATATATATATATATATATATTATGCTACATTTGTTGTAGTATTTATATATATATATTATAAATAAATATAGTATTTTGGACATTTGTTGTTTGTATTTTGTCTTAAATATATTATGCTGCATTATGTCAGGTTAGATTATTTAGAATGTTGTTGGATTATTTAAAATATTGAATTTATTTAGTTTAAGACTTGGCTCTGGCTTTGGGTTCGTCAGCCTCGCTTGGGCCTGGGAAACTGGTACTGTGGGAAGTGGGGATGTGGATGGGGATTAAAATTTATCCGTGGACTCGGATGAGATGAAAATTATACCCGCTTAACTGTAGTAACGGGATGGACGGAGTTTTTTTAAGTTTTGCACGGACGGAGACTACACTTCCGCCCCTCGCTCCTGGCCCACTCCGCCATCCACTCTAGGGTATTCAAATATAGTAAAATTACTAGTTGTAATTTCGCCAAACATGCAAAGTATACTAAACGTTAACAAGTAAATGTGAAACGCTTATATAAAGTGTTACACCTAAGAGATAAATATATTAATAAAGTGTTACATGTAACAATTTCTATATACGCAAACTAGATACTAACCCGATTGTGTAACGTGAACTATGATAGAACCCTTAGGTAGGTCAAGGCAGTATTCACACTATGTCCTTAAGACGATTTCACCCACTCTCGCGCTTTATGGAATACCGAGCATCCGCTCCAAGATGCTAACGAGATCTTCACACGTATAAAGAGCACTCTAATCTATCCGGTCTGTGCTGAACCAAACTATGTTGTGTACTCTTTGAATGCACTGCCTTAAATGTCGAAAAATAATGCACTAAAGGCTGTCTTAGTGCACTGTTTATTGAATGAAAATGACTGAAATTCGTTTGTTATTATTTCAGAATGAATATGAACCTGAGTATTTATGCATCTCTTTACGCTCTTCCCATTACCACCATCCTAAAGACATAACTCAAATGAAGACACACAACTCAAAATAAAAGGACACAACTCCAAAAACGAAAGCCCAAAACAACACCTTTTCATGAACTGGAGCAACTCAAACCGAAAAGTCCAAAACAACACATTTCACGAATCCGACATAACCCTAAACTCGAAAAGCTCAAAATAACACCTTTCAAGAGGGTCACTTGGGAGCCTATTTTCTCATTCATTTCTTACTTGATTTGAGCAAATGAATATACTACATTATTCTCCTCACTAAGTAGAATATGAACCCATGAAATATTGTTCAAAATAACAATCGGGTCCCACTTTAATTTAGGCTCAAAGTCAACCAACAACTCAGTTTTTACACTTAAAAAAAAACTGTTTTGGTCCAACATAAACAACAACTGTTCGAATGGCGATCCTAGTGGGCCACGTGCTGATGATCACAAACTGCCTGGTACTAAAATAGAGACAGAGCCTGGAAGATCAAGCAGAGGCAATATGTGTTCTGATAAGAAGTGGATTCTTCGAGAGAGAAAGTACAACAATTATAGCAGCAACAACGACATGAATGAATCCATGAGATGGACTAAATCTGTTCGCAGAACACGGACCAACAACCTGGCAAGAACGCTGGTCATGATCTGGGATTTTTCTTATCAGATTCTTTTATTTTATTTTTTATTTTATTCAATAACTTGATAAAAAATTTGGAAGGCAATGGATCCTTTGAAAGAAACATAACAAGAAATTAAAACAAATTAAATAAATGATATCGAATCAAGTTTACGCCTAATACTAAATCGATATCAGCCATTATGTTAATAATAAAATTGAAAGAAAAGCCGAACAAAAAATAAAACAAAGCTCTTAAGCTCTTCATTATTATAAAGTCTTCAAAAACAATAATATAAAGGCGCTGCTATTTATGTGACACAAACAAAAACACTAATGTGAGCAATCCAAAGACAGACAAATAAATAACTAAATAATAATAAAAATTATTATTTGACTTTGACTTCCTATCTCGTTCAGCCAGATACGCCTTACTCCATGCCCTATCAAAGACTTATTTATTTAGCACAAAGTCAATTCCATAAAGTTCTATTTTATAAGAATTATAGAATTAATTGTGTATGTGGAGTTTTGAAAATTAGGTTAAAGAGGGAAATTTCAAAATTGAATTTAATTAGGGAATTTTTTTTTAAATGTCATTTTGGAAGGTTTGGAATTTGGATAATTGGAAAATGATATTTGATTTGTGAAATTTAAAGAAAGTAAATTTTGAATTTTAAAGAATTTTTTTTTAAAATATAAAGATCATAAATTTTACATTTTTGAATTAAATAAAGTGATTTTTGAATTAAATAAATTGACTTTTGAATTTTTGAATTTGTGAAATTAAGGAATTATTTTTATTTTTTATTTTTATTTTATCAATTAAAGAAAATAATTTTTAAAAATTTTGAAGCTAAAGAAAATAATAATTTATTTAGATAACAAAAGTAATAAGGTGAAAGTTAAAATAATAATAATAATAATAATATTATTATTATTATTATTTGTTTGAAAGTTGCTATTAAGGAAAATTAAAATTGATGAAATTGAGGATGTTAGAAATATAATTTAAAACTGACAAAAATTTACCAAGAATGGAGATATAGCTTGATGGTTGAACTCTTTCACTTTATGCAAGTGGTCTTAGGTTTAAGGTGGGTGGCATTGGTTTTTGTTTTTATTTCACCAATAATTAAACAATTTTAGGATAGCTCAATATGAGTGGTGAAGGGCTAATTTGAGCTATGGACAAAAATGTGAAGGCTTTATTTGGATGAAAAAAAAAGTTTGAGCTGTAAATAAAATACTTGGAAAAACCTAAGGGTTTTTTTTGCACCTTTACCCTTAAATATTCATGTGAACCCAAGTAATAGGAAAAAAACATATTCATTGAAAAAAAAAATGATAATAGGAATATACATAGAAGAATGGCATGACAGTAGGAATATACATAGGAGAATTGGAAAGTAAATATACACGGATTAAATAGACAAAAAAAAAAAAAAAAGGAGAGAAAATTTCATACTTAAATATGGCAAACTAAAAAAAAGAAAGGAGGAAAAAAAAATTTGAGCCTTTAAATATGGCAAAGTAAATATACATAGATTAATTAGACAAAAAAAATGAAGAAAATCTGAGACTTAAATATGACATGATATATAGAGGTAGAAAATATGGCAAACAATATATGCTATTAATACATAAATAATAGAGATACAACAATAATAATAACCAAAGTGATTGAATGAATTTAGTACTTAAAATAAAAATATGTGAACATGTACATTTTATTATAAAAAAATTAAAAATCTAGGGAACATTTAATTTAAAACAAAACATTCAATATAACAACAATACGGGAAAATAAATTGGAGGAATTTAGCATGCATGGCAATCAAAGAGAACAAAATCCGGGGACATTTAACATTACAAAGTACAAGCAAAAAAATTAATTGGGGGAGGGGGTTTACTAAACATGATACTTAGGGAACAACAAATTCATATTAGTTGAAGGGAATTAGAGAATAATATATGAGACCCAATGAATAAAAGCTGATCAAATAAGAAACATTAAAGAAGGACAAATAATAACATGAAATTTGCGTCCATGATAACCACTAAAATAAAATTAAAAAAATAATAATCAAGAAACTGAAACCTAAAAGGTGAACCAAGGATTGTAGATATTGAAAACTTGTGATTGAAACCAGTGTCACTTTTATCAATTCCACTTTATCCTTTGTCAACATCTCCATATAAGTCAACAACCCATTTTGCAACTCTAACATGCGTACATCATCCAAACAACCCATACCCATTACCAAGTGGTGGAGTCAAGATTTTTCTTAAGTGGGGACAACCTCTAATAAGAATGTGTCCCAGGTTTATGATCTTTGGTTGTACTTTTTTTTTTTTATGCTTTTCAGTGGGGGCAACAATGATCAAAATTTATAAAACCTTATTATAAAAAAAAAATCTAAAATTATAGTGGAGACAACTGCTCCCACTGGACCCATGCTCCCTTTGCCCTTGCCCACTACCTTCTATGCACTAAAATCAATAAAAGTTATAACTAAAAAATGGACGCAATAAACCAAAACCAATGCAAATTAAGCTTCAATACCCGAAATCGAGGCAAAACCAGGATGAATCAATAAAAGAAAACCATTCAATAATCAATGAAATAAATCACAACATATAACATATCAAAGCAAAGCAAACATTCCACATGTAGGATAATCTTCGGCTTACTTGTAAGAAAGTCCTCAATTAGGAGACCCAGCGCTTGTGTGAGTCCCCTCTTTCTTTGCTTTCTTCTCCTCCAAGTCCGCTGACCCTAGGCGTCTCCCTCCTGCTGGACGTCTCTCCCCCAGCGTCCCCCTTTGATCGTCTCCTCCTATTTAATATATAGGATCTTCAAAGAAAACTAACCCTAAAACGCCTAAAGGAAAGGATGAACCACGATCCCCAAAAGAAAAAAAAACTAATAAAATCCAATCAAATAAAATCAAAATAAAGTAAAATAAAATAAAATAAAAGCACAAGACCTCAAATTCGTGGCCTACAACATATCATTCTTCGACAAAAAGCCTCACGAAAGATAACAGCAGTTAACAACAAGTTAAACGAACATAAGAGCTGAAATAAATGATAAAATCTTATCGGGGAAGAACAAATAAGAAACTAAAAATCACTGATGAACATGACTCGTCAAACAAAGCGACCAAAGAGGCTCTAAAAACTCTAAAAGGAAACCAAAAAAAAAAAAAAAAGTCTAAGATGCCACTAAAGTCACAAAGCAAGTCCAAACCTCCCCTAAATGGTCTCCCAAGGAGGTAAGAGAATCGGTGTCAAAGTTAAGTGATAGTTGGACCACCAAGGAGGAAAAGAATGTGCACAAATGGAGAACCCAAAGTTCTCACTAGAGGGACACCACAATAAAGCACTGTATATTACACCAAACTCCAAGACGAGCCCAAACCACAAGAAACTAAGGCTATGTCAAGAAAGCGTGCTAAATGATCTATTGTCATAAAGGGAAATGATGAAATCAACTTAGGACGTGACGAATCATATAGGTGTCATTTGTGCTTGAAACAAAACGAAAGAATGTGACGAATTGTACGGGTGCCGTATACACTAAGAACAAAATAATAAACATGACGGATCGTATAGGTGTTGTTTACATCGAGAACAAAACAAGAGACATGACGGATTGTATAAGTGCAGTCTATGCTGGAAGAAAAAAATGAAAGGGGGCGATGGATCGCATGGGTGTCGTCTATGGCAAAAATAAAACAAGAGACATGACAGATTGTATAGGTGTCGTCTATGCTCGAAGAGAAAACGAAAGAACGCGACTCGATCATAAGGGTGCCGCTCACGCTAAAAACAAAAACACACAATATGATGATCAGATAGGTGTCGCCCATGCCCCAAGGACAAACTAAAAACACCACAAACATACGCGCCGTCACGCCAGCACGGCAGATGATAGATCAGATAAAGTGTCTACGCCGCAAAACAAACAAAAGGATGCGAAGGATCGTATAGGTGTCGTCTATGTTGCAAGACAAAATGAAAGAACGCGATAAGTTGCATGGTGCCGCCTTAATGCTTAAACAAAACCGCCTATGCCTAAGACAGAACGCGGATGGATCATATATGCCGTCAGCGCTAAAAACAAAACACGTAGACACACTGATCAGATAGGTGCCGTTTATGCTAGAAGACAAATTGAAAGAACGCGACGAATTGTATGGGTGCATTTTACGCAAAAAACAAAACACGAGACATGAGGGATCGTATAGGTGTTGTCTATATTGAAAGACAAAACGAAAGAATGCGACAGATCGTATGAGTGTCGTCCATGCTAAAAACAAAACATGAGACATGATGGATAATATATGTGCCGTTTATGCTGGAAGACAAAATGAAAGAACGCAATGGAGTGTATGAGTGCCGTCTACACCAAAAATAAAACATGAGACATGATAGATCGTATAGGTGTCGTATATGCTTGAAGACAAAACGAAAGAATGGGACGAATCATATAGGTGCCATCAAAGCCAAAACAAAACAAGAGGCATGACGGATTGTATAGGTGTCGTCTATGCTGGAAGACAAAACGAAAGAACTCGACGGATCGTATGGGTGCAGTCCACGCCAACAACAAAATAAGAGACATGAAGGATTGTATAGGTGTTGTCTATACCAAAACAAAACAAGTAGATGAAAAAAGGAAGAAAGTAGCTTAGGGCTCGATAAGGCTCAGGGCTCAAAAAGGAAAAAAATAAGAAAGTGAACTCCGGGCTCGAAAATGAAAGAAAGCAGCTTAGGGTTAGGCAAGGCTCAAGGCATAAAAACGAAAAAAAATGAAAAAAAACGAGAAAGTGAGCTCTAAGCTCGAAAAGGAAAGAAAACAACTCAGGGCTAAGAGCTTAGAGCTCGACAAGGCTCAAGGCCTAAAAAAATGGTAAAATGAAGCTCCGAGCTCTAAAAAAGGGGAAAAGCATAAAGTAATGCAAATGGGATATACCTCAATATGCAAATAAAAAAGGCCAATAACAGAATGTGATGGCAATAAAGCCTACGAATGATTTGGGAACATCAATGGCGAAAGGGTATGCCCCTATTATACAATGGTGACTAAACTGAAAGACATCGTGTCCAAAATCATCGATACTCTAGAGTATGCTCATCGATCACATAGTAAAAGTGCAAATCTAACCTCAAGGCTGCCATATAGGACCATGCATCAAGGCATGCTAACCGAATAGAACTAACCAACAATTAAAATCATAGTAACCAAAACTTAATATGCTAATTGTGTAAGACCCGAGAAATTCCAATTTCTGGAAAAAGGGCAAAATCGTAATTTCGATTACAAAATAGTAATTTCAGTTAAAAATCCGGAATTTATTCTCTAGATCTCGGATGACAAAACAGATTTCACCGTTGGAATCGTCTCACGAAATCTACCTAGCACATAAAATTTCGTCAAATTCTGAGACAGTCGAGATGCGACCACGTTTTGAGCATCATGATTCAGTCTTAGTAAAACGATTTGGTTGTAACCCGAAAGTCATATATCTTTCATGTACTCATGTGCCGTAAAGTGGTATGGTGAAATGATGAAAATGGACTGACGAGATAGTCATAGGAATATCAAATCAGAGAAAGATGGACGTAATGGTCGTTTGGATTGATTTAAGTGGCCCAAAACAACGAGGAATAGTTCATGCATCTCCACATTTCAAAAGCAAAGAATTAGTTACGAGGGAAGAAGGGCGTGGGCTGGCACGGGCGAAAATGGGTTGGGTTTAGAGAGAAGGTCTTCCTTATAAAATCTGAGCGATCAGGCTAGGTCGGCGGTCTTCGGGTGAGTAGGAGGAAGAACGTTCTGCAGCGGAGGCGAGCTACACGTGGACTCGGATTTGTGAGTTTTGACAAAAACTCCGAGGAGTGGGGTTTCTCCACTACTTGAGTTTTATTCTATTTAAGTGTTTGTCGATGTTTGAGGTAGAATGAAGAGTAGTGAGGGGCCGTCGATCGATCCCAGACCTTGGGACGGTGTCATTTTAAACTAAAATTTGACGTAGTGTATGGGTATGGGCTGTTTGGAGTGCGGTTGTGTAATTTGTACATTAAATGTTTGCTTGGTATGCATTGGGCCGGGAATATTTGGTAGTTAACGGGTTCACTAAGTGAATAGTTGAGTTGTGATTTTAGAATAATGTAGGGTTTCTTATTCCCGAAGCGATGTTCCTAAAATTATATTTTTGTGAAAATATGTGTTTGGCAGTGATTTAAATTAAATTGCTTCGTGTTTGATCGTCTTAAGTGAAATTTAATTTTTATATGTTGAAATAGAAAATTACATGACATGATTGTGTGATTTGATATTATGTATGTGCGGGTTTACATATTTGCATGTGATTAAATTGTGTTGAAATGGCATACATGCATTCCATATGCCTTTGGAACATCCACTAGGACTATAGGAGTTAGTGCATGGGATGAGTCTAGAAAATGGTTCGGAGGGTTGTCTAAAGCAGTGATGCTCGGGTAGTCCAAATTTAAAATATCAATCGTCGGACGGCCCAATTGATATTCATCGGACAGTCCACGGAAACAAATAATATATCAATCGTCGGATGGCGATTCGATATATATACATCGAAGGGTTGTCCACTAATAAGCGATAAGTTCTCATACAAGGCTTAGGCGGGTGTGAGAGAGTCGGGAGTGAGGACTCGGGATGCGAGTTGGTCATGTAGACATTCAAGTAGGATCATGCATTTTGCTTGAATGTGTGTTTAAATTGGAACATTGCTTGCACTTAGGTGGTGAGTAGCCCACTTGGGGCGATTCTCTCTTGACTTTAGCTCACCGGGTCGTGGGACTCCTTTTTTATAGATGCGGGGAGCCTGCCCAGGAGACGGTTAGATCATGAGGTACATTTTAGAAGAAAGCGGATGTGTCTTTGGTGTCTGCTTTATACATGTATTAGAATGCTTTTCATTTTAATATATATTTGTATAAATGGTTATTAGCTGAAACCATTGGATATAGTTTGGTATGTGTGATGAGTATTATTATGGGTGAGGCCGTTTTACTAAATGTTGGGATTATATTAATTTTGTTTGGGACGGTATGTCGAGTCTTGTATTTGGGTAGAGCTCGTCTGAGGAGACTGCCGGAGTTTCTGAGTGGCGTCGGGCTGGCAGGCATCCACTTGTATTCGTAAGAGTTGACAGTGATCAACGGACCCCGGGATCGAGTCTAGAATTGCCCAAAATGGAGACATCGTCACAAATGAGTCAATAATATGTCAGACTCTGCCATCATAGAAGGTGTTGAACCTAAAGAGCCATAAGGGTGAAAGCTCGATTGTAAAACTCAAAGACTAAATCGTATCCTTCCCTAATAAAATGAGCAAATCATAAATCATTGTGAAATGGGTAGGTCAAAGAAGATGAAGGATAAGGTCTGGTAAAATAGGTATAATATGAGGCTATCAAGAATAAAATATCCGGGTATGGGATGGAGGATAGGTAGATATCCAAGATCGATCAGGTATGTCAAAAAGACTAAATCTCATGTGACATCAAATCCACAATGCTTCAAAATCCTCCACCAAATGACCACTCACTATGTCAATGAACCAAAACAATGAGGTAGCTATGCCCCAATTACAAATAAAACAATTGCATCTATGATAAGTGTGCTCTTAGAAGTGACTATACTCCAATATAGGAATGTCTCAAAATCCATCATCCGAAGAAAAGAGGGCTATGCCCTAGTATAGATCATCTCAAGGATCCTCCAAAAAATAGGATAGGAATGCCCTAATATCGAGTACAACCATATATGATAAAAATGACCTTCAAAGTAGCCATGTCCTAGTGTAAGAATATCTCATAATCCATCAATCAAAATAAGGACAACCTCCAAGTATATGATCATCATCAAAGCTCCTCATCCATCATGCTCCAAAATATCTCCAACTGATCTCAAATATCGCCCATGTGTAAGCTATTAAACATAATGTGTGGCATCATGGCCTCAGGGTGGTCTTACGACTCGGATCATAATGTAGGCTTGGGTAATAAGGTAAAAGAAATGAAGGGAAACTAGGCTCAATAATCTCAATGAGAAAGATTCTCAAACCCCTCATGCCTGTAATGCAATGTATAGAAACCTCATGAATCGAGAACCCGAGTACGTCATGTGAAAGCACTGGATGGTGGGTAGAGAAGTATCACATGTCAATTGGATGAGCGAAAATGATAATTCAATTATAAGACTGCGCTCAGGTGTCAAGTGAGATAGGAAGAGAAAAGATGAAATCGAAGTATGATCAAATAGATAAAGGTAATGAACTAGAGCTCAACAAGAAAAGTTCAACGGTAAGAGTGGGTGATAGTCGCCTCACGTCATAGCATGGAGGGAAGTCACATATGAAATGGATGGTGTGATGGATAAGCAAGGATCCAGATATTCTGAAATGAGGTCACAAGTCTTTCTCAAACGTCGCCCAATCTGACTTAGAAAAAAAAAAAAAATCTCATAGACGAAGTCTCACAATCATATATACTCAATGTAGCAAGATGTCATGTCCATACATGTGCCCTAAGAAGAATGATACGATGGAATACATAAATAATTTTTTTTCTCTTTTTTCATTTTTCCTATTTTTTTCCATATTTTATTTATTTATTTATTTATTTTTTATATACATAGATCATCAATGACTAATATGAATATGCACAACCAAGTAGATGAAGTCACCTCATGCGTCGATATAGTCATGAATCCACCACTTACAAGATAACCTCCCAAAACCAAGATATCTGGATCACTGCTCATGGGGTAAAATCGAAGATGTGTACGCCCTCCGTACCGAACATTTAGAAAGGCAATGCAGCTCCAAGAAAACAGGCAATGTCATAAGTGAAATGACATGGGAAAGAAAGGGGGTAGGAGACTAATGGTGACATGTGATATGAGGGAGTAATGATGATGTCAAAATGGGAAGATCATGGTGGTAAAGAATGAAGTGAATCATGAAATATGCATCGAGGTCAAAGGTCATAGAGATCCTTAATCAACATCATACATCCTTAGAGCCCCCACCGGTGTAAGAATAATGGTGATGAAGAAAAGGCTATAACATCCATGTGAGGCTCCATGGGCTAGCAACGGATAACTCTATATGTGTATGAGATAAGGTAAAAGGCTCATGAAACGATGACCACCCATCCTTGGACCACAACATCATACATCATGCTTTTGAGATTACACATGGTCAATTATAAAGATCAGCACTCACCTAATGTAGAAATGTCAAATTTTCTAAAATCTTGTGAAAGCCCATGTTATATGCTCTATAAAACCTCTCAGACCATCTCAATTATGGTATAGCAATACCAATCTCATCAAAATCAATTAACCGCTCTCTTAATACAAGCTACTCATCGTCAACCCATGTAAACAACCCCCATAGCCAAATCCAACTCCTGAAGTCATATGTAAGTACCTAGACTGAATACTGTGTAACAACTCATCTCCTCATCTCAACCATAGAATAATCAATGATCTCATCAATTAATCAAACTGCCTTGTCATCATGAGTTACCTCTCACAAAAGCAAAAATCTCCTCATATCTATATATAGGGGAAAACGAATGTAGTGGTGCTTGGGAATGACAATATAAAGCTCATGATGATAGGTCATCGGGTCTTAAAAACGCTAAGGTAAGAATGCAAGTGTGAATGAGATGCTCTCTAACTCCTTGAGTCAAGTCTCCAATCTAAGGTCGGTAAGCTTAAAACCCTCCATGAGGGGTTGAGCCCAATTGATCATGATGTGTAACCAAGAGTATCTCATAGGAAAACATGCTATGAACCAACATGACAAACACAAAGCAATATCCATAGGAAAGAGACCATATGCTCATAAGGATAAGATCACACGATGTATATAATATAACTAAGTGGAACTACAAATACATCATGTATGAGAACGAATGACTCAATAACCACTCGACCCTCAAAACTGATCTCTCAAACAAACCATATATAAAAAAACATGGTATCAGACTAGAAAGGGAAACTACACTCTAAACAAAAAGACTCTATGCAAGACCAATGAAAAACTAAAGTAAAACAAGATTGGAACAATGAAGTAAAATTGTCTTCGATGTAGACTATGACTAGACCTAAGAAAACTCTATGCTAGCTCTACAAACTAATATAATCTAGATTAGATGAAAAGAAATCTCAACTCATAAAGCCTAAAAGTGTGCATCGATGCCCAAATATTGTCATCACCAATCAATGCTCTACCGTGGGATGGGTGGAGAGAGAACTGCATGGGTAGAATAAGTGGGCAGAGGGTTGGTAGTCACACTCGGGCCAGATAAGGTGACTACTCCATAATCAATCAAATCCTAAATGGTATGGCGAAGTGCTGCACAATGCTCAATATCATGCCCTTGACCTTGGTGATATGCACAAAACTCATGTAGACGGTAATAAGGAGGCACAAGTTAAGGCAGGGGGCATGGTGACAATAAAGTAATCAAGCCAACACCCTTAATCTTTTCAAAAGCCTGAACTATGGTCATGCCCAATGATGTAAACTGTCTCTTGACCCTCTGAGCCTGGGGTTGAGGCTGTTGTGGAATAAGGGCTCTCTAATATAGTGGTCGAGGCTGTAAACTAGTTTGAGCTAAAAATGGCTATTGAACATAGGTTGGTTGCTAAGCATAGGCTGGTTGAAGTTGATACTGAGGAGTGGATGAGCGAGCTTTGAAAGTATGAGGCCTATAAGGTAATTAATGGAAGGGCCTCTAATGATAATTGACAGTGCTAGCGTCTTTAGATCTACCACTAAATGGTCCCATAAGCTTCTTCCCCTTGTCATCATGGGAAGAAGTATTAGATGACCATAATCCCCGGGCAATGGCATCCTCAAATTTGAATGCTGCCTGGAATAAGCTCCTAAGATCCTAAAAGGGGACACCTATAAGACGTCTAACAAATCTAGACTAAAGGTTCTGAAGAACCATATCTATTGCTCTTACTCCTTAAGCTGATTTATCATATCAGCTACCTTAGCCCTTAAACGGCTAACAAACAAAGAAACTGTCTCATTAGGCCTTTGTCTAGTGGCCTCTAACTCTTGTCTAGATACATCAATACTAGTACTATAAGCAAATTGTGTCAGAAACTCGTAGGTCACATCCTCCCACGTATGGAGTCTAAAAGGCTCAATTGATGCAAACCACCTCTATGCTACCCCCACTGAGCTACATAGGAAACAAAGCCATCAATTGTGTATCATCTAATCTATATGCCCTCATGATATGACTATAGAGTCTCAAGTGACCCTTAGGGTCCTTACACACTCTCTCTTGCTCAATGTTTGGCATGAGGAAACTTTAACCAGCTATCTATTCAGGTATACCATCCATGTCCCAAAGTAAGTCCCCACGTATCCTGACTGTCTTATTTAAGCCTCCTGCTTAGGCAATTTAACATCGTCAATGTCAGGGACTGTAGGCGATGGTGGAACCATAGTAGCATGTGGTGGAGTTGTTTGAAATTGACCAGATAACTGAAATGGAGCCCCATAGGACACCCTAGGCGGAGGAACCTGTGTTGTTTGAAAAGCAAGAGGAAGTGTTTCATCCGGGCCTGTCGTAACCAAGGGGAGCTCATGGCGAGAGCTCTCTAATTGGCCCAAGCGCCTAGTCATCCCAACCATGAGATCCTACATGGAAGCGAGTGTAGATGCAAGCTTGTCTGACATTTCTATTGATCAATCTAAGATGTGGTGTGAATTCGATATGATCAAACGATGCCTAACTCTCCTCCAAGGACGTGACTCTGTACTCAAACAATTTCTCTAAGATGACTCCTATAATGAAAATGCAATCGATAAAGGGCATAAGAGAAACCCATAAAGCAAAAAAAGTGATACAAATGCATGGTCCTGATGTGGCATCACAAAATTTGGATTTATGATGTGAATTTCATAGTCACAAAAATATCCACTATGAACTAATATGACGTGACTAGAGCTCACATCAAATACTCAGAGTTAAAGAAAATTAGATAAAGAACTACCATGAGACCAATATCCCATCTATGTCTATCGATCCTTGATTCAACCTTCAATCCGAGCCTCATGAAGAGAAAATAAGGTGACTAGGACAAGTCGGAAAAATGCATGAATAAACATATGCCTTTCAACTTTTATATGGAAATAATATGCATTGGTTTGAAAATAGAATCAAGTATTGGATAAGGAACGTATTGGGCCTATGATAGGTGTGAGGTGCAAGAGGTAAGTGATCAATGAGCATACCCAAGGTATTAAGTAGTGAGTGATGATAAACTAAGTGTAAGTGTCAACCCAAGAAAATAAGGCTTGTGAAAGTCCTATGGAGAAGGCTCTCTAAACACACTAAGTGCAAGGGAGTAAATTTGACGTGCGAAGATAAGGATTGATCCAATTAACACTCAAAACTCAAACCAATCTCTGAACACTTAAGAGGAGACCAAAGGGAGTTGGAACCATTTGTGACTAAAGTGGCCCTACAGGCTCTAAGATGCACCCATGTATAGGATATGGAGACCTAAAAAAAAGGATATAAGCTCACCTATAAGGTCAAGGTGGCTCTACAAGAAAAATGGTGACCTTTTGAAGGAGTCCCTAGTAAGTACGATCGTACCCTCTAGCGGTACGCAATCTCTTACACTCCTTCAAAGAGAAGGGGTGCTTCCATGCAAGGTGGTCATTACCTCCATACGTGCACTACCTCTGTAAAAAAAACTAAGAGTATAGTGAATGTGTGGGTGGATCCGAAAAACCTAACAAACTAAGCATAAAGAAAGCATACTAGCCATACAAGTATCCTGGAATCTAGCTCTGGGATATACAATTCTTCAAAGATCGGACTTCAATTAGCATCAATATGTTGACTATCTCTAACATGCTCCTAAACATATATATAACCCATCGCTAAACCTTAGTCCTAATCACTAGCTCGATCAAAGAGAACACAAGGAGTAACAAGTCTCCTAACAAACACACAATCAAGGGAAATCGAGTTGACTGAGACTAGTGGGTTGGAGATAAGGGGATACATGTGTGTCTCACACAGACAAGCAACATGCGATCAAGTATAATTAGGGTAGTCATGCAACATACAGTCATACAAAACACAAGCATATCATCCAAATCTACACACAATCTAAGCAAGGATACTAGATATGTAACAAGCATAACATGCAAAAAAAATCAAGACGAATAGACAGAGAGAATCAATATGTCAGTATGAATAAGATAAATATCAATTGGGAGTAATGCGTAGTAATAGGAAGCTGCAGTATAACGGATAGTCGAGCATGCTCTCACACAGATTATAAAAGGAATATAATATGTCATGAATCACTAAAACATGCAAAAGCACCAAGAGGTGGGGGTACCCACTGATCGACCGATCAACCACCATATTTGCCTTAACTTGATTTTAAGCTTTACCCTCTAAAACGCTTCCTCATGGAGTCACCATTTTGTAGACACTGTATTTTTGGTTATTGATATGTTTCTCACTAAAAGGTGAGACTCGTTTTGTATTTTTGAAAACCATTTAAAAAGGGTTTGGAGTCGCCACTTATTTTCATTTATTATTTTAAAGGAAAAATAAAATAAGAAAGAAAACCCTAAAGGTGACTCCTAATAGGACAAGCGAGTCTGAGAAAAACCGAGTCTAAGTCTGAGAGTCAAGTTACTTATTGAGAATGTACGGTGGAAAGCAGTAGCACCCCTTTAAACCCGAACGAGTTGGGTATCTAATAATCAAGTTAAGACAAATAGGGTAATTAACTAATTAGACAATAGATACCACGAATTAACAACTTTAATAACACAAGAACATATCATACATGAATGAATAATAAATAAATAGATAAACAATGGGGGGAAAGAATGTGTACCTTGGTGGCATTGAAAGCGCTATCAATAGAGAACCATGTTAGTGCAGTAGCAAATACAAAATATTTAAAGTCAAAATTTGAAATTGGGTTATAAAATAAGCGTTAAATTATTTATTGAAAGCATACAGGAGATGTTGGGCCCCATCAAGGCTCATTTATTTAGCATAGAGTCAACTTTACAAAGTTTCATTTTTTAGTTATAGGATTGATTGTGCATTTAGAGTTTTGAAAATTAGGTTAAAAAGGGAAATTTAAAAAATGAAAATTTAATTAGGGAGTTTGAGAAAAAAAAATATCACTTTGGAAAAGAAGATGTTTGAAATTTGGATGTTTGGAAAAGGATATTTGGTTTGTGAAATTTAAAGAAAATTAATTTAGAATTTTAAAGAATTTTTTTAAAAAACATAAATTTTTTTGAAATTAAATAAAATGATTTTTGAATTTTTGAAATTAAAGAAAATTATATATTTTTTAATATTTTGAAATTAAGGAATGATTTTTTATTTCAGTAATTATAGAAAATAATATTTAAAAATTTTGAAGTTAAAGAAAATTATTTATTTATTTATTTAGATAACAAAAGTAATAGAGTGAAAGTTATAATAATAATAATAATAATAGTATTAAGGAAAGTTAAAATTGATGATGGTTGAACTGTTTTGCTCTATGCAAGTGTTCTTAGGTTTAAGGTGGGTGAGGCATTGGTTTTTGTTTTTATTTCACCAATAATTAAACAATTTTAGGGTAAGTCAGTATGAGTGCTTCGTGTGAATTATAATTAATATGCATTAAATACTAATGTGAACCCAAGTAATAGGAAAACAAATGTACATAAAAAAAAATGATGATAAAGAATACAGAGGAATTGGAAAGTAAGCTCTGGATTAAACCAGACAAAAAAAAGGAGGAAAATTTCAGACTTAAATATGGCAAACTAAAAAAAAGAAAGGAGGAAAAAAAAATTGAGCCTTTAAATATGGCAAAGTAAATATACACAGATTAATTAGACAATTAAAAAATGAAGAAAAATCTGAGACTTAAATATGACATGATATATGAGAAAATATGGTAACAATATATACAAGCTATTAAATACATAACAATAGATACAACACAAACAACCAAAGTGATTGAATGAATTTAGTACTTAAAATAAAAATATGTGAACATGTAAAATATGGGTAACATTTTATTATAACAAAATTAAAAATCTAGGGAACATTTAATTTAAAAAAAAAAAAATTCAATATAACAACAATATGGGAAAATAAATTGGTGGAATTTAGCATGCATGGCAATATAACCCCTTCTCTTAAAACTTTGACATATAACCCTTTTTGGACCATTTTGTCCTCCTTTATTTCAAAATTTTACTATGTTTTATTTTCCCTCCCATTCTTCTTAATTTCTCTTACCCGGAAAGCCTCCCTTGCAATTTTCTATCTTTTAAAGAGAGAATCATATAGTAAGTTCATGTATATGTTGTTGAATTTTCATTAAGAGTTATGCCTGAAATTTAAGTGAAGGAGTATAGGAGTAAAGGAATTGAATGTTGTTGAATTTTCATGGAGGATTATAGTTGAAACTTGTTTGCATTAATGTCGAAATTTCCATGGAAATCTAATGGGGAGAAACTTGACTAAACATTACTACATTTTCATGGGGAAATTGGTCTTGGTATGAAACATCTAAGCTGACTAAAGTTACGGATTATTTTTTTAAGTACAAATTTAGCATTTATGTGGCTGGTTTTTTAAAAAAATGTAATTCAAATAAAAACATGGTTGTAATTTCTATTTGAAACTTAATATTTTTTTTTTGAGATACGAGAAAAATGAGCTTACATTATACTAGTTAGCGATTCATTAACAATGATAAATATAGAAAAATCAAGTAAGAAGGAATATACTGTAGGTATTAATTATGATTTTAATATATTAATAATTACCATAGATAGCAAATTGAAATAACAAACAAACTAGTTATTTTTTACATGTGTAGAAAAATAATCACATAAATCGAGTAAGTGTGTATTTACTTTGTATGTTTGACCACTTCAATTTATTTATATAACCATATTTATCTAAATTTGTTAACATAAACTTTTGTTATTTATGTAGTAGTGGTGATTGTAGCATGTTTTTTTTATCAAATATGCGGAGTACCTTATACACAACTATCCAATGGATACGTTAACAGTGAGATGATTTAGAGATTAAAAATGGCACAGGAATTTTACTTTCATTAAGATCTTCCAATATAGTCGCCCACTTGTAATTGAATATTGATGAACATGGTTGTGTTGTTACAATATAATTTTTAGTAAAGTGCTTATGCATATAATGACTCATACGTATCTATTGACAAGGTTTATAAATTATTATATCTATTGATAAATGTGATTGTATGATTATCTTGTTTGTAGAGAGATCTTAAAAATAGTGTAGTTCAGGTGAACTTAGCAATGATATGGACATGTACAAGAAACTTAACTTTGGTTACGATAAGGTAAAATCATTTTACTGAAAACTTAACTACAATTAAGTTCAGGTCAAATCATTTAACTGAAAACTTAACCACTATTATGTTCAATGTAGGAGAAACTTAACAAGAAGTAAGTTCAGGTAAAGTTATTTAACTAAAAACTTAACCATTGGCAAAATGTTAATATGTCTATTATCCCAACCAAAAAAAGCTTTAACTTCATTAGAAATGAGTTGATATTGAGGGATGAACTTAAACTTAATTTTTAAGTTTTAAGGTCATCGTTCATCACTAGTAACAAAATATAATAACATGTTTGTTTCCTTTTTCACAATTTTAGAAAAAAAATTACATCATTAACAAAAATATGAGCCATAAAAGTAGCCTCATTAACAATTTCACTAATGCTCCAATTGTGAGGAAAAATCTTGCAATGTGATTGGTTGTTTGCAAGAATTTCGATTATGATAATGATCACCATGCACATTGACCACATCGTCGTATGCGTTTACTCTCTCTACCTGAAGGGATTCTCTATTTTCTTGGTCTTTCAACTGGCCGCCTTCAAGGTGGTATATGTTTCTATTTTGCATCAAATTTCCTTCATATAAAAGCATTATTCCCACATCATCAATCACTATAACAAAATAAAAATAAATAATAATCAATTATTGATATAAAAATGAATTTTAAAATAATAGTTGTGTATGAATGAATTTTATCTTTACTATAAACTTAACTTGTTAAGTTCAATGTAAAAGAAACTTAACTGTAGTTAAGTAAAATTGTTTTGCTACAAACTTAACAATTGTTAAGTTTTTTGTAAAATAAACTTAACTATAATTACATTCAGGTAAAGTTGTTTTACTATAAACTTAACTATTGTAAAGTTCTTTATAAAATACACTTAACTGTAGTTACGTTCAGGTAAAGTTGTTTTACAACAAACTTAGCAACTGTTAAATTTTTTGTAAAAGAAACTTAACTGTAGTTATGTTTATGTAAAATTATTTTACAACAAACTTAACAACTGTTACATTCTTTGTTAAGAAACTTAACTATAGTTATGTTTAGGAAAGTTTTACAAAAAAAACTTAACAATCATTTAGTTCTTTATAAAATAAACTTAACTTTAGTTACGTCCAAGTTTTACATGTTACAATGCGAATTTTACTCCTTTGATGCAAAACTTCTTTACAAACATTTTCTTTCATTTTTATTTTAAAATTTTCGTTTTCCACCATAACCAAATAATGTGAGAATAAAATAATCACCATTGTATTTTTCCCAAATATATTTACATACCTTCATTTTATCTTGCCATATGTTAAGAATAACTTCTCGGATGTTTCAGTCTTGGTGAATGACATGATAAGGAGCTTTTATATGTTGAACTGTAACGGAGCTGAATATTTATGTGTTTTCTCGATCTTTGGTGATGAGCTGGTGAAAGAGATATAATATGAGGTATGAGAGCTTAACTTTTGGAGGAGATGATGACCAAAACTAAATGTGGTGAAAGCTGAAAGATGATGTGAGCCGAACTTTTAGAGGGAATGAAGACCTGAACACAGACCTAAATTTTTGGAGAGATGTTCCATGAGAGAGAATGAGCAAGTATAATTTGATATATTTTTGGAGGGAAATAAATAAGGGTAAAATTGTCCAAACAAGGTTATATCTCAAAAGTTATAACTTATAAACCAAAACCAATGCAAGTTAAGCTTCAATACTCCAAATCGAGGCAAACCCAGGATGAATCAATAAAGACCACTATTCAATAATCAATGCAATAAATCACAACGTATAACATATCAAAGCATCATTAGATCTAAGATTTAATTGGTATTTGATTAAATTTAAATACTGTGGTGATAAAAAATATAAGTAATTAAATGAAAGAACTTTTCACTACAAATAAAACAGTACATCAGAGGTGAGAATGACATTAAAAAATGATGGAGTCATTTGCTAAAAGAAATATTTGATTAAAAGACATCAAATACTTCAACATTTATGAATTTAACATCTCTCATGTTTTTTCTTGAAAACTAATTCATATCAGATAAAAATGTCTTTCTCTAATTCATGTATTCACATTGTCTCTTACAAGAAATGTTCAAATTTCAAGAATTGGGTTTTCAAAAGGCCGTTTAATCAAATATCTCTTGCCCACAAAACTTAGCCAACAAATGAAAGGGTTGTCTTGGCTAGGACATCAGCGTTGGTCATCCTTTTATATGTTAAAAAATGCAATGTTTTTAAAACTGGATTGGATCAATCTATTATATCGATCCAAACGTCGACCGACCGCCATTCCGGTTCAGTCTGCACCTTTGGACTGCTTGACCATCAAACCAGACTTGAACTGTCCAAACCATCGATCAAATTGATGGACCGTTCAAATCGGACGAGTTCAATTAGAACCGAGCGGTTTAATGAGCCTCTACCTTTAATGGTCAAAATGTCCATAATGGACACGTGTCATTCAAGGGTTAATGGAATGTTGGTCTCAACGACACTTCGGCAGGCCCCCGCTCTAGTGACGGGAAATGCGCATTAACTCCATAAGTAACCTCCAATGGCTAAACTCAAAGCCAAACAATTACCATAAACTAAGCGATTAACTATGAAGCGTATTTGAAACGTGGAGTTTATAAATTTTTCACTTTTCTATCAAATCACACCTTTGATTTAAAACCCGGTATACTTATTTGCCACCGGTGAAATTGACAAAATACAAAATCACTTGTATAACAAAAATATACACTTCATGTTTTCAAATGTCATTCCCAATACCTAGTTATCATCAAAATATAAGATAAGGATCAATCCAACATATTTTATAACAACACAGTTTTCTCAACCATACATCCTATTTTTACAAAGATATTTACCTATACAAATGCCACATTTAACTTTATATTTTAATTTACCTTGTCTTATATATCTTATCCCCAACTAAAGCGATCATTTGAGAGGGATCACGGAAGGGTCTTTCGGCTTCAACACACTGAAGTTGGTTTAAACGAAGCGTGAGTGCAGCAGAGGCAGGTGGGTACCTATAGAAGTTCTAAATGTTGTTTTCTATACCTTTTCTCAATAATGAAGTAATATAAAATATTAAAACTATTTATGAAACTAAGTTTTGCTAATAATTGTGTTTAAATAATGAAACTATTTACATTCTTTGGCTTGTTAAGAAAACTATTTTTCTTTCTTTGAAAAGCTGTTTTCAGTAGTGGTTAATATCTGAAAAATGCTATACTTGGAAATCAGAGTATCATGGCCTTCAGGCACGCAGGCGTGCCAGGCCTGAGACTGGCGCTGGTAGTGAGCCTGGAACACTACTGGGAGGCTGAGATGATCGGGGTGAACGACGGGATCTCATAGACATAATGGACCTCGGAACCAAAGTACGGTGATGGAACCAGCCCAGAATCAACACCTGTTCGCCATGTACTAAGTCAAGCGCGCTAGCTTCTCTCCAAATATGCAGGGCGACCTCTATCATCAAGCATGCTGATCTGGCCCAGTGCCAGACCGGAGCAGTATAGTTGAATCTCTGTCTCCCACTCCTCTTACATACACAATCAAATACATCATTGGCTTGGCGCCACCATCTAGGGGTTTTTGCTCCTTGAGCCAAGCTGTTTCTATCACGAGAAATCAAACTTTTCTGTTGAGTATAACAAGTGGAGTAAAAAAATGCTTTATAAATTTATAGTTTCAAAGCTTTACAAACATAATTTAAACATTTCGTTTTAGAAAAGAATTTTGAGTACTCATTTTCTCGACTAATTTCTTTCGAATCTTGTCAAGCACTCTAGATTCAAGTGGGATGTTCCAGTAACACACCAGTCATACAAAAGTATGAAAAATGCCTGAGTTCAACGTTTTAACCACCAAAACATACAAAGGGCTTTCAAGCGACTATATTGAGCAGACTTAGGATTCTAACAAGAACTCGTCCTAGTCCCATTCGAATCAGGACATGGTGCCTGATACGAAATTGACCTAAATATCCACCCATTAAATGCCCATAAAACTATCTGTTTTAGCCAACATTTGACTCAAGGGACTTTCCATAGAGTCTAAAATACCCAAAACATTTATGAAAAGTACATTAAGACTTGTCCAGGCTACAAATCTGAAAATTTCAACTTTGAACTATAAAAGCAGTCACAAATTGACCTTAATTGTCGAGCAGTCAAAATTCTATAAAATTCTCAGCTGTTAAAATTTGGGACTAAAATTCACGACCTTTCACGGTCTCAAGAAAATTTAAGCCATTACTAACCTTTAGGCTTGAAATAATACAAATCAGGAAAATTTTCTATCTTTTAAGAAGTTTGACAAAAATTCAGAATATTGGTACCTATCACGTGTTAACTCTCGTCGCGATATACAACTTTACTTATACAGGCAAACCACGATCTATTTCATAATCTGAAAAACTAAATTAAATTTAAAATCTCTCTCTCCTCACGCCTATTCGTTTAAGCACCTTTGCTTTGTCACTAATTCTGTATTATTATATATATTATTATTTGAATACGTAACTTACTCCTCATTCGGATCTAAGTTTCTATCAAAATTTTATTTCTTGCAGGTTCTTGTTTTAAATGAACTTTAACTCACTTATTTTTTAAGACTTCAAAGTTTTGTAAAAATGCAGATCACTTGAAATCATTTGTGAGTTATCATGAAATTTGTAAAATGTTCCTGAAAGCGTCTCGAGGAATTGGCAAACTACAGGTCCTGGATTTATAAATGAATTCACGACACCACTGAACAAATTATAGTAAATTTATTATTGTGTCCTTTTAAAATTCATAATTAGAATTTCACCCATCCACTTTCCTTAATTGAAAAGGGTGCTTACAATTCTTTAAAACTTTATAATTTCATCCCTAGCCTTTGTTACCTTTCTTCTGATTCCTCTCTGCCACCTCATCAGAATGAGGTGTTACAAATATTCCCTCCTTTAGAACATTCATCCTCGAAATGAACAAGCAAAAATTAAGGAATGCATCTCATTAAGAAAAGCATTAGGGTATTGACGAGCGCATACGATCTCTGGCTCCCAAGTAGCGCCTCCCTCATGATTCCTCAGGGACTTTACTTAGGGTACTTTGCTCCTAAACAATAGATTCATAAGTCTGATGGGTGTTTCCTGTAAGAATAGGGTTGCTCCTTACCCAGCTATACTTTGTTTAATATATAGAAGCCTATGTGAAGGATGCAGACCTGCTTCCTGCTACTGGCCCATGGAGATGCCATGAATCCTTGATAACTGGGATAACTTCAATTTATAAGCTGCGACCCTGCCTGTCTCAAGTGTCTTGAACTAAGCAATGTTTCAAAAATGTAAAAGCACTGCACAAAGGAGTATCAAAGACCGATGCAATGTAGAGCAGAGTGGCAGTTTGACAAGCACAGCTTTCTATAAATAGCCTTTTGCTGTGCTGAGTTGTCACAGAGCAGCTTTCAAGCACAGGTGATGTGCACTAGTGGGCCTGGTCTTGTCTCTCAGCCTCGACCCCGGCACAGCTGGGTTTTTCCATTTAGGCCATACAGTAGCTAAATGGACCCATGCCCACTATGTGGTTGATGAAAGCTAACTATTCAGCAAAATGAACTCTTGAGATAGATAAAGTATGACTTCCCTTAAGCCTCTACTCACATCTCTAAGCATATCCTCTAATGTATGAATAAAGTTCTCCCAATGACCATCAGTCGAGATGGAAAAAACTGTGCTAAGTACATCCAGTCCCATAGCATCACATGCTTTAATTCATCGATACAAATCTAGGAATTCAGTCACAGAACTATCGATATAGGAACACTGTAATCTAACTCTCTCTCCCACATATAGTGTTGACTTATCCAACAGGGTCATCATTTCTAAGCCACACAGGGAGAATGCGGGTTTAGTTGGTCTATCCTCTCCATAACCAATCGTGTTGTCTCGGGGTTCTCAGGAAGAATGGACATAAAATCCATAGTAATCCATCCCTTCATGAGAAATGGGAGGCAGTAAATGCTCACTGTGGAGACTTAGTGCTGCGCAGCTTACCTATTTGACCAGGGTTGAACATCTTAGATACAAATGCACCGAATTTCCTTTTCATGCCCTTCCACCAATATGCTCCCTCGAGTAGCCATCTTGATCTTACCAGGAGTGCATGGCATATCTTGAAGAGTGAGCAACCACTAGTTTCCCTTTTAAAGTTCCTGCTACAGACACACACATTCATTCTCCCCAACTATTACGCCATAGTCTACGATACGGAACTTTCGGTTTCCTACCACCTCAATCTCTGCCACTCAACTTAATCATCTAAAACCTTGACCTTCCTTGATCGATCCAAGAATGGGAACATAAAAATGGTGCCTTGGGTACATGCTATATCATTACATAAATGCAGACCACAAAGTCTCAACTCTATCCAACGATGGGATATCGCGTCTCTGAGATAAGCATAGGAACCCTCGGTTTCAAACCAGGCATTAGCCACCATTGGCCTTCACGGATGGGTACTACATTGATACGCGATCACTAAATATAAATCTAGCTCCCAAACCCTTTAGTGTGCCTTAAGTTAGCTCTTTACGATGAGATATCTTGAGGCTCTTATGATACGATGAATATCGACAAAGGAACACCATATAGATAAATAATCTCGAGATCTTTAGAGCAAAAACCACTGTTGCTAGTTCTAAATGTGGGTGGGGTAGTTACGCACCAGGTAGCGCTTCTTTAGCAGACGGAAGCATAAGCTATCACTCACCATCACATCAAAACACATAGCCATATACGGCCTCTGCCTATGAGTAACCTCACAATGATGTGTATCTTGTTTGTGAGTGAAATCTCTTTGTCTAGCTCTCAGCTATCTTTGGCGGTGTTGACACTCGAATTTATGATCCTTTTCAATGGGTGGTCAGCGGGGTTCCTCTCTTGAAATCCCTCAACAAATTTCACAGTAATAACACTGCCAATCCAGAAACTACGAACTTCAAAGCATTTGTGGGTGGCTGATTCACTATAAACTCAATCTTCGAGGATCCACACTAATACCATACTACTTAGAAATGACATGACCTAAGAAAGCTACTTTGTCCAACCAAAGCTGGCACTTACTAACTGTAGTATGTGATGCTCTCTAAGAATGCAATGTAAATGGGAGATGCTGCATGTTCTCGACTGCGAGTACACTAGAATATCATCAATGAGATACAATCACAACATCAATGGTGAATACCTGTTCATGAATCCATGAGCAGTTTGGGACGTGGTCAATCCAGTGGCATCACTAGGAACTCATAGTGGCCAGAGTATCTCGTCTGAAGGCGGTCTTAGAAACATCGTCTCGGACCCTCAGCGTATTGTGACCTTGAGTCAATCTTATAACTCCAGATGCGATTGATGCCAGCTCATCTATCGAGAGACGGATCTGCTGGTTGTATGTGTCGCAGGTGTTGTCTATAGGCTCTATACACAGCTGTAAACCCCATCTTTCTTCTTCACGAAGAAGCTGGAGCTCTCCCAGGTGAGTACTAGGTTGGACAAGCCCTTGTATGAATTCCTCAGTGCTAATTCTTTCGAAACTTCTTTGGCGCCATTACGTATGGAGGGAATGGATATGTTTGGTCCCTAGAATAAGTTCAATAACAAACTCAATTGTAACTCTATCAGGGGGTAAGCACGAAATATCATAAACTCACGTATGGGGATGTCTTCAGGTGTGTCCCCTCTTGTCTCTATCCTCACAGTGCCAAAATAACCTGAGCGGTACTAGGAAGCTGTTTGAGGCGGTCCTTAGTAATAAAGCCAAGCGTCTCTGCCCATTCAAAATCTCTTTGTGTTCTGGCCAAACAAATGCCACTCTTTATTATAACAATGGTAGCTCTATATGAATGAGTCATACCGAGACATATCAATCATGAATGCCTAACACTATCAGAGTATGCTGGAAGAATCGCATTACGAGATCACCAATGCTACCTGAAGCTATCCTTTAGGATATATAGTATCCCCATTGAGCTATGAAACCACCATGCGAGCCATCATGAAAGTGGGGACTCACATAAAGTGCATAGAGTGAATGGTGAATAATAAATGAATGAGTGGCTCACAGTTATCAATACTTTGCATGACAGTAAATGGTGAAATCATGCCCGATGTCACGTGCAGTGATGCATGCACCTCTGTTGTGTGGCCCATGTAGCTAGAGCTGATGTACCTGGGATAAAGCTAAAATAGGAATGTACCTCTGCCTCACACACCCCTAGCGAGCCTCTACTGATGCATGCCACCTGCTGAACCACCTACTTGGCCCAGCTAAGGCAGCTGAGGTGCTAGGAGTAGATGCTCTTGTGCACCTACCTCGAGATTCCACCGACTCACCTTGTGGACGGTCTGGGATAAGTGACATGCCGCAGTGGAGCATCCTATCGCATTCATCCTGCTCTCAGAGATGCCTCCTGGGCCCATGTAGGGGCACAGTGGAAAGATGATGCGAAGATCTGCCTCACAGAGTGCAGGCAGTCGAGGCGGATCACGACCAGATCTTGCTCCTGGGTCACAGGGCCTCACAGCGGATCCTTGCTCGCTGCCTGCTGGGCGGCGGGGTGCAGGCGGCTAGTGGGCACCTGCCTGTGCGCCTTGAGTTAGAGGCTGGTGTCCTTTCACACTAGTCGGCCTCAGGCACCATTATTCTTTACTTACTTTGCTTTGTTGTAGAAGCCTAAGTAAGCTCAAGAAACACAATGTCTCTAAATGCAATGGAAGGACCTCGTGTCACGTCACCTTTTCAAATAAAGTATGGTGGAAGACACAAATATCTAAATATATATAATATTTAAAACTGTATACATCTATATAAGTACCTTGCTTATACGATTAAATGGTATCTAGTTAGCCTAATTTTGGAAGCGGTTACATCATGCCCTATATTACAGAGGCTCTCTGGGTAATGACGGGCATTTCATCAGCAATCTGTATAAAACACGATCATCAGGTGAGAATTTACCGCCACAGTGGAGCCTTGATGGTTACATTTGGGGATGATTCATTCAAAAGCATTTTCCGATCTTAAGGGATTGTGCTGACATATCCTCTCTGGTGGGTACCTCAGTGCGAAGTCCCAGATGGGCACTCTAAACCTAGATCAGACATATCTTTTGTGAATTTCAGAGATTTAAAAAATTTTAGTGACACTTTAAAAAATTTGATACATAAAGTTATAAAAGTTTTGCAATAGGAAAATCATTATAAAAGCAAATTTTATGAAATCTTAACATGGAGAAAATAACAGTGGAAAAGCAGTGAATATAGCTCTAGCCTATACAAATGCAACAAACAGACCCACTTCCTAGTGACAAAAAAAATATATTTGTGACTCGTGTATAAAGTAAGTGTTCATTGTAAGTTACCATGATTCAAAATGGATATAAAGCTGAAGCTATATTTGACATGCAGTTCTAGAAATTGCTCGCACTTTCTATCAGAAATCTGCACCTTTGGGTTGTGAAAATCCAGTGACATATGGCGCAGATTGGTAGAAGCCAGATACAAAATCACACAATATAACAAAAATATTCAATACCCAATATAAACTACAGTAATAAAGGACCTCTCTGGTCCTCATCAAATATAAGATAAGGACTCAGTCAAACATAATTTTGTGCAACTTTGTTTTCTCAAGGAAACCATGTATCCATGTTTACACAAAGATATTTACCTATACAATGCCACATTTAACTTTTACTATTTTAATTTACCTTATCTTATATATAATCGCAGCACAAACGTCTAGAATGAGGATGGAAGGTCTTTAAACTAACACTTTTACAAGATTATTCATGAAGCGTGAATAAGGAAACTAAGTGAGTATATAAGTTCTAAATGTTGTTAATATACATTATACCTCATGAAAATGTATCAAAATAGGCTAAAATCACTTGCATGAAAGCAGGTTTTGCTATGAAAACCATTTAAGCCGTGGCAGCCTATTTACGTTCTTTGTGAATCCCAGCACTAATCTTTATTCATTTAAGTAGTGAGTTAATATAAAAAAATGCTATCTTTAGAAATAAAGTATATTAACATTCATTTAAAAATATGAAAGCAATAAATACATGAATATGGGAACCTCGAACATTTGCGGTAGTAGAGACACAGGACACCTAAAGGCTAGATATTAGGTGAGAACCATGAGATCTCTAAACATAATGGAGACTCAGGCCAGAATAAGGTGAGTGGAACTGGGAACCCTACACCTCATAAGCCATCAATGCTAAAGTCGGCGCATAGCTATACCAAAAGAATGTGTGGGGGAGGCGACTCTGTATCTACAAATCAGCAGTGCTGACCAGGCCCATGTAGTTGGTCGTCCCCATGCAACTAGTGCAGATCAGAAATATCAGTGGGAGGCGAGTGCTTACATCTGGTTTTACTAAAACCAAACTACTTCATTTCTATAATCTAAGCTTTGAGTATAAAGTAGAAAACAAAAAAATACTTTATATTTATAATTTGCAGCACACAAGCTTTAATTTAAACTGCCGTTTAGAAAAATTTGAAGTATTACTTTATAAACTAATTTCTAAATAAAGTAGCACTCTGAGTGAGTAGGATGCAAATGGCCTACTGATCCTTGCAATGCAATGCCTGGGTTCGTGTTTTAAACAGTAAAACATGCAGAGGGGCTTCAAAAGCTATAGGCAGAACTTGGGATTTGCAGAAAACACACAAAGGTCTGGTCCCGTGAAGTAGGGACATGGAGTAATATGATGTGAGGGTTGACCAGTAATCACACGTATGTGCCCCATACAACTATCATTTTTAGCCAGCACCAGGCTCAAGGACTTTCCATGGGAGTCTAAAGCCCAAAACATTCTGAAATTTTGTCCAGCTTGTCTTAATCTATTTAACAAGCGATCAAGATAAAGTATACAAGCAGCCATTTCTGAAGTCACAAAACATTCTAAAAGCTAAACTAGATAAAATTTTGAGACTAAAATTTAAACCTTTCAAACCTAAGAAAATTTGGCCATGACCTAACCTTTAGGCTTGAAAATAACACCAAATGAGAAGAATTTTACATGCCCAAAGTTTGGCAAAGGCTGAATGTTGGTGCAGCATGTGGCTCTAGTAAGTATATCAACTTTTGCATGCAGCACAAGACCAAACAGATCCCGATTTAAAGTAAATGAAAAGAAGCAAATAGAGAAAGAATTTAAAATCTATCTCTCTCTCCCACCCATACATTAGTTAAAATACTTCTTACATATTTTATTTGTTATTTTTTTTAAGTACTATTGTGTGCCATGTGTGTTATTTAGATACATATTTTATATTGCCTCGTAGATAAGTTTAAATAAAAATTTTCTTTCTTTTGGTTCACTTATTTAATGACTAAATATCATTTCGACTTCAGAGATTTGGTAAAAATCTGGTCCACGAAGTCATGGCGTTATCATGAGAAGGCAGTAAAATGTAGTGACAGGCGTATGAATTTAGTGAAACTTTTAGGGTGCTAGAAATTCAGAGGCAGATTTAGCAGGCGTAGTCAGTTTAGATATACGAGGATCTAGAGAATTTTCTGGAAGCTACACAAGACAATTGTGATATTACCATGTTGACTATCTTTTAAAATTACATTAATTGCTATCAGCACTAGCACACATTTACAAGTCATTAAATAATTCTTTAAAAACTTTATAATTTCATCCTTACAATGGCATGGTGCGTATATATAGGTTATGTCTTGTGCACCTCATGGAATGGGGTGTTACACTTATCAATTTTTGTCTAAAGTGTAAAATAAAGTTCATAATCTATTTTCCCCTAAATATATGATATGGGATTCGATTAGGTGAAGCTTGAAATGTGAACTAGATGTTGTTGCTTTAGTGCTTCACTTCACAATAAATTTTTTATCTTTTATATATAATTTTAATAAAAAATATATTAATATTAAAATAACTACATTTATATATACATTTTTTCTTCAATTTTAATAACATGTATAAGCCTTATATATCCTTTTTTTTTCAATAAACTTTAAACTATTAATTTATTTATATAAATGGAATAAATAATTTTAGATATTAGTAATTATAATACAAATGTCTTTAAAAAATAAAATATATTGATACTAAATAAATATATCCCTATAAACGATTTTTTTTCAAATTTTAATATATTTTTCTTAATAAATTTTAAAATATTAATTTATTTATATAAAATGAAATAAATAAATAATATATATATATATACACATATACATATGTTATTTTTCAAATTTAATGTTATCACTATATAAAAACAAATAAATAATATTACAAATACTAAATTATATATTTTAAATTTTAGTTTATTTTTAAAATTTCTAAAAATACAATTTATATATTTATAATTTCACCGGTTCAATCGTGATCCGACCAATGAATCTTGAATTGAAAACTTTTTCGATTTGATGACCGATCTGATTTTTAAAATATTGAAAAAAGGTACTTATAAATATTAGAAAATATTAGTAGTATGTTGTTATTATTTCCTTTTTCTTATATGATAGTTTTAGGAAAATGTTGTATTTATATTAATAAGTTTATATTGATAGAAATAGCTTGAATCTTCACATATATGGATATATAGTCATGTACAAACAAAAAAGAATTTAAACATTGTGTTACAAATAGTGAAAACATAATTTGTAACATATAAACAAGTTTGTAAAGAATCAATCACAATTGCTATGATGATAGACTTGAATCAAAAGATGAAGACGATGATTGGTTTTGTAAGAGAATGGTTTTTTTCGGATTACGTACGTATTCTCAAAATAGGGAAGAGACACATAGCTTCAACGTAAACATATGACATATATATAGCCTATATACCAACCATCTCTTAAGGACCATAACCAAAATTATCCCTTTATTTACAAAATTGTCACAAGCCCATCAGTTATGACAAAATTAATAATTGGTGTCTACACATTTAGTCCATATTCTCCGATTGATATTTCCGAGAGCCCCTAATTAGACCAATACAGTAGATTACTCAGTCTGATTCACTTTGATGAATAACAATTCTATGTACTGTAATATTTGCATATGAGCCCAAATATAGAAAATTACTAACAATCCTCTCACTTGGGTCACATATGCTATCAGATGGAGCACATGATAAAATGATCTTGATTGAGCCCTCAAAATTTATGTCATTCACAAAATAGTAATATCTCTTTATACAGTCTGGTCCACTAATCAAACTAGTATAGGATTAAAGTAGTCCATGTCATTGCAATTGTAACAAGCCTAATAAAAAATCACAATACTAATACAATCAATGGCATAGATCATATATGTATGCGTAGTATGGAAATTACATGTAATGTCATTTGAATATGCCTATTTCCATCTATTCGTCTTTATAACTCAAAGGAGTTCTTATAATCACATTTACAAGCACCATATGCTAAATAGTTAGGTAAATTATGATTTCTTAATTTCACTGTTGTCAAAGACACACACACACACACACACACACATATATAGAATCCTTAAACCTTGTAGGTAGCATATTCTAATATTATATCCATATGTGTCAATTAACTAAAAACATAAATAATAAATACAAAGTCCCACAAAATGGGTACATCATCCAGAGAAGGACCCCCATGCTATCCCCATGCTCTTGAAACACCTTTGGTGGCATGCCCTTGGTGAGTGGATTAACTACCATGAAATTTGTGCTAATATGTTCAATTGACACTTGACCACTTTGAAGTCTTTCCTTCACTACTAGGAACTTGATGTCGACTTCGATGAACTGCAATTGTTCTTGGAATAAAATTCGACTTTATTATCATAATTAATCTTCAATGGTTTATCAATGCCATCAACAATATGCAGCCCGATGATAAAGTTTTGCAACCATAGCCCATGGTTGGATGCTTCATAGGAAGTTATAAACTCTGCTTCTAGGGTGGAAATAGCCATAAGAGTCTATTTGACACATTTCCAAGAAATTGCTCCTCAAGCTAGAATGAAGACATAGCCTGAAGTGGATCTTCTGCTATCCAAGCACCCACCAAAGTCGGAGTTTGAGTATCCAATGACTTCAAAGTGATCAGATCTTCAATATGTGAGCATAAGTATTTCGTTATTTTGCAAATGCCGCATAACCCATTTTGCTTCTTTCTAATGATCCAATCTAGGTTTACTTAGATATCTGCCCAACATTCCTACTACGTATGCCATATTTGAACGCATACATAGACTTCCTATAGTAGAAGCATTAGGGAATTTCCGCATCTCCTTTATCTCAATTTCAAATTTAGGGCATTGTTGCAAGCTAAATTTGTTACCTTTTTGCCACAAGTGTGTCCCTCGATGCACAATTCTAAATGTCGTACCTACTAAGCACATTTTTAATAGGGGCCTTTTGTGATAGCCCAAATATACCTCTTGAACAATCACAATGGATCTATATACCCAATAAAAAAGATGTATCACCAAGATCCTTCATTTCAAAATTATGGGATAGGAACTTCTTGGTTTCATTAAAGCCTTATCATTGCTTGTGAGCAACATATAACTACATAAAATAAAACAATAATGAACTTTCTCCCACTGAACTTGAGAAATATGCATTGATCCACAGAGTTCTCATTGCCAAATAAAGTAATCGCTTGATCAAAATTTCGACACCACTAACAAGAATTATCATTACAATAAAGCATTTGCACTTCTTCAATTTTCATACCAAGTGCTTTGAGTCATTGGACTCAAAATTATCTGGTTGCACCATGTATATTGTCTCTTTTGTTTCTCCATTGAGAGATGTAGTCTTTATGTCCATTTGGTGTAATTCCAAATCATAATGATATAAGTGTCATGATTACCCTAAATGAGTCTTTTGTTGAAACAGGTGAAAAAGTCTCCTTGTAATCAATGTCGCCCTCTTGAGTAAAGCCTTTGGCAACTAGACGATCTTTATACCTTTTAACATTACCTCTCGAATCCCATTTGGTTTTGAAAACCCATTTGCAACCAATCAATTTCGACCCTGTAGGCAATTCTACAAGGTCCCAAACTCATTATCCTCCATGGACTTTATCTCTTCCTTCATGGCTTCGATCCACTTATCTAGGGGGCATTGTTTAACTTGATGGAAAGATATAGGATCACTCCGATCATGTATATCAAATTCATGCTTTTGGAGATAAATAACATAATCATTTGAAATTGTTGATATCCTCTCTCTAGTAGATCTTCTTAATGACATTTCAATTTGAGGTAGTTAAGGTACTACCTAAATCATAGAAGGCAGGACCTCAACCTAAGTGTATGGTCCCTCTATATGTGTAAGAGGTAACAAGAATGTCTTGGTTCACTACATTTTATAGATTTGCAACTCTAATAGTGTTAGGAATTATTATCCTTTTTATTATCAATTGCAATAGTAGTAACCATGGTAGGAAGGCCAAAGCTTTCCTCTTCAAAGACTATATCCCTCACTTTATTGCTCCCACGGTCCTCAATAAATTTGGCATTGTTCATCTAAAAAATTGGACTTGTTTGAGGGGTCATAAAACTTTAAACCCATGAACCTTTCAGAGTAACCCACAAAAAAGTAGCTGATAGTTCTTGAGTTAAGTTTCCTCTCATTAGGCCCATATAGCTTAGCCTCAACTGGACATCCCTAGATGTGCAAATGCCTAATGCTAAGCCTTTTACCCATCCATAGCTCATAAGGGCTCTTTGTCATTGCCTTGTAGGTACCTTGTTCCGTAAGTAAACTGCAATCTTTAATGATTCACCCAGTAATGACTCTGGTAAGGAAGTAAAATCCATCATACTTCTGACCATGTCCTTTAAGGTTATGTTTCGTCACTCAGCTACATCATTTTTCTATGGTTTACCAAGCATGATATACTAAGAAACTATCTATATTCAGCCAAGTATTTAGCAAAATGTCTAAGACGTTGTTCCCCTAAACTATCAAATCTACCATAGTACTCACCACCTCGGTCAAACCTCACGACCTTAATTTTCTTGCTTAGTTGATATTCAACTTGGGCTTTGAAAAGTTTGAACATATCCAAGGATTGAATCTTTTCATGAATAAGGTACAAATAACCATAACGTAAATAGTCATCTAAGAAACTAACAAAGTATGCTTGACCATTCCATGAAGCCTTAGGAAATGGTTCACAAATATCTATATGTATTTGTTCCAAGACATTTTTACACCTATAAGCCTTTTTCCTTTTGTCAATGGTTTTCCATTTAACACGGTTTATGCATATGTCAAAATATGACATATCAAGGGGTTCAAGAATTCCTTGTGATATTAACCTTTCTAGGTGTTGTTTAGATATGTGCCTTAATCGTCTATGCCACAACATGGAGGAATTTTCATTAGTTAATTTTCACTTTGCACCAATGTTACTTATATGCATTATTTCATTGTCATTGGAAGTCATGATATTCAATCTATATAGCTTATCAATTAAGGAACCAATACCAATTAAAACTGGATTTTGAGAAGTACTAAACTTTCCATTTCCAAATGAACAATTGTAACCAAATTAGTTCAAACAAGAAATAGAAACCATATTCCATCGAAAAGACGATACAACAAAGGTACTTTCCAAATCTAGAAATACATTAGTTCCTAAACAAAGCCTAAATACACCAATAGCTTCCACTTTAGACTTTTTACCATTTCTAGTATAGATATATCTTTCACCATCAGTTGGTTGTTGGTGACTCTTGAGACTACTCTGCACAATGACACTTATGTTAGTAGTAGCACCAGTATTTATCCACCAAGTGTCATTAGGCACAATAGCTAAATTAAATTTTAAACTTACAAAGTTGAGACGTATACCTTTGTTGACACGCCACCTGGCATACTTGGGGGCAGTCCTTCCTCATGTGCCTCATCTTCTTGCAGAAGAAACAAGTGAACTCTTGTTATTATTTCTTTTGCACCTTATGCCCTGAAGCCTTAGGGTCTACAATTTCCTTACCCTTGTTTTTGTCGTTGGTCCTCTTTCTCTTATTGCTCAGATTCTGGGAGGTGGATGCCAAATAAGCACTCTCATATGTCTCATGCATTAGTCTCTCATCTTCTTGCATACATTGACCAATAACCTCAAAACTTCACTTCTCCTTTTGAGTGTTATAACTTATCATAAATGGAATGAACTGTAAGACCCGAGAAATTCCAATTTCTGGAAAAAGGGCAAAATCGTAATTTAGATCAAAAATCCGGAATTTATTCTCTAAATCTCGGATGATGAAACGGATTTCACTATTGGAATCGTCTCATGAAATCTAGCTAGCACGCTTAATTTCGTCGACCCGAGACAATGAGTTGACGCCGAGGCATCGCGTTCGGTGTCGTGAAAAACGCATTTCGATGCGACTTAAAGTCACATATAACACGTACTACGCCATGCGAACAAAGAGAGTAACGATTTAAACGACTGGCCGAGACAATGCCGAAACACAAATCGGAAAAGAGGGACATAAATTCGCCATTTTCAAATTGATTAAATGAGAAAGACAAAACACTTAATAGTTGTTTGTCTCCCACAATTCAAAAAGAAAAAAATGAAGAAGTAGTTAAGATGCAGAGAAGATGAAATGACGCTTAGAGTGAGAATGCTAGACTTCTTTGTAATCGTGAGATCCGATCGTCGAAGCCGCGAGCAAGCATGAAGTTACTTCACGCTGAGAGACCTATGCGGTGGGCAATCGATTCAGGAGTTTCGACAACTCAAGAGGTAGGGGTTTCTCCTACTGGCTTTATTCTTTATTTAAGTAATTTGTTAATGTTTGAGTTGAATGTAGGTCAGTGAGGGGGGTCGCTTCGATCGTCCCAAATTCGATCGAATCAAGAGTAATTTTTGAAACTCAAATGGTGCAGCCCGCGGATCACCACGGTTGAATTGCTGTTAATTGCATTTATGTGTTAATGCATGCTTTGATGTGTATGAGGCCGGAAATGGCAGTGAAATTCGGGTTCACTAAGTGAACCGATGATTTGTGATTTGCCGGGAATAGTAACCGAGGGTTTCATTATTCTCGAGAATAGTGTTCACAAAATAATTTTTGTGAAATAATGTGTTTGGGTGAGTAATTCAAATCGAGTTGCTTGTGTTTGATCATTAACCCACGTGAGCTAATTTTGATGTAATTGATGGTGAAATTACATGGCATGTTTGTGTGATTTAAATTATGTGAATATATGCATGATTATATATTTGCATGTGTTATAGAATTGAAATGCACCGAAGATCATAAAAAGATTCCATACAGACAAAGACCCCAGACGATAGATGGTGTGCATGAGGTAAATTTCAGATAATGGTTCGGGTTGTCTAAAAATAATGAATATATCTGGGATAGTCCAAATAAATATCAATCGTCGAGTCACCCCCAATTGATATACATCGGAGGGTGTCCATACATAATATCAATGGTCGGAGACGACCCAAATTGATATATATATATACATCGGAGGGTCAGTCTACAAACAAATAAAACTAAGGTTCTCATATCGCATTAAAGAAAAAGTGAGGAGTCAGATGACTTCGGATATGAGATGATCAGTTAGACATTCAAGTAGGATCACACATTTACTTGAATGTATGTTTTCATTGGAGCATTGCATATGCACTTAGGTGGAGAGTAGCCCACTTAGGGTGATTCCACTACTGAGCATTAGCTCACCCTGTCAAGGATATTATTTTACAGGTATAGGGAGCGTGTGAGGAGACGGCTCATCCTAGAGATTGAGTTTTAGAAGAAAGCCGGAATGTGGCTTTGATGGTTTTACATGTATTAGTATCCTAGTATTTTAATATATGTTGTATAAGAGTAACTTTGAACTCTTGAAACTATTGGATATAGTTGGTTTATATTGATGATGAGTATTGTGGTATGGGTCCAAGAGGCCGTTTTTACTCAGATATAGATATCATGCATTGATGTCGACGGGGGATGTGTTATATTACTGTGTGTTGTATTTGGTAAAGCTCCGTACAAAAAGAGACTCGCCTGATTATGAGATGTCGGGTCACCCGACATTCACGAGTGTTTCTGTGGGTTGACGGGTAGTCAACGGACCCCCGGGATCGGGGTGTTACATGAACGGTGAAAGGAGATATATCAAGATTAAGTGCATGAGGATGCTCTCATACATCTCTAAGTTTAGTGCCTTAAGCCTTGTTATTAGATTGGACATCTCCATGATGTACTCTCTAATGTTTCCATTTCCTCTATACTGCATTAGAGTCGGGCAATCATGATGGCCGCCAATAGCGGGCCGGGCCAAAACTCCGGCATGGTTAAAATTCGCCCCATTTTCGGGCCAGATTTTAAGAGCTTCCACCGCCCCTAAAAACCGGTCGGTCGGGCCAAATAGCTTCAAGGCAAAAATTCCTGGCCGGCCGTCAGCCATATTGCTCACAATTTCAGCCCTGCCAGCCAATAATTTAATTGTCTGTACCCCGTCCCAATTCGAGTGGACCTGCCAGCTCCACCGGTCGGGCTAATTTTATACTTAACTGTATTGAGACAAACGAGAAGGAATAGTAGTTATCTCAACCTTTTCACTAGCGGTGAATCAGTCTACAATCTGTTTGAGGAAAGACTTGACATCTTCCTACTCAAGGATTAAGCCCTTGATGGATTCTAGAATGGACAACTTCATGATCATAAGACTCATGCGATTGAATCGTTCCCATTTCTCAAACACAACCTTCTACTCAATAGTACTTTCTCTAATAAGAAGTTCAGGACGATCCTCCCTAAACGCATGGTCTAAATCCATGTAGCCCAGTGATTTAAAAACCAGACCGGTCAGACCATCAACTAGGCACAAAACTAGTCTGGTTCACCATACAAAACCTTTTTAGCTTCGAATTGGACGTGAACCACCCAAACCGATGGTCAGACTAGTGAACCACCTATATCGGGCAATTCTTAGCAAACCAAGCGGTCCAATCATATATTTTTTTTGAAACTTTTTTAAAAGTTAAACGATGTCGTTTTGGATTAAGAATTTTCTTGTTCCTTCCCCTTTGAATTCGATCTCCCTTCTCTCTCTCAACTCTCAAGGCTTCCTTAATTCATCCCTTTCCTACTCCGGTGGCAACAGCGACAACATCTCCTCCTCTCCTCCAACTTCGGTGGTGGCAGTGTGTCTTCCTCCAACTCCGACGATAGCAACATCAGTAAATCCGATTGGTCTAGGTAAAACTCTTACCCTACATCCTCAACGACCCCCCTTCGATTTTTAGAAATCCTTTCACCCAAGTAAGGAACCGATAATTTCTAATGCAATTTTGACTCATTTGAGAGCCCCACTGTAACACCCCGAATTAGACCCTAGTAGTTTTATTGCAATTTTGTAATATAAGAAAAGGAAATTTGGCATTTTCGGAAATTTGAGTATTAAGGGTAAATTGGTAATTTGTATGCTAAGTTAGAAATTGAATAAGTTGATTTGCAAATAGATTAAAAAGGAAGGACTAAATGAAAAAAAAAGAGGAACTTTGAGCAAAAATGGATGAGACCAAACATGGTCTTAGAATATGTCATTTTTTGGCTTTGAAGGTTAGGGCTTTATGGTCGAGAAAGAGAGAAAGGAAGAAGAGAGAAGAAAATCCGGTTTGAATTCATGTTTGGAACTTTGGTTTGAACATCTCTTTGTTTGAAACTCTTGTATTTGTTAGTATGGGAACCTATTTTCATGGATTTGTTGGTTAGAAACCCTCCTATTTCTTTGCCTATGTGTTTGGGGTCAAGAACCCTATCTCTCGCATAAAGTGATTCAGGTTGGTTCTAGTTCAGATTTGTGGTCGGTTTTGAGATGGGTTAGTTTCGTTAGAAGATTTGGTGAAATGGCCACTGGCTATTTATGCAGAACAGTGTGACTATCGGTACGGGAAAAGTTGAGTATCGGTACTTTAATGGGTTTTAGCTTCAGAGGATGTTGAGTACCTAGATTTAAGTTGAGTACCGCACTAAAGTTGTTTTTGGTCTAGAGGATGTTAAGTACCAGTACTAAGAGTTGAGTACCAGTACTCAAAGTGATTTAAGGTCCAGATGATGTTGGCACTGCACAAAGCTGGCACCGCACTTAAAGTGGTCTAAGGTCCGTAATGTTAAGTAACAAAACGGAAGATATACCACTCAAAGCTGTTGCGTTCAGGTAATCGGTTCCACAACCCTGTTTTTGTTTTGTTCTTCCGCTATTCCAAATGAAAGGTCAATACATGTATACGAGTTGTGTGAAATTGCTTACTCCGCCCCAAGAAAGCTTCTCGCTTCCGCCACGATCCAGCCGCTAAGCAAATATTGTTCGTTTCTACACTCCCCGCCATGCTACCGACACTCGTTATGGAAGGCACGCTCTTATTGCTCGGCACTTACCAGTGCTACGACACTTCTATTACGCGGCGCACGTCATGATAAATGCTACAAGACTTACTAGTGCTACAACACTCTGCTACATGGCAGCATCGCCTTCCGATTAGTGCCACGACACTCCGCTAGTGCTACGACACTTCAAGCATGCAAGCAGTATGTTCATGTTCAAAGATTATACCGTATCTTCGGGTACCTATTGTTTTGTGTTCCTCTCATTCATTGTTACAAGTCTATGCATACAAATACTTATATGTTGTCTATTTGAATAATGAATAAGAAGAAAGCATAAGAAATCAGTTATGTTCTGTAATGTATCTACAGGTACCTCTGTACAAGATCTCTGTTCTGAACTCCTACGGGAGATATAAAATTTCGTTATAAGAATTATGTTATATAAAAACTCTGTTATAGAATTCTGTTATACGTAAACTCTGACATATAAGAATTATGTTATATGTATCTTGTAAATGTGGACCGCTCTAAGTGGTCATATCTGTTATTTGTTTCCCATTAAGCTATAAGCTTAGCACGGGTGTTTCATCCGTGTAGGTATTAAAGAGGACATCTGAGACATTCTGCATCCGCCATGGCCAACACAGCAATAGGAGCTCTTATGATGTAGGTTTTTGATTTTTGGTTTTGTAATGTAAATGTAAAGTTTTTTGTAATAGTGGCATTTGTATAAGTACAAGTAAAAGGGACTCAAGAATATGTACAGGACAATTTAAATACTACTACGGTGGTGGTATTAGAATTTTTATTTCCTTATGGTTTTAAATATGAAATGAGCCCACCAATGTCCGAAAAGCAAGTTAAGGAGTCTCAGTACCATGTCGCGCCCCCTATCTTCGCCTAGGCAGGGGTAAGGGCATAACACCCACTATATTGAATCTATTGATATAATGTTTTTAACCCATGGTACTTGATTTTTTTTCTTTCTACACTAATATGATTTCTCCACTGATCTGAGTTTTACCTTACCACATATGCATTTTCCATCCACACATTTGAAGGGAAATCCTTGACACACTTTGCTACAATCGATCATCCTTGGACATTAGAAATCCCCCCTCGCATCAGTTTTCAAGATTCCCTTGAATAGTAAACCTACCATTCAACATGGGATAATGGTAACTTCTTTTTTTAGCATAAACACATAAGATCAAGATATAAAACAATGAGATCGAAATTAACTACAAAGTAATTGAAACTCGACAAACATCGGCACCACAAGTTGGGGAACTTTGGTCTCTATTTCCAAGTTTCTTGCATTTAACATTAGAGTGCCCATAATAGATAGTTTTGTTTATGTATATGAGTGATTGATACCTTGTGGCAAATGCTTGAAGATTTGATGGTTTACCTCTTCTTGAATCAGGTGGTCTAGATCAAGTGAGATGAGAATATATACATAAATTTTACTTTTATTCTTGTAATCATTTGTCTTTATGATCATTTTGCATATGTAATTGCTTGTGCTCCACTTTTTATATTATTTGACACTTTCAACAATTTCAATGAGTTCCAACATATTTAAGTACAAAGGTTACAATCTAAGGAAGTAACAATGAAATTAGGTTCCTGGGCAGAGTGGCAAATTTAGTGGTTTAAACCATCTTAAACTTTTGTAAAGCTTTAGCTTTAGTGGTTATTTTTTGTGGAGTGTCCCAAAGTGGAATATGGTCATAGCTATCTCAAAATGTAGTTTGTTCAATGTGCTAATCAACTCAAAATGCAGTGTCATTTTTGTTTTGTCTTATGGGAAGGTGTTCATGATCATATCAGAATTCAGGCTTAAGAAGATCCCCCATCAACTCATTTTCATTGTGATCATGTTGTTTTGACATCACCTCTTGCATTATTAAAAGGTCATCAAAGCACGTATTGATATGACAGAGAAAAGAGAAAGAAAATTAAGAAAATTTTCAGGCTAAAAAGATGAGGGAGAGGTGTAACGCCTTGAAAATACTCTAACAGATTTATAACATGTTTAGGGTATAAAATAAATTAAATTGTATTTTTCCGGCGTTTAAATTGCTAAAAATGAAGAATAATAAAAACCTAAAAATTATATAGGAGTCAAGATAAATTTGGTAAAAATGTCAAATGAGGACCCAAGGGTCATAAATGAGAAGTGTAAATGCCAAAATGAAAATGTGATAAAGTGTATTGAAAATGAAAGTGAACAAAGCCTTAAAAATGCAAAACGAAAGAAGAATTTGTATTAGCCAAACAAGGCTTAGTGAAGGATTTTGATTAAAGACCAAATATTGTATTTGATATCATTTGGCACATTTGGCAAAAGAAGGAGAGAAAGTGCTAGGGCTTTTTTGGTTGTCAGGAGGGAGGAAGATTAGTGGTATTTGCTCCATGAAATCAAGGATTAAAGTGATCAAGAGGAAGAAGGAAGATTGGTGTTGAAGAATCAAAGATTTAGTGCAAGAAACTAAATTCTAACTTTCCACGTCGTGTTTCGGGCTTAGAAAGAACCCTAAGTTGGTATAAAAATGATGTTGATTGGTTTATTTCAGTTTTGGGGGTTGCTCTAAGTTGTTATATGGTTGTTTGGATTGGTGTTGAAGAATTTTTGTATGAAATAAATGTTGGGGTTTTTAGGGGAAATGCTATTAAAATTTTCCAAAACTCATATTCTTGTTTTGGCCATAACATGGCCATAACTCATCCAAATTGAGTGATTAAAATTACTGGGTAAAATAGACTTATAGGAAAACAAATCTCTCTGAAATAAGTATATCCAAATTTGAACCCCATTAGACCCAGAAATTCGTCAAAGCGAGGCTCTATTTTCAGGTTAATTCTGGTTTAGTTCTGATACAGTTTTGGTGTTTCGGAACAGTTTTGGTATTTAGGTCATAAGTTGAGTTTCATTCATTCAAATTAAGTGATTAAAATTTCCAGGTAAACTATACTTCTAGGAGAACAAATCTCCCTAAAATAAGTGTATCCAAATTCCCGACTCCATTAGACCGAAAATTCGCCAAACAGGCTCGTTTGAGTCAATTTTGGTTCCGGGCCCGATACAATTTGATGTTTTGGAACAGTTTTGGTATTTAGGCCATAAGTTGAGTTTCATTCATCCAAATTGAGTGATTCAAATTTTTAGGTAAACTAGACTTCTAGGAGAACAAATTTCTATGAAATAAGTATATTCAAATTTGGACCCTATTAGACCCAGAAATTCGCCTAAAGGGAGATCTGTTTTTGGGAAAATTCTGGTTCTTTGTTGAAAATAGAATAGTCCTGGATGTTTAGGACATATCTGAAGTTTCGGTGCTCTGAATTGAATGATTCCAATTTCTGAATAAAATAGATTTATAGAGGAACAATGGACTTAAAGGAAGTGGGTAAAATATGGCTCATTTGTTCCTAGAAAAATTTTACAAGTGAAGGTGTGTTGGATAGAAAACAACCCTAACTAAAAACCTAAATAAGTCAACCAATATTGTTCTCTAATTGTGATGAATTAGGGGTTGGCGACGAGGAAAAACTGAATTGAAGTCGAGATTTCGATGATAGAATCGGCGCGACTTTACCTTTTGTCTGCTCTCCATTCTTCTCTTCTTATTTCAAGTATCAAATTGTTTGCGCAATTATTGAAATGTTTCACTAAAATCGTGATACACTTATTTTAAGTGATTTGAGAAAAATTAATTGTGAAATGATTGCCATGAAAGTTGCATGAGTATTGAAATGTGCTATTTTGAGTGTAAAATGTATATACCCTATTGTAAATTTCTATGACTGATTTTAATGCCCTTAATAGAATGTTATTCGTCATATTCGAGTTAAGGATATATTGGTATACCAATAAGGGTCAAACTAGTGGTACTGTGAACGAACGTAATGTAGTGTCACTACGATTCATAGCCTAACGGGACAGTATCGATAGTGTTCACAAAATGATTTTTAATAACCAATCAGCAGCCTAACGGGACCGTATCGTGTTATAAACCTTTTATACCTAAGATGCGTACTTCAACTGATCATAAGGTTAAAGGATTCGTTATCCTACGCACCGAAAACATTGGCTAAATTCGTTTAAGGACAAAATGATAAGAATATTTGTCAAATGCATGATTTGAGTTTTGAATGAGTTATTGCATATGAAAGTGTATATTTGGAATGATTAATGAAGTGTAAAGGAATGTATATGAAATAAATATATACATCGGAGTTGTATTGCATTTGATTATTCAAGGTTCAAAAGTATTGTTAGAGAAATCGCACGATTTGTGTTAAAAATGTTTCAGAGAATTATATAGAACCACTAAATATGAAAATGTTTAGCGCGTTGTTTTTATCATCGCACAGGTACCGAGTGAACATGTTAAAAAACAAAGACCGTGCAAGTGCAAAGTCATCGTCAAAAGCCGCACGGAGTAAAAGTAAAGCTCCAACCATGCATACATGAAACCCCATTTGATACTTTTTGTATTAAAACTATGTTGTGAAAATGAACTCTGATAAATGTTTGTAAATGTTTTTTATATTTATAACGGCTTATAATGCCGTAATGTATAAAGGTGGGAAATGGAGCAAATTCGCATATAATGCCATATTGAATGAAACGTGTATCGAGAACAATATGATGGGCCCCCTTTAAGTTAACGTGATATATATGTATATATTTTCATAAGTCCTTTACAAATGAGTATTTGAAATATGTTTTATTGAGAAAACGAATTGCATCGTGGATTCAGAAAGAGAGGACTCGAGTCCCGAACTCATCGCATCCGGGTCAGGTCGAGCCTGCATCGCGCAAGCCTCACAAGAGGTGGGTGCTACTGTTAAAATTTCAACTAAAAACTTAAGCCATGTACATGATGGAGTTAGTAAGTAGCTCTTGGGACACCCAAGGGATTCTTAATTCTTCTTCTTCTTCCACTATAAGTCTTGGGGCAAATAGTCTGTTTTACCATTTAAAAACATTACCTTGTATGGGTATTTTTTTTGTCTTTTTGGAAGAAATCATTGCAAGTATATGTGATTCAAACACAAACCAAGGGTCCACATCAAATATAATTATGGGCCAGACCTTGCTTCAACTAAACCCACAAAGCATTAATCCTACAGGCTAAAACTACATATAGCGAATGAAATCTGATTACTTTCAGAAGAAGATTTCATTATGATTCCCATGTTTAGAAGATTCACTAGCTAGCCTACTTGCTCCTTGCGTCTCTAGAATGTACACTCAGCTAGATCATGTAGAGATTGAGCTTAGAAAATGCCATATCTTCTATCAACTTGGAATCAAATATGCCTTTCCTTACATCATCAACTTGTGTTCCTTATTGGCCAGCCTTGCATTCTTGTGATGTTACTAGCTTTTACTTCAACAAAGTTGTTGATCCCATTTAGTCGTCCCTCCTAATTGCACAGGCTTGAACCACCTTATTGAAATATGTCATCTTCTGTCAACAACTTGTCATGAATAAATATTTATCACTTTCTTGCCTTTTTTGTTTATAAGACATACATTTCAACTATTTTTGTCTTGGTTTAAATACATTGATAACTACATCTATGTTTCTATGAATAACCCCAAAAAACAATGTCTCATCAAACAAATGGAAAACATTCTACACAAATTAGAGGAATAGGGTGGGATACCAAAAAATTAATCTAGTATTTTTTTTCTTTCTACACAAACAATTTTGTGAAATGGCTTCACCTTTTTTGAAAAATTATTTTATGTACCATGTTCATGCTTTATTTTTAGTTTCTTACATAATGAATTTTCTGTATGTTGTTGAAATGCAATTTATCACATTAATGCCATTATTATGAATTTTACAAATTGATAGGAAAATGGAATCAAACTTGACTCCAATCTCTAGTCAAGATTCAACATCAAATTCACATTCTATTAAAGCAAGACCGACCCAACATGAGAGCATGTTTATGAAGAAATGTATTCAAATGGAAGGAAAGTTTTCATATGCATGTATTGCAAAAAGGTTACTAAATGTGGGAGAATTCATAGATTGAAACATCTTGCTGGAGTAAAAGGGGATATTGGACCATCTAGATCGATTCCTCTTGATGTTAAATACCAAATGGAGAATTCCTTACAAGAGGTTGTAAAATCCAAGAAAACATCTCAAGTGGCTTATGAGTTTGAAAATCCATATGGTCCAATGTGTCACAATTTGAAGGGGATGAGCAATAAGATGAAGAAGAGGTTCAACAAGCAAAAAATCCTACAATACCATAAATGAATGGAAAAAAAAATCAATTGATAAGTATTTCGCACCAAGAACTACTCAAGGGGCTCAACCTTCAATTAAGAGTACATTAGCGGGGAAGGAAGCTATTTGGAGAGCATATATGGCTGTTAGGATATTTTTTTTAAGATGTATGCATCCCTACTAATGTTGTGGATTCTTTCTACTTCAAACCAATGTTCGATGCTATAGCTACAATTGGTCCTGGCTATAAGGATCCAACCTACTATCAATTGTGAGTTAATCTTTTAAAGGATGTCAAGAAAGAAGTTCAATCACTTGTGGATTCTTATCTTGAAGCTTGGGAAAAAGTTAGGTGTACAATAATGAATGATGGTTGGCCAGATAATAAACACAAAACACTCATCAACTTCATGGTTTATTTTCCCCAAGGAATATTATTTGTGAAGTCTATTGATGCTTCAGATATTGTGAAAGATGCAAACAAGTTGTTTCTACTATTTGATGAGATTATTACATGGGTTGGTCCAACCAATTTAGTTCAAATGGTCATTGATAATGCAACAACCATGGTTGCAGAATATTTGATTTCACAATATAAACACATTAATTGGTTAACTTGTGCATCTCATTGCCTTAATTTAATCTTTAAGGATATTTGTAAGTTGTATCATATTGCTAAGCTTGCAAGACGTGCATCAAAGGTAACAATTTTTGTATATAATCATGTAGCTTTATTAAGTTGGCTAGGAAAAATAAAAGGATGGACAAAGATTTTCCAACCTGGTGCAACTCGCTTTGCTACTACATCATTGCATTGAAGAGCCTTAATGATCACAAACATGATTTGCAAGCTTTGATGACTAGCAAGTTCTTTGTAGACTCTAGATCTTCAAAAGATGATAAAAGTAGAGTTGTGGTTTCTATCATCTTAGACCACGAGTTTTGGAATGATTATTTAATAGTTGTGAAACTCATGGCTCCACTTGTGCGCTTATTGCATATTTCTGTTAGTGATGAGATACCTTCGATGGGATATGTGTATGAAGGCATGTACAGGGCTAGTTTGGGCATCAAGAAGTTGTTTAATCATAACAAGAGACTATAGAAGTTGTATACAAATATCATAAAGCAACGGTGGGATGAACAACTTTGCAAAAGCATTCATTTAGTAGCTTATTAGACGAATCCATGTTTTTAATATGATCAAGAAAAATTTTGTAACAAGCTTGAAGTCATTGAATGTGTCATGGATAGAATTGATCAAAAAGTCATCAAAGGCAAAAACAAATTAATGAATGAGTTAAAGTTGTATCGTGATCGATTGGAAAGTTTTGAAAGAGAGCTTGCCTATTCTTCACGTGAAATACAACATGGTAAATGCTACTTCATTTATTAATTTATTTTTAAGTAGCTATACTTTAATATATACTAATATTCTTTAAAGTATAGATTGTTATATTTTTAAACTTACCAATGATTTTTTTTCTCCTTTTTTTCATGTGTAATGAAAACTAGATGAATGGTGGAGGTTACATGGATATAGTACACCAAATTTGCAAAAGTTAGCAATTCAAAAATTGAGCCAAACTTCAACATTTTCTAATTGTGAAGGAATTGGTCTGCGTTTGAACATATACATAACAAAAAAAGAAACAAATTGGAACATCAAAGGCTGAATGATCTTGTATACATTCATTATAATTTGAGTTGAAAAATCAGTATAAATATTTCCTTAGTTATTTTGATTATGAATATTATTTGGATAGCTATGAATAGTCAAATGTTTTTCTTTTTTATAAGAAAAGAAGTTATGATCCTATTGACTATGCATGTATTGATGAAATCGAATTTTGGATAATTGATGAGGATGAACCGAGAGAATTAGATCTTAAAGAAATGGAAAATCTTCTGTATAAGGAAGGGTCTCTTCCTATAGAAGTTGAACGTTCAAGTTTAGCTACTCAAATTGGTTAGAAGAATTTATTAAACTTATACATTTTAAATTATTGTTATTTTACTTTTAAAATGATTTCTTATTGATACATATTCCTTGTCTTTTTTGTTGATGATATGGATGATGGTGGCGTGGCTTTAGGAGTAGAGATGGCAAATGTGTCCGTATCCGTGGATTTCCGACCCGATCCGATCCGGTCAAACAGTAGAAAAATCCGTTGACTGGATAATGGATATGGATAAAATCCGATTTTTTTGAATGGATATGGATTGGATATGGATTTAGGCATATCCGATCCGAAACCCGTATCATATCCGACCCCAAACGTGTGTAATATTTGAATTAATATTTGAATGTTATAATATCCGATACAATATTTGAATTAATTGTAATTTGTAATAACACTATATAATATGATATGATCTCACATTACTAATTCAAATATTTAATTGCCTATTTTTTTAAAAATCCTAATTAGTAGTTAGAAATGAATACTAAAATATACAATGTAAACCCCAAACCTAACAATAACATTATAAATTATAAATCTAGTCCTAATTGTAATTTGTAAATCCTAACGTAACATGCTAACATTGTAAACCCTAACTTCTTAACACAGTAAATTCTAAACTTATAACACTACAAACCCTAATTTGTTGATAAGCTCTCATATACCATAATTAATCATTTCATTATCCTTCCCAAGCCGTGGACCTGACATATCTCTTCCAAGATGTTTGAGCTAGCCATTCTTGGAATCACCCAAAGAGACTTGATAGTCGCTGATACGTAAGAAGCCCCTCCCGCTGTATGCAATTAAAACTATGTGACTCTTTAAACTCTTTACCCATCGGGCTCTATCTCGCTCTCGCTGTGGCATTTAGTCGACACCTCCTCTTGAGCAGAGGAAAGTCCGACAAATGCGATCTTCTAGGCCTCGCTGATTTTATCCCTAAATCCTAACCTTAATGTAACACCACAAATTTTTAATTCTAATATTGTAAATTTAATTTTAACACTTAAAGTTCTAATCAAACATCACTAACCCTAACTCTAATATCAAGTATAAATCTTAATCTAATATAAAGGAGGAAAGGAGGAAGAAAGAAGAGACAGAGAGGTTTTATGGAAGATAGCCTCGCGCTTTTTGATAGAAAATGAGTCTATACTTGAAGTCATTTACATGTAAGCATAAAGGCACCAATTTGCACATCCGGAAAAAAAAACCACTTTGATTTATAAAAGAAAACACTCATTCCGATATGTTTGCTCGTGGAAATCTCAAAACAAGCTTGTAGTTCAGATCACGCCAAAGCATTAAAGCAACTCTTAGATCTATTCCTTCATAACATTCGGATGTGTTAGTGATTTGGTATTCTACTTTCTTTATTTTAGATCGAGTAGCTTAATTCATGCATCCATTGTAATATAATATTGTAGTTGCATTGTCGAACATTACCAATCTAAAATATATATATCATGTTCTAATATTATATGATCAATTCATCATGCTTGTGCTTAAATGTTGAGATTCATCATGCTTGTGTTTAAATGTTGAGATTCATCATGTCAGGTGTCGAAATATTAAGTCTAGTGCCGGTTCCATGAGTGGAATTAAAATAATAATAATAATAATAATTATGCAAGTAGCAGCCGGTGGAGAATGTAAGTTGTAGCTTGGTTGTTTGTAGAATAAAATATTAATTGTGATTGGTGTATGAAATATTTGCTACAGCCATGATAATAATTTTATTTTGTAAAATGGTGTAATGATGGTTCTGAATTAAACCAAATAAAAAAAAATAAAGAAAAGGGAAAGAGACTGGTTTTTGTAAAGTAAATTGTAGTTGTGATACAGCCATCTGAGCCATGTAAAGTAAATGATTTTTCAGAATTCTTTTATTTTCAACTTGTCCATTTACTGTATTTCTAGACTAAAAATTTGATTTGACCTGTTTGTAATACTTTTTTTTTTTAATTTCCAATAATTTTATACCATTCTAGATTTTTTTTTTAATTATTGGTTTTTGTAAAGTAATTGTAGATGTGGAAACAACCAAAAGTTTTGGAATGTCCTTGCTTTTACCTTACCGCACATCAGAGTATGTTTTGTTGAAAATAAATTATTAAACGACTTTAGAATGTCTCATTGATTTTTTTTTCCGTGATTCTAGACATCATGAAATTAACTTTGACACATAAAATGTGCTGAGATATATTCTTTAAAGATGAGGCATATTTTTCTCAAGTTACACCCATCAAGTAAGGATCACTCGATCTATGACCCGATTTTACATTATTCTTTATTTGTTTTATTTTATTTTATTTATTTTCTCTCATTCTTTTCCAAGTTTTCACTCTAAAAAATTCAATTGCCTTCATTTTTTCAATTTTTTACCTATATTTTGTATGAACCACTATACTAGTTCTAGGAAAATTCTCATTTGGCTGAATACGACAAAAGTAGTTGGGATTTGTGATGTTTTATTAACTTTAGACTTTAGTTTATATTCCTAAATTCTGGCGAATCATGAAGCTATAACTAGTGTCATAGGTTAGCAAAATATGTCTTAGTGTCGCATGGATAAACTGGAGTATCCGTGAGAATATCCAAATCCACATGGATAGGATATGGATTTAGATTTTTTTTTATCCGTAGTATATGGATATGGATATGGATATATTATTTTTATTTAGGATCGGATATGGATTTTGAAAAATCCGATTCAAATCCGATCCGATGCCATCCCTATTTAGGAGTTGATTTAGAGAACTTTAGTTTTCCATTTACCCAATTTGACTTTGCACATCCTAATTTTTCTAGTGAATGAAGACTTTTATTTATATTTTTATGCATGAACTTATTAATATGAAAAACTCTTCATGTTGACATTTCATATGTTGAGTAACTATGTAAGTGTTGTAGTTGACATTTATATTATGGATGATCTTAGTAATTCCTTGATAATTATATCATTGTTAATTTATTACTCATGTGTAGAAGTAGAATATTTATGACACATACCTTCAACATAAATATATGATATATATTTATAAAATTATCTCATCTCTTTATTTATAAAATTGTCATAAGCCATTAATTATGACAAAATTGATCATCAATCTACACATTTTGGTTCATATTCTTGATTGATATTTCCGAGATCCCTCAATTAACCAATACAATAGATCATTCAATTTGGCTCACTTTGATGAATAGTAATTCCATGTGCTATGATATTTACATATACGCCTAAATATAGAAAATTACTAACATATATTTGAGTTTAAAACTTAGTACATGATTTGGAAAACGAACTCAATAATTTAAATCGATTTAATCATTTCATTTAAGTTATTAAGTAAATTAAATAAATTAAGAATAGTTGATAAAATGACTTAATAATATGACATAAAGTAAAAATAATATACTTAATAAAATAATTTAATGATATGACTTAAAATAAAAATATAATTTTTTTAAAAAGAGATAAATTTATTGATTCAGATTAGTAATATAATTGATAAAAACACAAAATCAAAAGTGTTAGAAATTTTAGAGGATGACACATCATCTAGGTTAATAGAAAAAATGATCGACTCAATGCCTATATAATTGATAATCTAAAAAAGCATAGAATACCTAAGATTTCAAATCTGCAGTATACTGATGAACATGATTTGATTTAATGAGTCTATCTGATCGAATTTTGTTATCTGAATTATCAACGTGAAAATCCCCAAGAAGGTAACAGTTGACGACAAAACACACTGTTACACATTGTAACAAGTCGACGACAAAACACACTGTAACAAATCGGCGACAAAAACACAAAAAACAAAGGTAAACTCATATTGGTGTGGAAGAAACCAATTTGTTGGAAAAGAAAACTCAAATATAGGGAAGAAACGATAGAATTTGTTATTTCAGGCCAAGAGTATCTAAAAAAATCACCCCTCTTGTCTAACAAAGAAGGGCTTGAAAGAGATAACAAAGGGAATGGTGGTTAGGGCTTCCAGAAAGAACAAAGGGTGTAATTGAATGATTCTTTGTCGAGGATAAATAAAAAATAATTTTAAATAATAAATAAAGTAATTAAGTTATTCTTAATCTGTGTCTTTATTTTATTCTTTACACTCTTTTGTTTTAATGACCATATGTCTCTTTATATTTGTTGTTGTTCGATTTCCTTTGTCCTATATATAATTTATAAGGATAAAATGTATCAAGTTGATGATTTGAAATATAATCTAAGTTAATTATTTGGATGGAAACTTGGTTATGTTAACTACCATATTTTGTGAAATACATCAAAGAAAATATTTTTAAAAAAATTAAAATTAAAATCGAGGACTTTGCTTTGACATTATCTCATAACTTCTTAAAAATAATAATAATTACTATGATAATTATTTCTATCTAATAATAATATTAACTAGGGATAAGGTGTATAAATGTCTAACTTATGACGTCGTCATAAACTTGTACATATGGACAAACAGGTGTTAAAATACTGTTAAGATGAAGCACCATGTGAATAGCTCTCATCTATCCATCTATGTAAGTCTATGATGGCAAGAGAATAAATGAGTTAAAAAACTAAAGTCGATGATACATGTGGACTCGAAAAAAAAACTCATAAATTAAATTGGATATACAACTATAAGTCAGGACATTTATACATCTTATTCTATATTAAATTATGATATATATATATATATATATATATATATATATATATATATATATATATATATATATATATATTTAATGATATGATAACTTTTTTATTTGCACAAATATCTTGAACTATAACTTCTCATTAAATTACTAACTACACGTGTCACTTTAAAATCAAAATCTTATGTTAACATTATATAATTCCCCATGATTGACCTTATTTAAAAAAATATATAACTATTATAGATTTAAAGATACAAGTTGTATTTATATTAAACAACTTGTCTCTTTAGATCTATAATAGTTATATATTTTTTAATCAGGTCAATCATGGGGAATTATATACGTAATAAAAAAAAAAAAAATATATATATATATATATATATATATATATATATATATATATATTTAATGGCACGAGCACTTTTTATATGCACAAGTATCTTGAATTATAAGTTCTGCAACATATAACAAATTTTCATTAAATTACTAACTACACGTGTCACTTTAAAATCAAAATGTTAGTTAACATTTTATAATTCCTTATTAAAAGAATTATAACTATTATAGATTTAAAGATACAAGTCTTATAAAGATAACGGCATTGGTGTTCAGCTTAAATTGCAATGCACAAAATATGATATACTAGAATAGCGTAAGTGTACACATAACTGAAAAGTAATATAATGAAAATAGAGTATCGATCCCTCAAAGAGTTGGGATGGTAATTACTAAAATTAGAATGCCTTTTCTTTATCCGAAATATGAAATTAAGAAACTGAATTTGAAACCTAAACTCAATTACCAAGCTGAAGGTAAACACTAAACTATCTCAATTCAATTAGAAGAAAAGATGGATATATGATGGATCTAGGGTTTTGACTTCAATTGATCAACCCCTAAGCAGTTGGTCTGATTCCCCTTCGATTGACATTTGAATTGATTACTAATGGTAAGCCTCACGAAGATAATTGTGAATCTCGCTTGATAACTCACAACCTATCTTTAGGATTTAGGTATTTTACATCTTTACTCAACCCAAAATCCTAAGAATGCAATACACTTAAGACGACTAAAATTACCACATAAAACCCATGAGTATCTTTAGTTAATGGCGAATTATGACATTTCACCTAGGTCTAAACTGTTATTCATTTCTCAGATCCCACAACAAGCCACAATTTGAATTGATAGTGATCAAGTATCAGTTAGCATTAAGAATGAGATAAAACATTTAGCATATAACAATCCAAATGACAAATGAAATAGAAATCAATACCAAATTACAAAGTTCATGGTCAATTTATACCAAAACCCTAGAATATGAAACTAGAACATCCTGAGGAGATAAAAGGACATCCAGATGAATGAAAACATATAAAGTAAAGAGGAAACTTTGGTAATGATGTAGATATTCAGCCTTTCGTCTCTGCCTCTTCTTATCTTCAAACTCTTCAAGCCCTAATTCTCTCCAAAATTGCCTTAGAACAAACCTCATAACCCCCTAATTTCCAAATTAGGGTTCTTTCCTTTTATATCCTAAGGTTAGGCTTCCACTTATCTGTAAAAAAATAGGTTGAATATCGTAGTGTCGCCAATGACGCCACGACGCCAAGACTGCCGCCGACACGCGGGCTTGATTCTTCAACTCTCTCAGCCACGTCGCGACGTCATGGCTTGAACGTTACAACGTGGGCTATAGTCTTCAAGTGATGAGGCTCTGTACCATCACGACGTAAGCTATTGATGAGCTCCTTATGCCTTTTTGCCCCTTATTGCTCCATGTCAGCTTCATTTCAGTTTTATAGTCACAATGCCTTGGATTTGGTTCTAATAACAAATATGAATGAAACGGTGTTAAAACATTTATTAATATCATAAAAAAAACTGAAATACTAATCAAAATATGAGGATAAAATGTGTATAAAATATACTCATCGGTTGTGAATGGAGTTGTACTTTAAAATGCAAAGACTTATAGAGTAAGCAATTACCATGGAGGGATTTTCTCCCATGTCCTTGAATTTCATTAATTAATGAATATTAAATTTATCATAGAATTATGATTGCTCCACTTGATTTATTTCTATGTCTCTTCTTAAAATTATATGGTTCTAATCCTTATTGTGGAATATCACATCAATATTGTGACGCCCCAATTTCCGGGGGTCCCGTTGACCACCGTCCCAATATGTCTTAGACCCATACATGAGTAAAATGACCTAATAAGGTCCATCATCCATACTCGCCCATACAGTTACAAAACCATACATTTCTATAAATTCAAAAGTTATTGCATTACTCTTAATACAAAACATATATTAAAACTAGACAGTTCTAATATATACACAAAACATGAATCATACACCATTCCACCGTTTCATAATCCCTACTCTATGAGCGCTGGTCTCGTCGAATACCTAAAAGGGAGATTCCACGATCGCGAACAATGCCCAAAAGAGGTCACTCACTACGAGGCTACTTCCCCCACCTGGGGTACCGCACATGCATGAAATGTTTCCATGCCCATACCCCGAGTCACCAATCGACTTCATTACGCCTATGCCAGTGTGGCAATCGTCACCGATAATGCCAATGACACCCAAATACCGAGCCTTTATCTACTCACCAACACCCAATGCAATTTGCCAATGGGTAACCCATCCCGAGTCAATCCCGACTCCTATCACTCAACTCTAGGTCTAAGTGATAAACATGACCGTGTGTTTTCTCTTGGGCAACATAACTTTTCGAATTACACCGCGAGTCTCTAACACCCATACATAACTTTTCGATAAGCATTCACTCGGCCCTCTACACCGCAAAACCCTTTTCGATAGTACTCGTGGAGTTTCTCACCCATGCAGACCTTTCGATAATACCAAGGGTCTCCTACACCTTGCAGCTCTCAAGTGGGACACCCAACACGCATTGATTATTTCTCATTTTATAATTCGAACTATGAGTCTTTATTAGACATAGTCCCAAAGACAAACTCAACCCACATTCACCAAGAGTGGTGAACAATCATACTGTGCACCCACACTCAGACTTTGTGCGATGTCACTATGCACATGAATGCAATGATGTCAATTCATATATCCAATTTCAATGGCTCATTCATAATTATATTTCATATAATTCAAACAATCATGTTAACACACCAATTTAGCATGCATTGACATATCATTTTTCACACACATTTCAAGCCATTCATTTTAAACAATATCATGCTATCTAATTCAAGCAAAGTCACATGGACAATTTCGATCCAACAAGCAATCCAAGACTGCTTTTTTAATATCCCACCTGCCTGTGGCCAGCCCATGGACGACCCTCCCATCAAGTATCTGGCTCTACCGTAAACTGTAAAAATCCATGGCCATTTCCGGCCTCACTACACCCAAAACCACTTTCATGCCTTTTTAGACAAGAAATAACCAAGTAGGAGAAGACCCCTACCTCCCGAAGTTTGTCGAAACTCCACACTTTCGGCACCCATGCGTAGCTCTTGCAGTGGGGATCAACTTTTCCTCTTACCTCGCCGGAGTTTGACGGTCTGATCGCTAAAAAACTAGAGAGAAGGTAGACACTCTCTCTCTAAAATCCTCTTCCTTTCTTTCTCTTTTCTCTCCCTCTTTTCCCTCTCTCCCTCCCAAACCGGTTGGGAGAAGATAGGGATCAAGTGAATTGTCCCCCTCATTCCACATGTCATATTCTCATTGGTTCTTAGGATTACACCCTATCCACTTATCCATCTATCATGGATTTTCACCCACTCACATGTTGCCACATGTCTCTCATATGTCCCATTTGAGCTCATGTTTGACTCAATCTGTACATGACACGTGGCACCTCTTGAGCCACTCACAATGTGCCAAGTGTCTTATATCACTCCCGATGCCTCGAAAAACGTGAAATTCTGACTGTCTCGGAAATCGAAGAAATTCGACATGGTATCTAGATTTCGCGAGACGATTCCAACAGTGAAGTCCGTTTTGTCATTCGAGATCTAGAAAATTTTCGAATTTTGATCAAAATTACCCTTTTTCCATTTTTTAGAAAATTAGGATTTTCTCGGGGTTTCACAAATATTGTAAATAATAAATAAGGTCAAATCAATTTTGATACATCCTTTTATTTGAAAAAGAAATTATTAAATCATCAATTTAAATTTTGATTTTTTTAACCTCTATTCTCTTTGCATATGATGCTAGAGGACCAGGCTTTTACAAAGATTTGAGTTTTGAATGTTTCGGAACCTCATCTCACTCCTTATCATTTGAGTCAGGTTTCAAAGGACATAAACCAAAAGGCTAAAATCTAATGCCCAAGTTTGTATATTACTTAGATTTAACAATATTTGAATAATGCCCAAGAGAAAAAGCTAGCTAGAGCTCATAGGCATGTTTGGTTCGTCTTTTTTAAAACTGTTCTTGAGAAAAAAATTTGAAAACAAATTGTTCTTATTATCTGAATTTAATGTTTTTTACAGTCATTGTGTTTTTCAAAAAAAAAAAAAAAACAATCATATGTGTTCTCCATAATTTCCTTATTCTTCTTTTTTTCAAAAATAAAATAATAGTTTTCAAAAACTATAATCAAATGCTATTTGTCTCATTTGTAGATCTCATATAGGCCAAAAATTAAAAGAGGAATTGGTTTAAAGGGGATAAAAATAAAAGTTATTTGCAAAACTAACACTTTACTTTTATAACCTTAAAATATCCCTATTTTAGATAAAATTACCCTCTAATGTGTTAAAACTCAAAAAATATTGCAAATCTAACCCATTTTTATATATGTCGGACTTAACCATCTTTAAGTTAGCATTTGAACAAACTTGAAGGGTGGAAGTCCAGGTTTCTAACACAACTTTTATACATGTTGGACTTATCCATCTTTAAGTTATATTTGAACAAACTTGAAATGAGTTAAGTCTAGGTTTGTAACAGATACAGTAGCTATTTAGTTTTGACTTAACCATCGTTAAATTATATTTGAACAAACTTGAAGGGGTTAAGTCCAGGTTTGTATGGTGGTTAAAGAGGTAAATATGTCAAAATGATGTAAAAATATCCTTCCTTTTTGGGTTTTAAGAAAATATGTTAGATTTACAATTTTTTTGCTTTTTGTCCCTTTTAAACTGTTACCCCTAATTAAAATGACATAAATAATGGAAGATTCTTCCTCACAAAGATCTAAAATAAACCCAAAATTTTAATGGTTGATAAGAGTAGAAATAATATGTGATAGAGTTCATTAGAAAAGGAATAGGTTTTTACTTGTAGGGTTGATGTTGATTGTTTTGTAGTAGTAACCTGTCCGAGGGCTCCTTGGCTCTTCACAACTAAAGAAAATTAATTAAGCTCAATTTCCAAATTAACTAAGATCATTATGGGAATTTCAAATATTAATATCCTTTATGTTAATTTTCAATACTCTCATGAGTGTTGGGTTGAATTTTAGAGCTTATGTGCACTTGGGGTAAATTTTCAAACATAAAGGGCTTTTGGTAGATGGTAATTCGCGCCGATGAAATGCTGCTCGCTGCTAATAATTCTTATTGATTGCGGTTAATATTCGCCATCTCAACCGATACCTAATAATAAACGTGCGGTCAACATTCCGCTAACCTAAACTCAACCCATTTATTATTCGCTAAGCAGCGCATCAACACCTAATACGACCATTTAATTTGATTATTTAAAATAATAAGAATTATAATTAATCATTTATACATGTTTAACACAAATAACCTATTAAATTTAACATGTTTATTAATTTTATTATTTAAATTAATAGGAATTATAATTAATAATCCATATTCAATACAAATACCTTATTAAATAGGTTAATTAATTAATAAAATAATTAAACGGGTGAAAGAAAATATTTATAAGAAATTAAATTAAAATCGAGGACTTTGCTTTGACATTATCTCATAACTTCTTAAAAATAATAATTATTATCAATTAATTTGAAGGAAAAAAGAAAAATATTTGAGATATATAAAATTGAAGTTGAATCAATAGGATTGAAGGAATGTTGTACTAAAATTGTTAATTTTATGCCATCAAATTTGACTCTTTATTATAATAATGGTGGGAAATATTATTAAATTGCATTAAATTCGTATTTGACAGAACTCAAAAAAGTATTTGGTATTATCTTAACTTTAGGTATTAAAATTAATTTTATTCAACAGAATAATAAAAAAATTTGATAATAAACCAAAAGTGTTGAATTTATATTAAACATGTGACTTCAAATCAGCGCCCGCTGACTACCTGCCAACCCGCTGAAATTCCATGTCTCATGTCATGAGACCCATATTGTGCAAATGGCCACTTAGGCCTACATCATACTCAATATAAAATGTATATTTTATACAAAATGATTTAATTACAATTTGTTTACAATTGTATTGAATTACAATTCTATACAAAATGGGTTCTTGCCCGTAATTTACAAAAATACAAGATAAGGCCCGTCTTGGCCGCTTTCTTCGTCTCTACGCCCGATGCCCCATCCCTAAGTACGCCTTTCTGCATTTAAAAGTTTATTCTTATCGATCGGTGAGCAATGCCCAGAGCCGAATTTCCCCCTACTGATTACTTTCTCACCTAAGTGCAATGCAATGGCACACAAACATCCAACACACATGCTAATATATCACTCATGCATATATTAACATAATTAATTTTATACAACATGTTATTCAATTTATGACAATAATATAAGATTAGCCTGGCTACTAAGCATACACAACTGGGCAGCTTCCATCTTTAACCGCCCACAACATCCCACAAACACGCGTATTTTCTCGCGCAATAACACAACACCACACAAATCAAGCAAACAGTCCGGGGACTGTCCAAACCATTCCAGGGATTTATTCACTCGGTCCAAATCTTTTGGAACCGAAATCACGGCTACCTAGGCCTCAACAAATCTCTATCCATTACATAGCCCTTAAACTTAAAAATAAACAAAGAGGAGAAAAACCCTACCTTTCCAGCTTGTCGAAACCTCCCTCCAACCGGCACCCACGCAGTCCTTGACGTGAGGAGTTAATCTTGCTTCGTCTCACGGAACCGACATCCGGACGCCGAATTTTAGACAGGCGCAGAGCCTCTCTCTCTAAAAACCTCTTCTATCTCTTTCTGGGCTGTCTCCTCTCTCTTCCTTTCCTCCCAAACCAGATCGCCGCATTGGGACAAGAGAAAGTCCTCTTAATGCTACATGTCATATTTCTATCGGCCGGTATGATTACACCTTATCCTCTTATCCAACCACTTGAGATTTCAATGGCATGATGCTGTGTTAAGGCGAGCCCCACTCGTTCAAGTTTCACCGCAAGACTACACGTGACATCGCGGTCGCCCGCCACCCAAACGCCGCCGTCGGGTCTCTACATCCCTCGCCGATGCTCGAAACGCGTGGAAATTCGATCGCCCCTAATTTCACTTTAATCGACGCGGGTAGCTAGATTTCATGAGACGATTCCAATCCAAGTGAGTTTCTGCTTCGCCATCCGAGATCTAGAAAATTTCCAGATTTTGACCGAAATTACCATTTTATCATTCCTTAGTAAATCTGGATTCTCCGGGGTCTCACAAAACAATTCAAATAAAAAAAAATAATTTATTTTTAACTTTATGTGTTGTAAAGGAAAATATTTTTTTTCAAAAAACAAAAAGTGGATGTTAGATTTGCGGAGCGCTTCAAGGTGCATTATCGGGCCTCGTGGAGAATCAATTATCCCACCACCGATCGGGAGAGGAGGTGAACGCTGCTCAGGAAGCCACCACGCACACTTCCTCCGTCAGAGCCACGCAGCCCGAGCCTTCGCTGGACGGCCGTGGGCCTCGCCCCAACTTGGTCAAGTGTCTGATAATTTCGCCACCAAGCCCTACCAGCTTAGTCGAGCCAACATCCATCCACCTTGATGCCCCGACTCAGCCACAGCCCGCGTGATCGAGCCTCCTACGATGTTTAGGCTTACCTATCAATATTTAAAATACAATTTTGGCCCATTTCTTCGAAGGATCGGGAGATTATCTTTCGCAAATAAAACCATCTTTCGAGTCCCCACGAAGGCACTTATATTTATTTCTGGTGATTGCAATGGAAGTTTTTTTTTTTTTTTAAAGCATGTATTCATGATTTCTTATACTTGCTTCTTTCTCTGTTCCAGTTGCTCTTATTTTTCTGTTTGGTTTGTGAGAAAATGAGGGAAAAGAAAGGAAATCATGATCGCATTTTCCCTTTCCCTCAAATTAAAGAACCACAATGAAACTGGAAGTAGATGAAGTAGGGGATAATGGCATAGTATGAATTAATGGGAGATGATGGGACTACAAGTTCTCTTTTCTCTTTTTTGAAATGATTTTTTGACTTTTTCTTAGTACTGTTTTTCAATATTTTTTTACAGAAAAACCAGATATTACAATATAAGAAAGTAATATTTTTTAAATTTATTTAAAAGTTTATTGTTTCAAATTTTAGATAAAAAATTAAAACAATGATTTTTTTGAAAAACAAATCTACTAAATACTTAATCTGCCATACTATTCAAACAAAATTATATTTCAATATTAAGTAAAAGAAAAACAAACAACCCATCTAAATGCAATATTTTTCCTAAAATTATATTTAACTTAGAAAAGTTGATACATATGAAGCATTTTTTTTAAAAGTATTAAACTATTTCTATTGTGATTCGAACCCAAAACTTTTTTAAAACTTTGAGCGCTTTACCATAAGCTAAGCATGATAAGCATAAGAAGAATACTTAAGTGCATGCCATGCACTTTCTTCATTCTCTATTTTCATATGGTAAACCAAAAAAAACCCTATTAAAGACGCTATTAAACCTCTTTGGAATGCGACTATTACCTGAATACCCAACTTATAAGGCCATATTTCCAAAAAGCCATAGAAAGATGGATAGGTTAAGTTTTTTTTTTTTACAAAAAACTAAATCACTTTTACAATGTAGTAAATTTAATCACTTCATCCTCATGTCATGTCTTTAAACATTGAATGCTTTAACCAATTGAACTAGGCATATGGACTCTGTGAGTACCGTGACCTTTAAACTTAGACTCACTACTCAATGGGCCCAGCGCCCACGTAGGCCCATCCCCTGAACCGTTTCATGAAGCTGTCCAAACCGGCCTATCGTATTAAAACCATGCGGGAACTAACAAAACGGTAGAGTTTTAAACCCCATCTGGGGTCCCGAGTCCCTCAATCGATCATCCTACCGCATATGGAAAATTCGTTATGGATAATACAAACAATATATTTATCCACGGATTTCTTAATTTCCAAATCTCTTACTTCTTGGAAGATAAATCCTTGATAAGGAAGAAGAGATTTATCTCTCAAACTAAGAGATCAATCCTTGATAAAGGAAGAAGAGATTTTATCATAAAAATCATGAGATTATTCTTCCAAAAAATCAGGGAGAATTTTGGGTATAAAACAGAGAGACTTCCCACGATGGAAAGATATGCAACTCCAGCTACCGCTACCTCCTGCTGGCATTTTTAAGTTCGCATACTGGCCAGCTGGCTCCCCGCTTCGGGTATTTTTAAAAGTCCGCATACGGGGTTGGCTGTGGTTCCGGCTGTGTTTTTTTTTTTAAAAAAAGCCTAGATATGGTTGTTGTCCCCGCTAGCATTTCTAAAGCCCAGATATGGTTGTCGCCTCTATCGCACACTTTTAAAATCCGCATTACGGTTGTTTGGCCCTATTTGCATTAAAAAAAAAAAAAACCTCGACATGCTTGTCGTCCGCTAAAGATTTTTGGTAGAAAACCTGATAAATTTGAAAATTTTCACTTAAACTAAGAAATTGTCGCCATAATATTGTGCTGAAAACCATGAAGTTTTCTAGATCTCGACGATTTAAAATCCGACCACCGTTGGGTTCGTCTCGCAAAATTTAGTTGTCCATGCGAATTTCGTTGAATTCCGAGATAGTCATAATTTCATGTTTTTCGAGGCAACGGGTGTCAGGTGACACATGGCAAGCCATGTGTTAAAATGCATGCATGTATAAATGGAGATGTTCATAGAAGGAGGGGAGAGGAGGAAAGGAAAAGAGAAAGGGAGGAAAGAAGAGAAAAGGAAAGAAGAAAAGAGAAGAAAAGAGAAGAAAAATGAGAAAGAAAGAAAAGGAAAAGAGGGAAAGGAAAGAGGAAATGGCGAGGTCACAGAATGAGTGCACCCGACAGCGAAACCCTAATCGGGGCTACAAGAGGTAGGTTTCCTCCTACTCCTGCTCAATCTATGCCTAGGGTCAGGCCTACCAATTTCACCCCACATCGAGAACGAATTCATTTCATCAGTCCGTTTATCAGGACGGTCATGACCTGTATATGACTTCTCGACCATCGGCTGCAGGTGTCCCACAAGCAAACGAAGGCGTAATGGTACCCGGTGTATGCCCGAATTTCCGCACCACCCCTACGAATAGGCAACGCCAACTTCGGACGGCCATAACTTTCTCGTCCAAACTCCGATTTGCACATTCTTAGACTCTAAAAAAAGCTCGTTGAGTCTAGAATTTAATAAGATGAAGTGCTCAGCCAAATCGTAGGCTGAACAAGGCTCGGGTCACTTATTTCCGGGATGATGAAAGGTCCGTCTGCTTCCTAACTCGTTCTTTCTAATCGGGTTGTATTTGAAATGCTCGGGGCTATGTATGGCCTAAGCAGGAAATTGCGTGTTGAATTTTTGTGTGATATTTACAAAATTTCTGGACTAAGTCTAGATTTTTCCAAGGCCAAGTCTGGCCAGATTTATGACCGGGAATGGCTAATGTGTGTTATTACTGTAAATTGAATAATATGTTAATATGTGAAATTATGTGATATATGTGGGATAAAAATGAAAATAATTATATGCATTAGACATAATTTATCCATGTCACTTGACATATAATGTGTGATTTATATGTTGCATGTGACACGAGTTTACATGTAGCATGAAATGACATGCAATGACACTTTGCATTGCATTTATGCATGGGGCACGCACGCATACCGGTTTATGCATTTAAATGATCGACCTTATGTTCGGGGGTTCGATTATACATCAAGAATGCAAATGATAGTACATCGATTGTGTGTGTGTGTGTGTATATATATATATATATATATATATATATATATATATATATATATATATATAGGTAGAATATATATATATATATATATATATATATATATAATATCGGAGCCTATCCCTACTTCGTAGACAAAAGTAGTTTTCGGAGATTATCAACAGTACTTTTCGGAGACTAACCACAGTACTAATCGGAAACTGTCCACACTATATTTCAAAGACTGTCCAATAAAAATAAATAAAACAAAAAGATTTTGTTTTGGAAAACTGGGTCATGGACGAAACGCCCATGACGGCTACACTCGGTATATAAGCACGTGCGAAAGCAATCAATGAGGACTCTGACTGGCCGCGATCGCTTGCATCTTATTCATTATTCCGGTGTGTGATTGTGTAACTGGCATTGCATGTGCACTTAGGTGGGGAGTAGCCCTTGTAGGAGATATATCTATTGGGCTTTGCTCACCCTGGCCGGGTGAGGTACACGAAGGACAAAGGTTCCTTCGAAATGGAGCGTGGAAGAGGGCCTGCCAGGTCAACACTATGTTTGTAAAATATAGTGGACAAATTATGGACATATTTTGCCGTTTGTAAAGAGTTGCATATCAAACTTATGTATAATAATATGGGAAGTTGAAGTTTGCAAATAAAAATAAAGAACAGCCCCCGCTAATGTGGACACTAGCGAATATCGGATTATCCGACGCCCACGACACCATGCCGACGGTTGTCAACTGAATCCCGGGATGAAGGCCATGATTCCTTGGTATTAGAGCTCTTTAGGTTAACGACACAATTTGTGGAGCCTGTATATCCACCAAGATTTTCTTGACATTATCTTGTCATAGCCGTAGTATCGAGAGTTAGGTATACAAATACCTAAGATTAGCGGGCATGGGTGCAGAAATCACTACATCGTGTGCATTGGATTTCAAGCTTTGTGGTTCTAACATGCTCCACGGAGATGTATCGTGATCAGGTGAATACATGCATGTGTATAGAAATCAAGAACACTAGGTTAGCAAACGCAACCCAGGGTTCCGAAACGAATAAGCATGATTACATAGGAATGGTTATTTATTAGTGTTTGGCATTATGCACCACTAATGTGATAAATGAAAGGAGAGAATCTCAAATTGCCATCTTAACTTATGTAGATGGCAAGTCGAGGGCGCGGACGTAGAGGTCGTCCACTGGCAAGAGGGCCAACCACCGCGTGGCTTCGACCAAACAGTATTTGTAGGCTGCGTATTGGCGCTTTACCACCATTGCATAGACTAGTAGTCAAGGCAGGAGGTCCGAGTGACCCTAGAGGCTTTAGAGCACATCATCCTCCTCGCCGCTCGTGAGGGGGACCCATTGGTGGAGGACCATTATTCCTGGGCAGGCTCACTTTTCTATATGCACTAAAACCCCTCAAATTAACATAGTTACAAGAGCCTTACACTTCTCTTGCATCCATGTCATTTTGGATAAGTTTGCTTGATAAAATAATTTTCTCTTAATGTTCATGATTTAAAGATAAGGGTCAAGTCTATGACACTGCAAGTGCACAGGTCATACAAGTAGTAAACTTGGGCAAGTCCTGTAGATTGGTAACGAATTAAAGATCAACTACCCCAACTACTAAAATTCCATACTATTTGGACTAAGAACTCATAGTGAAAGTTTTATCTAAACAACAAAAATTAAAATCCTATGCTATTGAATATAGTCAAACTAAGCTAAACAAAATAAATGAATAAAAATAAATTGTATCTATAAGAATGGATTGAATCCGCTTCCTCGTGAGAAACGAAAAACTATCGTTGAAATACAATGAAACAAATTAATTCCTGTAAACACTAAAGCACATCGCTCTCGCTTTATATACGGATCTCGATTGTTGTCCAAGATTTCCTAATTTTTGAATCGATTTCTCCATATTCACCTGCTAGGATATCTCGCTTCTAGAAGACAAGATCAAACTCAAATTACCCGTATTCCAAATTCTCGCAAGATCCGGGGCATTTTTCTCTCTCAATACTTCATACCCATTTCCCGACATTGACGCCAGACCTTCGCTTCCTTCGGGATTTTCGCAAAGCTTTTACCACTTAATTCAGGATCAACTCAGATCTATGGGTCTCGTCCTTCCTCGATTAGACTCAAGCTTTCAACACTCGGGTTAGGAACTTACCTTTAGATTAAGGTGAACTCTCCTGATTATTTATATTGTTAAATACACCCCCTCCAACTTCAATTATATTTAATGGCGGATGACAAAATGAACTCTCGCAGCTCAAGAATTCATCAATGGTAGCCGAACATACCAGAAAGAATGCTCTACTTTCTCGTGAATCTCTCTGCCTCTCAGGTCATGCAAGAGGGCATCATGGATATCGAGTAAGATACATTCCTCTACCAGATGTATTACTATCGAACTTTATACTCTTCACAAACGACACCAAATAAGTAAATTCAAACCCAAATTAGTTCTCCATATTTCAGGCGGTGAAAGATCAGAATTCAAATGTAAATCAAATCCAAGAGTTGCAAGCCTGACATCGTGATTACGAATTAAGAAATGGAGCACCGATCACGTACAACCAATTGTAATAAAACTGAGAAGAAATGAATTCCAGAAATTTGTCTAGATTCCATAAATTTTCAGGCAGTAATGCTAAGAAAATAACAAAAGAAAATCCAAATTCTACTGCCTCCGAACGCTTCCTGGCAGATTCAAATCCGTAAAGAAATAAACTGAAAATAAAGAAGAGAAATAAAATCTACTCTAAACTATACAATCGAGTTCCTTTCTTCCCTTTCCGTGTAGTGAAGACGAGTTACTTTACTATTTCTAAAACTCGTTTCATTTATATCGCCAAAAAATAAATCGGGCCGAATCCCCAAAAAGCCCGTGTGGAATTCTAAAGAAAAGCTCAACAGCCCTATGTCGCGACTCGTTGCTGATGTCGCGACATGGATTTCTCTCTTGATTGCTTCGGACGCACTTCTTCGTTTATGTCAGAACTAGTTTTCAGAATCGTTGATCAATGGTAGCGAGCATCGCTTGTAGTCGTGCGACCTTCTTCTTTCGGGCTTCATATTTCAAAGGTCGATGTCGCTTAATTTCGCTTCATGTCAGCGACATCGTTGTCTTCTTCTTCCAAATTTTCCTCGAGTTGGCGACAAATAGCTTTAGGTTAAGTAATTTCACCTTCTCGCTTCAGATGATGATTTCATATCATGACTTTGATTTCTCGGGTCGTGATCAGGTCGGGTGGTCTCCTCGCCTTCATAGGTTTCACTCTACGCCGCGAATTTTCAATTCCATTTCTTTTCTTCTCGGTCGCAACCCCCGCCCTCTTCTGCTGCAACCAAATTTCCTCCCTTCCCCTCCTTATTCTAGGCTGTCCTCGACTCTCAAGGTGATGTCGCGACCTCGTGGTTGCTCTTTTTTTTCCGACGCATGTGGGCCCCAATTGCTCAAAAGCAGTCACACCTTTATTTATCAGGCTCGCCTCTTCTTCAAGTCGCTGACCAAACGAGTGGTCGCGACATCGCTTTCTCGATCCTTGATTTGTAAACGGTCGCAACTCATTTCGCAAGAGCTTCCTACCGCTTCAGTCATACCTCCTTTCAACCTATTTCGCTGCAACTCTAAATCTTCCCGTTTTTTATGCGTCGCACATCGTATGGTGTCGCGACATGAAATGGAGCCTTCACTAAAAACTAGTTGCAACCTTGTTCTCGCAGCGACTCTGCGGGTTTACAGACGATCCGCCGCACCTCAGAGCGCACGTCGCTGGCCTCGCCAGACTAGCCGGGTGTCGCGACATCGAATAATGTCGACATGGATTTCTTCTTTCGATATCGCTTTAGTCCCGAATTACTTTCACCGCAACTTCTTTCTTCAAGTAACGACTTCACCCCCAGACTTCCATTTCTTCCTCGTGCTCGAATTTGCGATGTTCGGACTCGACCGACCGACAACTGGCTTCCTGATCGCGCAACCCCGATTTTCGCCGCGACTTCACCAGAACCGGTTTATTCTCGATTTTTGCCGAGATTTTAGCTTTTCATTGCATTTTCCCGCAAAATGAAATTATAAATATCCACATTTCAGAACAAATCAACATTTATCTCAGAATATACCTTAAAAATGGATTAAAATCTAATGAGTTTGGACTCATCGCAGTAGAGAGCAAGCTGAGGTTATGGGAGATTACCTCCGATGTGACACTCGATCCGTCGACGATATCATCTACAGGGTGAATCCTAAAGCATGGTGGGATCGGGTGAAAACCCCAAGATCGGGAGGCCGCGATGAGTGCGCATTTTCGAGAGCTCTTTATAAGCAAGTTTTTCCTAAGACGGGCAGTATGCCAAGGCCCTGGAGGTTCTCAAAGCCGAGACAGGATCCATGACAAGATTCGAATACGTGGCTAAGTTCATGATTTAGCACGCTGGGATGATTATGTGGCCACAAATATGGCTAAGGTTAGGAAATTGAGGATGGTCAGTCATTCCATCCGAGCAAGATCATGACTTCTCCCCGCAGATATGGGACTTATGGTTAGCACAACTATGGCTATAAAGAGAGAGATTGATGATGCTTGGGGCATCCGAGATGTGGGTGCTAGTGAAAAGAGGAAGGAGGATCAACCTTCTTCGAGATCGAGGAAGAAGCAAAGGACTTCTACTCCTCGAGGACGTCCAGTACAGGCCGAGGGCCATCGCGCCATGCCAGGCATACCGCACGCAGTGGCCAATTATATGCTACCATCACGCTGGTACCGACATGTGATGCAGGATCGCCCTGGGAGGCGTGGATCCTGCAGAGTTATGGAACACCACAATTTCAGGCACTAGTGGGGCATCCACAGACACCGTTTGTTCCTTCTTACCCCAAGATGGGCCAGGATTCAGTTTGCGCGCATCGCAAGTGCCTCAAATACATACAAATAGAGAGTTTATATGGGCCAAGGCAGGTCAAAATACAGGCGACACTTCGGTAGACCTAAAGGCGTGCTTAAGCACCATACACTACGGACTGAAGCCAGAAGCAAATTAATCACAGCTGCAGTATGTTTTCATCTCACTTACGGGCAAAGATATTATTTGATTCTCGTGCATCAGATTCATTTATTGTCAGATCATGTGTGGAGGAGTCAGCTTGCAGGTTGAGACCTTTGAGAAGCCACAGATGTGAGCTCATTTCTAATCCAGTGGTGAGTGTTCAACTGATATGTCGCAATCAGGAGTTGCAGATCTCCTCGGATTATACTCACAAGTGGATTGATTTGAGAGTCATGGACATGGCCAGAGTTTGATGTCATCCTCGGGATCGGCCCGGTTGGCCAACCTGCCAAGTCGTCATCGATTGTGATCGTAGGAGATTCTTGCACCACGCGAGATGGGTATGTTGTTTCGGGGATAAAGCGCGATATTTGCCCGCGTCTTTAGTATGCGACTCCGGTGGTGGACGGTTAAGGGTTGGCTAGTAAGCCTTACCCTGGAGGATAAGGTGAGATGGGACGTAAATCTACCTCGGTGGTTTGAAATGCGAGGATGTTTTTCGGATGAGTTAAGGTTACCCTCGTAGGGATGTAGACTTTTGTATGAGGTTACATTGGCCACGATGCTATTTATATTACTCCACATGGACTGGCACTGGTTGAGTTGTAGGAACTCGAGTTATTTGCGGTGTTGGAATGAGAGGGTTCATTAGACCCTGGCACTTCACCTTAGGCGCTACGGGTTACATTGCAAATAAGGATAGGAACCCTTCGATTGTGTATTGTAACTACGAGAGTTAGACGAGGTTATGATCAAGAATCAGTATTCCTTATCAAGGATTGATGATCTGTTTGATCAATTGAGAGAGCGATCACACTCGAGAATGGAGCCTTCTCACCGGTTATCATCGGTTGAGGTTAGGGAGAGTAGACATCCCCAAGACAAAGTTAGGAACCTTGATATGGGCATTTAGAGTTCATAGTATTGCCTTTCGGGACTAACAAATCGCCAGCGGCCTCATTCATGAGACCTCATGCGCCGGGTGTTCGATACTATCTAGGTCGATTTGTGGTGGTCTTTGTTGCGCGTCTTGATCTACTCCCAGTCAGAGGAGGAGCATGAGAATCATTTAAGGATTATTCTCCAAGCCCTCAGAGAGCATCAGTTATATGCGAAGTTCAGTAAGTGCGATTTTTTGCTTATTGAGGTGAGATTTTTAGGGCATGTAGTGTCAACTTCGGGTGTCTCTGTGGACCTGGAGAAGGTCGAGGCAATTATGATTTGGGAGAGATCAAAGTCAGTCTTTGGGAATCTGCTTGATTTCTTAGGATTAGCAAGGCATTACGGGAGGTTCATTGAAGACTTCTCCGTGGTTACTTTATGGCGAGTTGACTCGAAAGGGTGTCAAGTTTGAGTGGGATGACTTGTGTGAGCGAGCATTCCAAGAATTGAAAATGAGGCTAACTTCAGCTCCTATTCTGATCGTCTCGGAAAAGGGACCGATGTACATTATCACTGCGATGCTTGAAGACCAATTTGGGATGTGATGTTTTTGATCGCGGTTTGGGAGGTTGTGGCTTATGGAGTCTGAGCCGAGTTGAAGAACCCACAGCGGAACTACCCACGCCGATATGGGCTGGCGGCGCCAGTCTTTGCCTTAAAGATTTTGCGCCACTATTTATGCGGTGGCGGTTTGAGGTGTTTGGACCACAAAGTCACGTACATCTTCCACCACGAAGGACCTCGGCATGAGGCGGCGCAAATGGATGGAATTATTTGGAGATTAATGCTTCACTTTGCATTACCACTGCGGTAAAGCCAATGTAGTGTTGATGCGCTCGGTCGGAAGTTGCAGTCTTGCTGGTGTAGCTTCGAGGGTCAGATGCTCGAGGCCCATGGGATAGTTTGGAACAGCGATGCGGTGTCCAGGCTCGGGAAGCATTAGAATTTGGGTGGTTCCTCCTTTGCGACGGAGTGATTAGTGCGGGACAGGACGTAGAGTTAGGGTCCATCTAGGATAGGGTACAATCAAGTACAAGTGATGAAATTTAGGCCATTCTGGAAGGCGGAGTCTTGATGTAGAGGACGGGTTGGAGTTCCCCAGGTTAGTGATTTGATAGGGAGAGATCCTCGGGAGTTCCAGCTACTCTCGGTTCTGCAGTGCATTCAAGTCTAAAACTTTAGAGGATAACATAACATTCAAATTAATAACAAAAATGATCAGTTCAGGCCTACATAGTTCTAATAATCTAAAATGCCTAAGTCACGAGATTTCATATCTGCAGTATCTTGACTTAAAGCGGAATGGGTCGAGGCAGGTGGTGACACACCCCCACCGGCGGCGGGTGTCTTGCGTGGCCCTCCTGAAATCCCAGTGATTACCTCTTAACGACTAGAAAATCCTTTGAAGCGAAGGCGCAAATGTTTAGCTACTTAAATCTCGTATCATATTTTCCTTTTTTTCCAACTTATGGTTTAGTAAATTCTAAAAACTATCATCAATTGCCATCTCAGATATTCAAAATCCTGTACACACAAATTTACACTTTCCTCGAAATATGGCAACTGACAATGTTCTTCAAAAAGAGCCTCAGACTCAAACACATTTCACAACTACACTATGTACATACATATACTCGATACACAAATTGAAGTATTTCCTTACAAAATATTCTTAATTACGTGCGATACAAATGTATGAGAATCTAATTTGCTCAGTATGGGAGTGCACATGCACGGAAAATGGATTTTTAAAGCCCAAAAATAATGGTTAAGCGAGAACTGGTGAGTGTATGGTATAAAATGTTTTACTTTTTGGAAAACATCTCAAAATTGTGTAAATCTACTCTTTTACAGAGATGTTTTCGAAGCCTTGCTTGCTTACTTTGCTTTAAAAGTTTCTCAGACTTTTTCTTTAACCTTAGCCTTGTTTTACTTTGCTTAAAGTTTATAAAACTTTTCATAAATCTCCTTGCTTTAAAAAGTTTCAAAACTTTTTATAAACACGAGAACTGGGCTCAATGCATGCTAGAAATAAAAGCAGGGCACAGGCTCGGCGGATTTGCTTTAAAATCACCACGGGAGCACAGGCTCAATGGCTCGTTTTGAAATAAAAATGAAGTCACAGGCTCGTGGTTCCTTAAAACAAACATAGAACCTGGGCTGTTAGTACCTCTGATGGTTGATTTTCAAAAATGTATAACATGATTACAAATCATCGACCCTTGCTTGCTTTCCTGCTTGTTGTACCCTAGTGAACGGGGGCACAGGCATCATTTGTCATAGGTGGCTTGACTTTAGGTCAGCTCGCCTAGGTGGAAGGGCACAGGCACACTTCACTCCACCTTTTCAGGTAAATATGGTGCCAGGTCGACACAGGTCTCCATGCCATAATTTGGCTAACGGTGTTTCCCCATATACTCCTTTAAATGCCATGATGCATGACCTAAGTTTCTGTAGGCCATATCACTCGGCGGATCCGTCAGCAGTCAGCGGATCCAGAGCAGAAGTCAGGCGCGTGATACTATCTATACTATATACTATATACTATCTTTGTCTTGGGACTCTCATTACGTTCTTTCTCGAGTTGTGCTGTACTGTAGTATACAAACAATTCTGTAATAACAAAAATCATTTACATATACAAGAACTGCCGCCGGAGTGGTGTCCATAAAAATCTACACATATCTGAGTCGTTCTTATACATGTACAATTTCTATTACAAAACATCAGGGTGCGGAAGCGTAATGATGAGCGCTATCACGAGATGGCCCGTTTCTTCGTGTGGAATATCTTGTCCTCTAGCCTCTCTTCGGTACCTGCGGATTGAACACGTGCTAAGCTTTACGCTTAGTGGGAACATAAGCATGGACAACCACCAATGGCGTTGTCACGAAACATACATATGCATATTCATATAACTTTAATTACTTATCATCTTTACATTCCTATTGCATGTCAATCTCTTTCGGTACATGTTCTATGTCTTTGACATATCTTTTATCTATACTTTTATTGTATTCATGTTTCTATACTTTACATATTCCTATACTTCTCATCTTTCCGTTTTATGACTCATTGCATTCCATGTACTATTACTTATATCATTTCTTAGTATTGTATATATGTCTTATTTCATGTAATTGGCTGCATCCCATGCTATCACCTTTCAATCTTCATTTTCATACTTATACTATCATAACTCATATTATATGCTTTGTCTTGCACTTTTCATATCTTGTCATCCTGTCTTTATTCATATACTTCACTTATACATTTTATGCGTTCTTGATATCATATACTTTGTGCTTTGTATACTTTACGTAGCACTACTTGTGTTGGCTTAAAGCCAATACTTTCATATCCTTTTCGTGTACTATACTTTGTACTTTCCATATGTTGTATTAATGTACTGTTCATTTCATATACTGTCATCTTGTACTTTACTTCTTGTTAGCATGGCGTATCTTTATCATGTATGCGGTGCTATACTTCCTCATATCATGTCATATATTCTATACATTTCATTTGCATATACTTATCATTTTTCTTTTATAGGTTTCATGCGCAAATACAGCAAAGCGGATCACGGGAAATAGCGTATGTGCAGGAAGGTACTATCCTTTGTCTGAGAGCGGTGATCTCTATGTATATACGAAGGTATCATCCTTTGTCTGAGACGTGACTGTACCATGTACTATGCGCAGTGACCTTGAGGTGCAGTGATCCCAAGCAGGATCTATATGTCATCGACCAAAGCTGGGGCCTCGATATGCATGTGCATCTATATCGTATCTTTGCAACAAGTTGTGTCCCTATATTTATCTATCCCTCTACTAAGTTCTAGAATGATCAATCTTTTTCATATCGCATTTTACGTACGTATTTAAATGGCGTGAATAGCTATTGTTGTCGTGATTCTTTATATGCAATACTCTATACTATCATTACTTTAATGCGTGTTAAGTTCTCTTATTATGGCTTCATATTACAGTTCTCCATATTTCTCTATAAGACATATATTCATATCTTTTTCTATCATTTAGTTTGTCTTACGTATCATATATGTAATCACATTATATATCGCCCAGATGCATCTATGCACTCTTGTATTCATATATTCATATATATCTTTATCTATTCATATCCCTTTATATCATTTTAGCCATCGCATATCCTTTATACGTTTCATATCTGATTAGCTATTCATGTACTTTCTATATATTTCTATATGTATGCTTTTCTTTATTCGTATATTCATATATGTGCACATCATTCGTGTACTTGTACTCGATGCATGCTTTGTCATCTTCTTTGCTCTACATACGTTAACATCGTTTATGCATTTCTATCATGTGTTCCTATGTTCCATCTATTCATTGATGTATCTATCATATATTTATATCATGTCATGCAACACCATTTTATATCTTGTTAAATATCTTCATGTACTTTAGACTATCATATCTTATGACATATACCTATCATATCTTATGACATATCTCTATACATTTCTATACTCGTATGTTTTACTTGTACTTTATCAGACTGTCCTATCTCCTGTAGGAGTACAGAACAGAGACTCTTCCTTTGATGCCCGTAGGTATTTTTTCTTATCTATGCTCCTTTACATATCAGATCTACATATATTTCTATTTCTTGTTCATATCTACATCCTTTCTTAACATGTATTCCATTTAACTTTAACCAAACGGTTAGTACATTTAGTACAACAATTCAGTTTTCAAACAAGATATGGGCACCAAATGCCATTAAATAGCATATGGTTAGATTAGACTCGATAAAACTTTTCATTAGAGTTAAAGAATACCCATAATGGAGTCTAACGAAGGTATACAGGATTGCAGAAAGCCGTGAAGAAAATCAGCGACTTGCGGCACCTGCGGCGGCGGCCCAGTATGCTGTCTTTTGTCATTTCAGGGATCTTAACTTCATCTTGACACTGGAGTCCTTGTACTCCATTAAATCTGAGGTGCTACAAGGATACTCTCCAGCTAAAAATCACCCAAATCAGTTGAAACTCAAGTTATGACTTAAACACCCGGGACTACTCTATGTTCAAAACAGAACCAGAATTTTGCTTGAACATAGCCCCACTTTGAGTGAATTTTTGGGCCAAATAGAGTCAGAATTTGAAGGTAACTATTTGAGGATGTTTTATTCTCCTTGAAGTCTATTTGAACCTGCCACTTGAATCACTTAAATCGGATAAGAAATGAATAAGTTATGGCCAAAATACGAACACTGGTCAAAACAGAAAAACAGAACACTGCATCTTAGGTACAACTCGGCTGTCTGGGGGCAGGACTATTCCGGTCTGGAGGAATTTTGCCACCAAATCTCAGTCCAAAGGTGTCTTGAAGTGCGAGTCTCTAGAAAATGCCAGAATGTGTGTTTTTCTTCCCATTTTTCCATATGTTGATACCACCCAAATCAACTCAATGCTCCACTGTCTACGTCGAAGACCACTCCAAATTCATCTTAAATCTATTTTACTCAAATTATCTTTCAATACTTATCTTATGCATATTGAACTCAATATGTTTTTCTATTCATCTCTTATACAAGGCCTAGGGTTTACTCAACTGACTTCAAGAAATCTAGGGTTCTTATCAAAACCTAGACGAGAACAAACATATCCATGCTTTACATAACCGCCCCAGAACGAAAACACATGTAATGGGACCTCTAGGTCTTGTCATAACAAAACACAGAAAAACGAGGTTATGATGATTTCATACGAGAACTCATTCTAGGGTTAGAGTTTCCTACAACCCACAACCCACAACCCACAAACATGTATCTATACAAGAAATCCATGTGATCCATACAATTCCATACAAAATCCATATGATCCATACTAGAATCCATACTCAAGGTTAGTTTCCATACCAAAAATCATAGAATCCATACCTTTTTTAATCTTCCTCTCTTCTTCTCTTCTCTTCTTCTTATCTTCCTCTTCCTCTTCTTCTTTACGTTTTTGGTCTCTCAAAATGAGAGACCAAATGCTTTTATCCAGATTTTTTTTTTACTTAAGGCCATGTTTGTGAGCCAAATAAAAACCCGTTTTGGCTTCTTTTCCCATTTTTACATTGAATTCCCTCTCTCTTTATTAATCTCAATCTAACTTATACATAATATACTTTGGCATCCCATCTGCTACTCAAATTAGCAATTGCATATAAACTTGTTGATTTGTGCCTTTTTATGTCCTCAAGTGGTAAATGACCACTTTACCCTTGTCTCTAATATTCATTTGGTCTCTTATTTTATTTAAGAAAAATTTCATTTTTAGCTTTTAATATACCTAAACAAGTCAGCTGCTAGAATTTATATTCGAGTGTTAGGACCAGGATCAAATCTAAAATGCATGAATGATATCCTAACACCATAAGTACGCGTCAGGAATACCTACGACAGTGTGCTTGCTTATAACTAGGGATTTTAGTTAGGCTGTTTAAGAAAATATTCTTCTTGCTTCTTGAAACTTGTTTAATAATTCCAGTATTGTTTGCTTTAAATATGGTTTGATAATTCAAAACCATTTGCTTGCTAAACTCATTGCTTGCTTTTCAAATATGGTTTAAATCAAAACCATTAAATACCAGTGTAAAACAGTTTATAATAATACACTAGTATTTGAAAAATAGGTTTAGAACACTCACCTTTTCCTTCTTAAACTTGGCTTGTGGCTAAGCGACTTCCCGTCTTTGGCACCTTTACACTCGAAAAGATTACGGCGGGCAGTAATCGCCTATATATAACGTAAATTTAACGTACTTCATAGACTTTGTCTTTTTCAGCGAATATCATCGAGTAAGAGCGAATGCTGACTCGTTTTAATTGAGTTCGATCTTATTTGAACCTCTCTTAATCATTTAGTAAGGTTCCTATATTAACGGTGTATGATTTTGGGTTTAATTATACAAAAATACAATAATCCCCGGGCATTTGGGCACAGATCTGCAAGTCTTAAGCTGATCGGCTCTTGGAAGTCTGGGTGCATTGATGCAGGGCTCTTGTATCAGTCTCGTCTGGTTAACCTGTAGGCGATCTAGAATTTCCTACAATTTGATCTTGCCGGGGTGCAGTGGCTTCTTTTTCCACTGCTTTGATGCCATTTCTCTTCACTCTGACTTACATCAATCCATATTACCTCAAGAACCCGACATGGATTCATCCGCCTCCATAACACTTGTATTAGTGGTTTGGGACTATATATCTATAAAATACTAGGTGAAAATCCAAGAACTCAACCTAAGGCCCACCAATTCCTACAAAAACCATATAAATAGGAGGATTCCATGTTTATTTTATACCAAATAGGGTTTTCCCCCCATAACCTCAAGAATTCTAGGGTTAATGTGATCTCTCCACAAAACCCTAGAACAAGGAGGAACTAATCTCCATACCAATAACCCTAGGAATCAGAAATACCTTGATTCGAAATAGTATACCTTTTATCTTATTGCTTACTCATGTGTATTTTATATTCTTTTCTCACTGAAACGTGAAATACTAGTATTTTGAGACCAAATGAGACATTGGTTTGTCTCATCTCTCCTTTTATAATCCCATTTTTGACTTAATTATAAGTTAGTCCTCCATCCTTTTTAATATTGCAACATCAACTTTTGAAATTTTTATTTTGGCATTCATCTTCTCACATTATGGTTTTCATATCATTTTTGGCATTTACAACTTTGCCCTTCTTCTAGTACAAAAATTCCGGGTTCATAAATTTATCATTTCACAACCGTCTCAAAAATCTTGTAATGCTGTGCTTGGCAGTGCTCGTATCGCCCCTACAGTTATCGTCTTGTATACTCTCTCGGGACGGGCGATTCTGGATAAATTTGCCAAAATTAGCGATATTTTGGAAAGGTGGGCAGTGATGCTGGCAGAATAAAATCGGGCCTATTTACTTTGTGCAGATTAGCTGTAGTACGTCAAGTTAAGTGACCGTAGATTAAAATTTTTTTTTTTAATTAATTTTTAAAACTAACATATATATATATATATGACTTGGATTTTCACAAATCTGTAAATCATACTAATGAAGATTAAGATTAAGGGCATAGTGGATTTCATTTTGAAACTTTGGATTGTAGTTTTTAAGATATCATTTATTTGTCACTTTATTTTTAATACTTTGAATACTGAACATGTTTTATTAGTTTTGTTTATTACACTTTGACATGTTTATGATTTGATGTTCATTTTTATCCTTGGAAAGACTTTGAACTTGATTGTGGTTGGCACTTCATTAATTCTAATTATTATGTTGTGTAGTTAGTTGTTTTAATAGTTACTAGTTGGATTTGGTTATAGAGGTGCAATGATGTTTAGCATTATTCACGTTTATTTAAGACTTTAAATATTATATTATCTAAACTAATCATTTATGCATTAACTATTATTAAACACTTGTAATTTGTTTTTTTTTTATTTGAAGAATGACAAAATTAGATAAATTACAAGTTTTAGCATTTTTATTTTAGCTCGTTTGGCGCTTTATGTGACTATATCAGAGAAATTTGGAGTTGGTGTATTTAGAAAAATGTGGAGTGGCCCGAAATTTCGCCCCATTTTGGCCACAGTAGAATGGGCTAAAAGCGGCCCGTTCTCGCTATATCTCTGACGAATAGGATTTGATCGATAAACACTAATGGATGAAACTTTCATCTGAATTGTCAGCGTGAGCAGCTTCTGAAGAAATGGCAAATGACAAATCGTATAAAGTGCAACAAGTCGACAAAGCATAAAATAAAGTGAATCAAGATCGATGTGGAAGAAACCAATTTATTGGAAAATAATACTCAAATTCTAGGGAATATGTGATTTCAGACCAAAAATTGTCAAAAAATTAGCCCTCATGTCTATTGAAGAAGGGCTTGGAAGAGATAATATGGGTGTGATTGAATGGTTTTTTGTCGGGGATAAATAAAAAATAATTTTAAATAATAAATAAAGTAATTAACTTATTCTTAATCTATATCATGTTTTACTCTTTACACTCTTTTGTTTTAATGACAATACTCTCTTTATTTTAATTTTATTATAGATTTCCTTTGTCCTATATATAATTCATGAGGATAAATATATCAAATTGATGATTTGAAATATAATTTAGATTAAGATTTGTGGATGGAAACTTGGTTATGTTAACTACCATGTTTTAGCCAGTACATCAAAGAAATTATTTCTAAGAAATTAGAAATTGAAATCGAGAGACTTTGCTTTGACATTATCTCATAACTTCTTTAAAATAATAATAATTACTATGATAATTATTTCAATCTAATAATAATATTAACTTGGGATAAGGTGCATAAACGTCCGACTTATAGTTGTATGTTCAATTAGTTTTTTATTAATTAATTTGAAGGAAAAAAGAAAAATATTTGAGATATATAAAATTGAAGTTGAATCTATAGGATTGAAGGAATGTTATTATAAAACATTAATTTTATGCCACCATCAAAGTTAAACTCTTTATTATAATAATAATAATGGTGGGAAATATTATTAAATTCGTATTTGACAGAACTCAAAAAAGTATTTGGTATTATCTTAATTTTAGGTATTAAAATTAATTTTATTCAACAGAATAATAAAATTTACGATAATAGCTATTAATGATGTTGAATTTATATTAAACTATTCAAATTAAAAAAATCATTTATTTTTAACTTTATGTGAATATTGTAAAGGAAAATATTTTTTCAAAAAAAAAAAAACAAAAAGGTGGAAGTTAGATTGTGAGCGGCTGAGCTGGCGTTATTGGGCCTGTGGAGAACAGGCCTGTTATCCCACCACCGACGGGAGAGGAAGGTGAACGCTGCTCTGTGAACCCAGCCTCACGCGATTTCCTCCGCTTCAGGAGCCGCGCAGCCCGAGCCTCCGCTCGGACGTCAGGACTCAACTCCCAACTTGGTCGGGGCAAGCCGGATAATTTCCCCCACCAAGCCCAACCAGCTTAGCCGAGCCAACATCCGTCCACCTAAATGCCCCCACTCGGGTTATAAGCCCACGTGACTGAGCCCGGCGGTATCTTAGTTTGATGTCATCTCTATTTAAAATGCACTTTTGGCTTATTCCTCTTCGATGTGGGATTGGGAGATCGCTCAGGAAGAGTCCACAGCGCATAATTATTTCTAGTTTATTGCAATGATTTTTTTTTAAAGTATGTATTCATGATTTCTTATACTTCCTTCTTTCTCTGTTCCAGTTGCTCTTATTTTTCTGTTTGGTTTGTGAGAAAAATGGGAAAGGAAATCATGATCGTATTTTCCCGCGCCCTCAAATTGAACCACAATGAAACTGACAGATGAAGTAGGGATAGGGTTGGGTATGAATTAATGGGAGATGATGGGACTACAAGTTCTCTCTTCAACCGGGATGGAACTATAAATTCTCTTGTTCAACTGGGATGAAACTTATTGTTGATTTTTTTTTATTAAAAAAGTTAAAATATTTAGCTTTTTGGCTTTTTTTTCTTTTTTGAAATGATTTTTTGACTTTTTCTTTATACTGTTTTTCAATATATTTTTTTACAGAAAAACCAGATATTATAATATAAGAGAGATTTATATTTTAAATTTTTATTTAAAATATATTTCAAATTTTAGATAAAAATTAAAAAATTAATTTTTTTTTAACCAAACATTAAATCACTTAATCATATTAAGTCTTATTGAACAAAATTATATTCGATATTAAGTAAAAAGAAGAAACGAAACAAACCATCTAAATGTAATATTTTATAAAAATCCATAATTCAACCCAGAAAAGTTGGATACATATAAAAGAAAAAAGCATTTTTTTATAGTATTAAAAGCTAATTACCACCGTGACTCAGACTAAGATTTTAAACATTAAGCGCTTTTCCACAAGCTAAGCATGATGGGCATAAGAAGCATTATGGATAATCTGAAGCAGATATTTATCCCTTTGAATTGTGGATTTTGAATAACCTGTACCACCGGAAGATAATCATGATAAAGGAAGAAAGAAGTTATTTTGAATATGAATAATATTTGGATAGCTATGAATAGTCAAATGTTTTTCTTTTTTAGGTTCCACAATAAGAAAAGAAGTTATGATCCTATTGACTATGCATGTATTGATGAAATCGAATTTTGGATAATTGACGAGGATGAACTGGGAGAGTTAGATCTTAAAGAAATGGAAAATCTTTTGTATGAGGAAGGGTCTATTCCTATAGAAATTGAATGCTCAAGTTTAGCTACTCAAATTGGTTAGAAGAATTTATTAAACTTATACATTTTAAATTATTTTTATTTTACTTTAAAAATGATTTCTTATTGATAAATATTCCTTGTCTTTTTTGTTGATGATATGGATGATGGTGGTGTGGCTTTAGAAGTTGATTTAGAGAACTTTTGTTTTCCATTTACCCAATTTGACTTTGCACATCCTAATTTTTCAAGTGAATGAAGACTTTTATTTATATTTTTATATATGAACTTATTAATATGAAAAACTCTTCATGTTGACATTTCATATGTTGAGTAACTATGTAAGTGTTGTGGTTGACATTTGTATTATGAATGATCTTAGTAATTCATTGATAATTATGTCATCGTTACTTTATTACTCATGTGTAGAAGTAGAATATTAAGGTTTTGATAAATATTATGTTGATTTACATTATGAAAATATAAAATCTTATATTGTATTATAAATATGATTTTACTATGAAAAACTTGTAAAATAGTAACAGTAGAGGATATGTTGTCAAATTTTTATAAAAAAAATGACATTTTATAAAAAAATTGCTATTTTATATTCTTTTATTTTTAATAGTATTTAATTATCTATTTATGACGGCATCGGTTTGACCACGGTTCGACCATCGATTCGATTAGTGAACCGTGAACTAGTAATTTTTTCGATTCACTTATCGATCCGATTTTTAAAACATTGATGCAGTCCAATAAGATCATAACATGTTCCTTCAATTTCTTGAAGTTATTACTTGAATTAAGTATTGAAGCGTTGATGTTAGCAGTTTGGGTTCGTTTGTTTTCCTTAATGCTGAATAGAACTTTTTTGAGCTTAATCTTTGAATAATTGCTTAATAGCATTAAGTATTAAGTGTTTGTTTTTAACATTAGGTAGTGAGTAGGGATGTGACGAGCAAATTATTTTGGGATTCACTTGTCTAAATGCCATTTCTTAATAAACGTATGTTTAATTTAATTTTAATCGGGTTTTAATGAGTTTGAGTTTATTTTCTCAAATCAGATGTAGGTTCGAATTATTATTTCTATAACATGCAAGCCAGGAAAGGTGAAATTTTCAAAAATGACAAAATGTTAATAAAAATAATAAATTACATAGCAGGGTTCGGGGAAGTTTAAAATTCTACAATCTCGGATAATAAACGGACTCAGCCATTAAATTCGTCTACGTGAAATCTAGCAACTCAAAAGTTTCGTCGAATTAAGAATAAGCGGAGAATTTTCGATTTCTGGGTGATAAGTTGCAGAGTGACTCACGGGGCCGAGATTTTTCGTTTGAGCGAAACTGGGCGAATATTGATATAGGCAATATATGAAATAATAATAATACTTTTTGCACCTCGTTATATTTTCAAATATTTTTTATTTTATTTTATGCTAATATAAATAATTATTATTAATATAATGTTTTTTAATAAATAATTTATAAAAATTCATAATATTTTTATTTTATGAAAAATATTAATTTTAATATAATAAAAAATAAAAAAGCAAATATAAAAATTAAAATTTAAAATAAAAACAAAAATAAAATGTAATAAAAATAAGCAAATATAAAATTAAAATTTAAAAATAAAAACAAAAAATAAATGTAAACGGTGAGAGTTTGAGAATTTTCATCTCATGCATTACTGTTAATTTTTAAATGGGAACAGTTTGAGAATTGAAAAAAATAGCAGAAACCAGGAGTAGGGATGGGATGTCCACATCCCAAACCATAAAGTTTGTAAATTCTTAGTAGTGTATATTCTTTGGTTCTTGCTTTTGTGAACGATGATTGAGTTTTCTTATTTTGTGGAAAATATTTCTGAATAGAAGCAAGATATTTTCAACATTCGAACTTTAAAAAAATTTACCGTGAGTAAAGTTATAGAAAATTTTAAAAGCAAGCGAACTTTAATGTTGAAAGATGTCGGTTTTGACGTTAAGTCAATAAACATGGCGCAGTGTTTTGCGATAAAAGAAAAAAAGAGAAGCGAAAGCTCACATTATGAACTAAACAGCATATATTTAAGTAAACAAATCTAAATAAGCATAAATACACACATATATGGGCGCCTATAACAAGATACCAAACATAACATTGCATATAATCTTTAGATTAAAGTATTAACTTCATTAAAAGATCTTTCTACATTAGAGTTGAAGTAAATTTTGATATGATCGTAGGCGACGCGACGGCGCGATTTTACGAGGTTTTGGAGTTTTGAGTCGTATGCGTATTGTAAATCTAGGCGTTTAATAAATGAGTTATATTCGTGTTGACACCTTAACACGAATTTGATAGAGATGCTTGATTTAATTATTATATTAATTAATTAGTTTATTTAACAAGTTATTTAATGTTAAATGGATTATTAATTATAATTCATATTAATTTAAATAATAAAATTAATAAACATAAATTTAATAGGTTATTTGTGTTAAGCATTCGCTGGATGATTAATTATAATTACATTATTTTAAATAATCAAATTAAATGGAGTCATATTAAGTGTTTGACTGCAACACGAATAATAAATTGATTGGGTTTGGGTTAACGAATGTTAATACGTTTATTATTTGTGTCGAAATTGGGTTCTTGAATGTTGGCGTAGTCAGTATATTAATGAATGTGACATGGCTAAATCAGCCCAGGAAATTATCTTTACTCTCTTTACAAATAGCTCAAAATAACTTTAATCACTCACATAATATACCTTTCCTTATTTACAACAATTTAACTTTAAATGAGCTACCATAACATATATCTTGTCTAAAAATAATCTTCATTTAGGCAGAATAATTTTAGCATAGATATACATTTATTTACATAAAATCCACTAAATTTTATCTAATAATTATCATTTTGGTGATTTTATTAGTAAAATTTATGTAAATAAATACATTATAAAAATAACCTGAAAATGTGTAAATAAATACAAGCAACTTGAGCATAAATAATAATTTTAAACAATAAAAAAGATTAAATGGTCCAGGGCTTAGTGGTTAGGAAACTGGATTTGGATTGGAAACCAACAACCTTAATTTAAATCCTAATGGAGTGGGTTTTTTATTTTTTAAATTAAATAAATAAAACCTTGCAGGCACGTGTCATCTTCAAACTTGGGTCGGGTTTCAACCTAGTAACAAACAATAATGAAACCTAATAGTTTCAAATAATTCTATAAAAAAAATAAAAAAATAAAAAAAGTCAAAATCTAATGTCTAGATTTAGTTTTGTTTTTTTAAAAACAGCACCACAGAATTAAAAAAAAAAACACAATGATTCTGGATGTAATGTATTAGGGAAAAAAATAGAAATCCATAAACCAATAAAATCTTCAGAATGATTTCTGGATTTAGTTTCCGTTAAAAAAATTATTAAGGAATAAAAAAAGAACTTGAAATCCAGAAACTTGAATATTTCATCCTTTACAATTTTATTTTATTTCCTTTATCTTCTATTTCTTGTTTTTTTTCTTCCTAAATCAAACCAAGGAAAAGACTGAATATTGATAGATACTATTCTCACATAGATAAAGAAAATAATAAATAAATAACATCATAATCACTGTTTCAGACCAAAAAATGTCATATACTGGGTGATAGATAATATTCCCAACAATGGCGGACCCACTGTGTGCCCGGGGCCCCTCAATTTTTTTTAAGAAGTTTCGAGGTTTTGAACCCTTGATCATATCGTATATGAAGATTTCACTTGTTATCATTGTGTTATAATTCTTTTTATATGATAAATGCGTCCCTTTTTTCTTAACCAAATACTCAATTATTACCCCTCTTAAACAATTTGATGGGTCTATTATCTATTCTCACATAGAAAAGAAGTAACAAAAAAAAAGAAAAATAAATAAATAACATCATAGTCATGTTTCAGACAAAAAAAAAGTCATATACAGGCTCTTCACATACATGAATATTTACTACAAAAAGGAATCTAAACATAATGATACAAATAGTGAAAATATAATTTGTAACATATAAACAAGTTTGTAAATATATACCTGAATCAAATGCAATTGTGGTAGACTTGAATCAAAAGATGAAAAGATGATCATCTTGTAGTCGAATGGTTTTTTTTTTTTAATTACGTATTCTCATAATGGAAGGGAAGAGACACATACCTTCAACATAAATATATGATATATATTTATAAAATTATCTCATCTCTTTATTTATAAAATTGTCATAAGCCATTAATTATGACAAAATTGATCATCAATCTACACATTTGGTTCATATTCTCGGATTGATATTTCCGAGATCCCTCAATTAACCAATACAATAGATCATTCAATTTGGCTCACTTTGATGAATAGTAATTCCATGTGCTATGATATTTACATATACGCCTAAATATAGAAAAATTACTAACATAGCATTTGAGTTTGAAACTAGTACATGATTTGGAAAAACATCCCCACACTTAAATCGATTTTAATCATTTCATTTAAGTTATTAAGTAAATTAAATAAATTAAAAATAGTTGATAAAATGACTTAATAATATGACATAAAGTTAAAATAATATACTTAATAAAATATATAATGATATGACTTAAAATAAAAAAATAATTTTTTTGAAAAGAGATAAATTTATTGATTCGGATTAGCAATATAATTGATAGAAATATAAAACAAAGTAAAGGGCAGAATTTTGTATGATGACACATCATCCAAGTTAATGCGAAAATTATCGCCTCAACGCCTATACTTTATAATCCAAACGAATAATACTCCAAGATTTCAAATCTGGCTGGGACATCGATTTAACATGATTTGATCTAATTATTCTATCTGATCGAATTTTATCATCCGAATTGTCTACGTGAAAATCCACGAAGAAGTTAACACCTACCATAACTACTCACAACAAATCTAGCGACAAAAATACAAAAACAAAGCCAGAAACCCAGACGGCTGCCAATAAACCAATTTATCGGAAAAGAAAACTCAACATGCGAGTTAAAACAAATTCGAATCAAGTTATTTCGTGCCAAGAATATAAAAAAAAATCACCCATCTTACATAACGAAAAAAGGCTTGAAGGAAAAAACAAAAGGAAGGGTGATTAGGGCTTCCAGAAATAACAAAGGGTGTAATTGAATGATTTTTTGTTGAGAATAAATAAAAAATAATTTTAAATAATAAATAAAGTAATTAACTTATTCTTAATTTGTGTCTTTATTTTATTCTTTACACTCTTTTGTTTTAATGACCATATATCTCTTTATATTTGTTGTTGTTCGATTTCCTTTGTCCTATGTATAATTTATAAGGATAAAATGTATCAAGTTGATGATTTGAAATATAATCTAAGTTAATTTTGTGGATGGACTTCGATTTGACATTATCTCATAACTTCTTAAAAATAATTATAATTACTATGATAATTATTTCTATCTAGTAATAATATTAACTAGTGATGCGTGATAAACGTCCAACTTATGGAATTAGTCATCTCACGCCTATGTCATTATAAACTCAGATATATAAATAAACTATGTTAAAATAATGGTAAATACCATTAAGATTGAGCACCATGTGGATAGCTCTCATATGTCTATCAAAAGCAAGTCCATGACGGTAAGGGAATAAATGAGTTATGACACTAAAGTCGATAGTATACATCTGGACTAGAAAAAAAAACTCATAAATTAAATTAGATATACAACTATATAAGTTAGGACATTTATACACCTTATTCTATATTAACTATGATATATATATATATATAATGATACGATAACTTTTTTATTTGCACAAATATCTTGAACTATAACTTCTGCAACGTCTGACAAATTTTAATTAAATTACTAACTACACGTGTCACTTTAAAATCAAAATATTATGTTAACATTTTATAATTCCCCATGATTGACCTTATTAAAAAATATAAAACAATTATAGATTTAAAGATACAAGTTGTACGAGTATTAAAACAACTTGTATCTTTAAATATATATATATATATATATAATGACACGATAACTTTTTTATTTGCACAAATATATTGAATTATAAGTTCTGCAACATATAACAAAATTTCATTAAATTACTAACTACACGTGTCACTTTAAAATCAAAATGTTAGTTAACATTTTATAATTCCCGATGATTGACCTTATTAAAAGAATTATAACTATTATAGATTTAAAGGTACAAGTCGTTTAAAGAGAAAGGCATTGGTGGGACGCAAGGTCCTACCAAGAGGGTTGGTGTTCAGCTTAAATTGCAATGCACAAAATATGATATACTAGAATAGCGTAAGTGTACGCATAGCCAAAAAGTAATATAATGAAAGTAGAGTATCGATCCCATAAAGAGTTGCGATGGTAATTACTGAAATTAGAATGCCTTTTCTTTATCCGAAATATGAAATTAAGAAACTGAATTTGAAACCTAAACTCAATTACCAAGCTGAAGGTAAACATTAAACTATCTCAATTCAATTAGAAGAAAAGATGGATATATGATGGATTTAGGGTTTTGACTTCAATTGATCAACCCCTAAGCAATCGATTTGATTCCCCTTCGATTGACATTTGAATTGATTGCTAATGGTAAGCCTCACGAAGATAATTATGAATCTCGCTTGATAACTCACAATCTATCCTTAGGATTTAGGTATATTACATCTCTACTCAACCCAAAATCCTAAGAATGCAATACACTTACGATGACTAAAATTACCACATAAAACCCATGAGTATCTCTAGTTAATGGCGAATTATGACATTTCACCTAGGTCTAACCTGTTATTAACTTCTCAGATCCCACAACAAGCCACAATTCGAATTGATAGTGATCAAGTATCAATTAGCACTAAGAATGAGATAAAACATTTAGCATATAACAATCCAAATGACAAATGAAATAGAAATCAATACCAAATTACAAAGTTCATGGTCAATTTATACCAAAACCCTAGAATATGAAACTAGAACATCCTAAGGAGATAAAAGAACATCTAGATGAATGAAAACATATAAAGTAAAGAGGAAACTTTGGTAATGATGTAGATCTTCAGCCCTTTGCCTGTCTCTCTTTCTTATCTTCAAACTCTTCAAGCCCTAATTCTCTCCAAAATTGCCTTAGAACAAACCTCAAAACCCCCTCCTTTCCAAATTAGGGTTCTTTCCTTTTATATCATAAGGTTAGGCTTCCAATTTAATCAAAAATAGGCCGAATATTGTAGGTGGCCGCCAATGACGCCGCGACATCATGACCTTCATGCCGCAACATGCGGGCTTGATTTTTCAACTCTCTCAACCACGTCGCGACGTCATGGCTTGAACATTACAACGTGGGCTATAGTCTTCAAGTGATGAGGCTTAACATCGACGCAGTTACCTATGCGAGCCTTGCACTTTTCGCCTCTTTATCGCTCCATGTCAGCTTCATTTTAGTTTTATATTGTCACAATGCCTTGAATTTGGTTCTAATAACAAATATGAATGAAATAGTGTTAAAACACTTATTAATATCATAAAAAAAATACTAATCAAAATATTAGGATAAAATATGTATAAAATATATTCATCGGTTGTGAATGGAGTTGTACTTTAAAATGTAAAGACTTATAGAGGCAATTTCATGGAGGGATTTTTCTCCTATGTCTCAATAACAATGAATACTATTAAATTACTCTGAATCATGACTGCCTCACTGATTTGTTTCGTCCCTTTTAAAATGTCACCCATCCCTGTATCTGAAATATTCACATCAATATTGTGAATAATAAATAAGGTCAAATCAATTTTTATACATCCTTTTATTTGAAAAAGAAATTATTAAATGATCAATTTAAATTTGATTTTTTTTAACCTCTATTCTCTTTGCATATGCTGCTAGAGGACTCTGCTTTTATAAAGATTTGAGTTTGTAATTTGTCAGAACCTCATTTCATTCCTTTATCATTTGAGTCAGGTTTCAAAGGACATAAACCAAAAGGCTAAAATCTAATACCCAAGTTTCTATATTACTTAGATTTAACAATATTTGAATAATGCCCAAGAGAAAAAGCTAGCTAGAACTCATAAGCGTGTTTGGTTCATCTTTTTGAAAATTGTTCTTGAGAACAATTTTTAAAAACAAACTGTTCTTATTCTCTGAATTTAGTATTTTTTATGTTTGTTGTGTTTTTCAACAAAAAAAAAAAAAAACAATCAAATGTGTTCTACATATTTTCCTTGTTCTTTTTTTTTTTTTCAAAAACTATAATCAAATGGCCTATTTTTCTCATTTGTAGATCTCATATAGGCCAATAATTAAAAGAGGAATTGGTTTAAATGGGAAAAAATTAAAAGTTATTTTCAAAACTAACACTTTACTTTTATAACCTTAAAATATCCCAATTTTAGATAAAATTACCGCTTAATGTATTAAAACTAAAAAAATATTACAAATCTAACCTATTTCTATATATGTTGGACTTAACCATCATTAAGTTATATTTGAACAAACTTGAAGGGAGTTAAGCCTGGGTTTATAACAAATACAATAGCTATTTAGTTTGGATTTAACCATCGTTAAATTATATTTAAACAAACTTGAAGGGGTTAAGTTTAGGTTTGTATGGTGGTTAGAGGGGTAAATCTGTCAAAATGATGTAAAAATATCCTTACTTTTTGGGTTTTAAGAAAATAGGTTAGATTTACAATTTTTTTTGCTTTTTGTCCCTTTTAAACTGGTACCCCTAATTAAAATGACATAAATAATGGAAGATCTCTTCCCTCACAAAGATCTAAAAATAAACCCAAAATTTTTAATGGTTGATAAGAGTAGAAATATGTGATAGAGTTCATTAGAAAAGGAATAGGTTTTTACCAGGGTTGATTGATTGTTTTGTAGTAGTAACTCGTCCTAGGGCTCCTTGGTTTTTCACAACTAAATATAAAATTAATTAAGCTCAATTTCCAAATTAACTACCATCATTATGGGAATTTCAAATATTAATATCCTTTATGTTAATTTTCAATTCTCTCATGAGTGTTGGGTTGAATTTTAGAGCTTATGTGTACTTGGGGTAAATTTTTCAGCAGGTTATTGAAGCATTATTTTTCAATTGAAGGTTTTAGTTTCTGAAAATTTTTAAAAAAAAACAAGCTAAAAAAAGGGTCCCCGGTTAATTTAGCTCAATTCCCAAATTAACTAAGATCTTTATGGTAATTTGAAATATTAATATCCTTTAGGTTCATTTTCAATATTCTCATGAGTGTTGGGTTGAATTTTAGAGCTTATGTGGACTTGGGGTAAAATTTCAAACATAAAGGGCTTTTGGTTCCTATTTTCAAGAACAGTTTTTTGTTATGTAAAAAATAATGTTAACAACTTGTTTGGTAAAAAGGGCCCCTAAATTTTTTTGTTCTCTTTGTTTCCAACACCCTTGTTTTCAGATAATACCTTTGATGTTCTTTTTTTGTTTGACCATAAGGTGTGAACTAGTCTATATACACATGAAAGGCGTCTATACAACATTCAAGTTAATAATAAAAATGATCGGTTCAAAGCCTATATAGTTAATAATCAAAAAAATGTCTAGAATACCTAAGATTTCATATTTGCAGCATATTAACGAATAGGATTTGATCCAATGACTTTGTCGGATAGAACTTTTTCATCTAAACTGTCAACGCGAACTCTTACAAAGAAACTAACCATCAACAACACAATTACCCGTTGCAACAAGTCGGCGACAAAACACGAAAAACAAAGTCAAACTAAGATCGATGTGGAAGAAACCACTTTATTGGAAAAGAATACTCAAATTCTAGGAAAGAGACGATAAAATACGTGATTTAAGACTAAGAATTGTCAAAAAATTAGTTGTAACGCTCCATCCCTAGAGGGTGTATGGTACGTGTAATCGTAGGGTCGCATATGTGCACCAAGGACTTCCTTAATTAGTTGAGCGTGATAGTAGTTTTTAATTGTAAAGTTTTCGAAGAATGGTGACACTTTTACAATTAAGGAAAGTGGAGGGATGAAAGTACAAATCATAGAAATTTTAATTAGTTAAAGGATAATAATAATAATAAATTATCATAATGGTTCAGATAAGCCTAGAAAATTCTCTAGATCTCAGATGATGAAACGGACTACGCCGTTAAATTCAACTCGCGAAATCTAGCGACTAAAAATTTCATTAAATTCGAGACACACATTTTACGATTTTCTTCTCTGATAAATTAACGACTTAGTGACAAGATTTTTACGGTAATCTCGAAAAGTCGAAATTCATTGGAACAAGCTTCATTTAAATAAATCAACTAAAGAATAAAAATTTTTGGGACAAAAATGGATGTGAATGAGGTAATATGAGTCATTTATCTAAATAATAATAATAATAATAATAAGAATAAAAAAATAAAAATAAAAATAAAAAAGATAAAAATAAAAAAGGGAAGGTGGAACGGACAGAGGAGTGCGTGGAGAGGGAGATGAGAGTTTTTATTTTATTTTTTCTTCGTTTATTTTTAAGATTTAATGAACCTGATCGTAGGTTTTCTAATAGAGCGTATGAAAATCGATCCACGCAACGAATGCCAGCGCAAGACCAAAATCTTAGCGCTTCAAACTTTATGACAGAAAATTTTCTTACTATGCTTATTTTCCAACCTAGCGCTATGTAAAGGCTTAAAATTTTCTTAGAGGCCATAATTTTAATCCCAAAATTTTGCATCGAGCTTGGGACTTTGCGAATTTTTCGACTATTTTCTGATAAATCATCGACTGATCTGTGTGAGCATTGAGTCAAATTTCGCATCAAGTTTCTATTACTTAATTTTAATTATTTTCTGCAATGTCCTGCACTATGTTGGGCTTGGCTTTGATCCCGGATCAATGTTTTCGAAGCCTTATATATGCTGAGATCACAATAATCCTACGATGAACCTGCTGGACCAAGAGGTGCGTCATGTTTTCTACGGGTCCAGATTCTCAATTATTTCTGTGGTTATTGCGAGAAAAATGGAAGACATGCAATTATGCGATAAATGGAAATTATATGTGTGGTGTGCTTTAGTGTGGAGAAATTCGCGGTCGTGGCTCAATTCTGCAAACTTTTCAAAGTTGTGATAATGTAAACTTTATTTTTCAATACTAGTGTATTATTATCAATCGTTTTACGCTGGTATGTTATGGTTTTAATTGGTAAACCATATTTTAAAGCTTATGGTTTTGATTGGTTAAACCATATTTTAAAGCTTATGGTTTTAATTGTTAAACCATATTTTAAAGCTTATGGTTTTGATTTGTTAAATCATATTTTAAAAAGCAAGCAAGCAAAAATTATATTTTTATAAATCAGGTCTTAAGAAATCCCTAGTTTAAGCAAGCATTATCGGTCAGAGGTATTTCATACGTGCACGGTGAAGTTAAGACATGATTTCATTGCATTTTAGATTTATTAAATTCGGCAAACAGCTCATGCATTATGGCATATTAGGGCGTAGCACGCCTTTGGAGTATATAGGGTTAGCGTGCTAGCTACCAGGAAAAGCTAATGTAAGTAGCATATATGCCTTGAGTAGGCGACGGAGAGTACTTTTGTCTCATGAGATCGGATTATCTTGTTGGTGGATCACAGAAACTTTAGGAGTGATATTGGAGGTTGAGGATTTAGGAGCATTGTTAGCCACATTTCATGTTAGACCTCTCCTAGTGGATCAGATTCAGGCAAGGCAGTTGTAGGATCCACAAATGATTAAGCTTAAGGAGGAGATAAAAAAGGGAAAGCAGGTAGAGTTTCAAATCAGAGATGACGGCATGATAATGAAAGGGCAGAGAATGTGTGTGCCAGAGTATGGCGAGCTAAAGAGAGACATTATGGAAGAAGCACATTCATCTACTTATGCTATGCATCCAAGTAGTACCAAGATGTACAGGACTTTGAAAGAATATTATTGGAGGAATGGGATGAAGAAAGAGATCGCAGGTTTCGTCTCCAAATACCCTACTTTCAACAGTGAAGGCATAGCATCGATGCTAGTGGGAAGATACAAGCATTCCTATTCTAGTATGGAATGAGAAGATCATCATGGATTTCAGGTGTCTTCCACGGACTCAAAGGCAGCATGATGTTATATGGGTTATAGTTGATCGATTTATGAAGTCTCTGCTTCATTTTCTCGCGATAATGTGTTAAGGATTCTCCTGAAAAGTCAGTCTAATCAGAATGGATGAGATAGCGAGACTTCATGGGGTTCCAGCTTTTGATAGTTTCGCATCGAGACCCTGTGTTCACATCCGTGTTAGCCTTCCGCCTTGCGGTGCAACTTTAGGTATCTTTTCATTTTAGCACAAAGATTTCATCCTCATACGATACTGTGAGAGGACCATTCAAATAGAGGATATGCTAAGCGCTTGTGTGATGGAATTCAAGGGGAGTCGATACTCATTTGCTAATCGATGGAGTTCGCCACAACAAATGTGCCATCGTGCCGAAGATGTAGATGGCCTTTGAGGCGCCCAGACGACAGAAACGAGGGACTCAGCAGGCCGGGATGAGGTTGGTGAGAGGAGATTGGTAGGCCCTGAGTTAATGCAAATCACTTCAGAGAAAGTGAAAGTTGTTCGTGATAACTTGAAGATAGCAAGAGTTAGACAGAGAAGTTATGCGGACAACCGTCGCAGAGACTTGCAGTTCGAGATAGGTGACCGAGTCTTTTTGAAGATTTCCCCTTGGAAGGGTGTTTTGAGATTTGGGAGGCAAGGCAAGCTCAGTCCGAGATTTATAGGGCTTTATGAGATTGTGAGCAGCAAATAAGAGCTTATGTGCCGGGGTTACCCCAGAGTTATCCAGGATTCATGACACCTTCCATGTGTCGATGTTAAGGAAATACATCCTAGATCCTTCACATGTGCTGAGAGAGCAGCCAATGCAGCTAAAGGAGAACCTGACTTATGAGGAAACACCTATGCAGATTGTAAATTGCAAGGAACGAGTGTTGAGGAGTAAGGTGATTCCTTTAGTTAAAGTCCTATGGAAGAATCATGAGAGAGAGGCGCCACTGGAGCTGCAGGCTCGATGCGCCGACAAGATCCTCAACTACTCCGACGAGGCATTTTTCCTTTCCTTTGAGTTTAGTTTGTTCATTTTGAGGACGAAATGTTCTAAATGAGGGAGGATTTGTAACGCCCCGTCCCGAGAGGGTGTACGGTACGTGTAACCGTAGGGTCGCATATGTGCACCAAGGGCTTCCTTAATTAGTTGAGTGTCATATTAGTTTTTAATTGTAAAGTTTTCAAAGAATTGTGGCGCTTTTGCAATTAAGGAAAGTGAAAGGGTGAAAGTACAAATCATGGAAATTTTAATTAGTTAAAGGATAATAATAATAATAATAAATTGTCATAATGGTTCAAGGAAGCCTAAAAAATTCTCTATATCTCGGATGACGAAACGGACTGTGCCATTAAATTCGTTTCGCGAAATCTAGTGACCTAGAAAATTTTCGTCAAATTCTGAGACAAACGAAATATTTTACGATTTTCTCGATGTCATCACGATTGTGACTAGGATTTCAGAAAATCTCAAAGCTAGAAACGACTGAGTTTAAATTCATTTAAAATAAATTGAATTGAAAAGAAATAAAAAATTTTGGGACAGAAACGGATCTGAATAAGGTAATATGAGTCATTTATTCAAATAATAATAATAATAATAATAATAATAATAAAATAAAATAAAAAAATAAAAAAGATAAAAATAAAAAAAAGGGAAGGTGAAACGGACAGAGGAGTGCGTAGAGAGAGAGAGAGAGAGGAGAGTTTTTATTTTTTTCTTTTCTTCGCTTCTATTTAAGATCTACGGAAATCGGACTATAGGTTTTCATTGGAGCAAAAAGCAAAGTTGATCCACACAACGAGGGCTATGCGTGGGTACTAAAATCTTAACGTTTCTTCAAACTCCATGAGGTAGGGAATTTTCCTACTTGTGTTATTTCTAGCCTAAAGGCTATGTTAAGGCTTGAAATTTTCTTAGAGGCCGTGGAGAGGTCAGAATTTCAGTCCCAAAATTTGGGACCGAAATTTAAATTTTTCGACTATTTTCTGACAATCGCTGAATTTCGGATCAAGTTTTGACAAGACGTGGTTGAAATTTCGATCGCCGATAGTCCGACAAGAATTTTAGAACCTGCTTTTCTGTGCAATCCCAGACTATGTTAAGGTTTGGTTTTGATCCCGAGACCGACAAGCTGGTTTTCATGCGTGTTTTGGCATCACAATAATCTGCATGAACCGCGAAGGACCAAGAGGTACCTGCTTGGTGGTCCGAGATTTGGGCCATTTTGTGGGTTATTGTGAGAAAAATAAATAATATGTTATTATGATAAATGAAAATTACATGTAGGGTAAAAGCAGAGGCAGAGAAATTGCGAAGTTCTGCTCAATTTTTGTAACCGGAAAGGTGAGTGTTCTAAACTTTATTTTTCAATACTAGTGTATTATTATCAACTGTTTTACGCTGATATGTTATGGTTTTAATTGTTAAACCATATTTTAAAGCTTATGGTTTTGATTTGTTAAACCATATTTTAAAAAACAAGCAAACAAGTAAGCAAAAATTATATTTTTATAAATCAGGCCTTAAGAAATTCCTAGTTTAAGCAAGCATTACCGATCAAAGGTATTTCACGTGCACCCGGTGGAAGCTTAAGACTTGATTGCACAGATTTAGATTTACCTCATTTGCAAACTTAAATTTCATGCATTATGGCATATTAGAGAGTGAGACCGTGACACGACCGAGTATATATAGGGTTGGGCGTTAAGAACCATTATATGGTGATGTGGACACGAGGTCCTTCCACCATATTTACCGGACAGGTGATGTGGGACACGAGGTCCTTCCACCTAAGACGGCGAGACAATGTGTTTCTATGTTTACTAGGTACAAGATAAAGAAAGGCTCCGTTGGTTGATTATTTTATTTATAAGCATTTTTACATACAAATTTTAAAATCGACTAACGATATGTGCTAAGATTTTATGAAAAGTTTTAGAAACTTTTAAAGCAAGCAAGCAAGTAGCTTATGAAAAGTTTTAGAAACTTTTATAGCAAAGCAAGCAAGCAATTTATGAAATTTTTTAGAAACTTTTATAACAAAGTAAGTAAGGTTTTCTGAAAATGTTTGGTAAAAGATAGTTTTACAGTTTTGAGACATTTTCAGAAAAAACAAGCATTTTATAAAACATATACTCACTGAGTTCTTTTACCACATTATTTTCCTGTTTTAAAAATTATTTTTTCGTGAATGTACTAAATGGGACATACTGCAACCTCCTAACTAATAGTTATATGTGCTGTATTTACTCACTATTGTATATATTTGTAAGAAAGTACTTTGAACTTGTATAATTGTGCATATGTATGTATATAGTTTTGTTTTATGAAAATGTGATGAATCTGAGGCTCTTTTGAAGAAGTGTTGTTGGTTGCCATATTCTAAAAGTGTAAATTGAATCAAGCCTTCAAGAAGTGTTGTCACATATTCTATGCCGCAAATCAGATTTAAGGTGTTTTGGGACATGTCCTATATGCAAATACATACTCGAAATTTTATAAAATCAAGTTTAGAAAAGAAAATTTTTATATAATGAAGCTTTCGCAAGAACATGTTTAACTTCATAGGATTCTCTAGTTATTGAAAGTATTGATCTGAGTTTCATGGATTACAAGACACCGCCCTCGCTAAGAGGGGGTGGTGGTCATTAGCCCCGCGTCTACGAAGAAAAGTTTGAAAGAGAGAACATAGGGTATGATTGAATGGTTCTTTGTCGAGGATAAATAAAAAATAATTTTAAATAATAAATAAAGTAATTAACTTATTCTTAATCTATATCTGTGATTTTACTCACACTTTTTGTTTTAATGACAATATATCTCTTTATTTTTGTTGTTCGATTTCCTTTGTCCTATATATAATTCATGAGGATAAATATATCAAATTGATGATTTGAAATATAATTTAAGTTAATTTTGTGGCTGGAAACTTGGTTATGTTAACTACCATATTTTGTGAAATACATCACAAAGAAAATATTTCTAAGAAATTAAATTAAAATCGTGGACTTTGCTTTGACATTATCTGATAACTTCTTAAAAATAATAATTATTATTAATTAATTTGAAGGAAAAAAGAAAAATATTTGAGATATATAAAATTGAAATTGAGTCTATAGGATTGAAGGAATGTTGTCCTAAAATTGTTAATTTTATGCCATCAAATTTGACTCTTTATTATAATAACGGTGGGAAATATTATTAATTTTATTCAACAGAATAATAAAAAAATTTGATAATAAACTAAAAGTGTTGAATTTATATTAAACAATTCAAATAAAAAAAATCATTTATTTTTAACTTTATGTGATAATTGTAAAGGGAAATTTTTAAAAAATAAAAATAAAAAAGGTGGATGTTAGATTGTGAGCGGCTGAGCAGGCGTTATTGGGCCTGTGGAGAACCGACCTGTTATCCCACCACCGACGGGAGAGGGAGGTGAACGCTGCTCGGTGAAGCCAGCCTCACGCAATTTCCTCCGCTTCAGGAGAAGCGCAGCCCGAGCCTTCGCTCGGGCATCAGGACTCAGCTCCCAACTTGGTCGGGGCAAGCCGGAAAATTTCCCCACCATGACCAACCAGCTTAGCCAAGCCAACATCCATCCACCCTAATGCCTCCACTCAGGTTATAAGCCCACGTGACTGAGCTCGGCGATTATTTGGCTTGACGTTATCTCCGTTTAAACTAGACTTTTGGCTTATTCTTTCTTCGATGTGGGATTGAGAGATTATCTTTCGAATGTCTCCAATAATAGCATCTTTCGAGTCCCCACGAAGGCACTTATAATTATTTCTGGTGATTGCAATGGAAATTTTTTTTTTTTTTTTTTTAAAGTATGTATTCATGTTTTCTTATACCGCTTCTTTCTCTGTTCCTGCTCTTATTTTTCTGTTTGGTTTGTGAGAAAATGAGGGAAAAGAAAGGAAATCATGATCGTATTTTCCCTTTCCCTCAAATTAAAGAACCAGAATGAAACTGAAGCAGATGAAGTAGGGATAGGGTTGGGTATGAATTAATAGGAGATGATGGGACTACAAGTTCTCTCTTCAACCGGGATTGAACTGTAATTCTCTTGTTCAACTGGGATGAAACTTATTATTGATTTTTTTTTATTAAAAAAGTTAAAATATTTAGCTTTTTGGCTTTTTTCTTTTTTGAAATGATTTTTTGACTTTTTCTTAATACTGTTTTTCAATTTTTTTTTTTTTACAGAAACCAGATATTATAATATAAGAAAGTTATTTAAATAAAATTTATTGTCACTTTAGATAAAATTAAAAATTGATATTTTTTTTTTAAAACAAACGACTAAATACTATTAAATACTATTCATAACAAAATTTCTATTCAGTATTAAGTAAAAAAGAAAAACAAACAAACCATCTAAATGTAATATTTTCCTAAAATTATATTCAACTTAGAAAAGTTGGATACATATGAAGCATTTTTTTTTTTTTTTTAGTATTAAACTATTTCACGCGACCGAACTCATGACCTTTTTGAAACATCGAATGCTTACCACAAAGCCTGCCATGATGGGCATAAGAAGCATCATGGATAATACAAACAAGATATTTATCCACTGGGATTTAGCTTTTCAACATCTTAATGCTGACCCCGCATTTTTTTTTGGCTTATTACAAAGGCTTTCCACTTAAAAAGGCGAGACTCGCTTTTATTTTGAAAACAGCTTTTAAAATCCAAGCTGAATGCCACTTATTTTTGTTTTATTTTAAAGGGAAAACAAAATAAGAAAGAAAACCCAATGCGACTCCCGACAAAGCACAAAGTGTGTCCTGGAAACCGAGTCTGGTCCTGGGTCAAGTTACTTATCTGAAGGTACGACAAGGCAGAAGACCCTTCTAACCCCTAGCGTCGAGTCTCTACTAAACAAACTAGTTAAAAATACACTAACCAACTAATGAATACTAAAGATAAGTAATAACAATACAAAAGCATGCAAGACATATATAAATAAATAATCAAGCAATGTTAGATGAGAAAAATGTGTACCTGGACGGCATGTTAGAAGCGCTACCAATTAAGAAACAATGTTAGTGTAATAACAAAATACAAACTATTCACATTCAATTAAAAATTTGTTATAAATCATATGTCAAATTATTCATTAAATGATACACATAATGCTCCAGCCTCTACCCAAGCCCATTTATATTACGTTATACAAATTAACTCCCCAAGATTCCATTTTATATAATTGCACTAACTGCGTGTTTGAGATTTTGAAGACCTAGCTTGAAATCAAGCTAAAATCTAAGCTCAAGTCAAATTTGAAATTTGAGATTTTTGGGGACTTGAAATTTAGAAATTGGGAATTTTCAAAATTCTAAAGATTGCGACAATCGACCTCAAATCAGATTTGTAAATTTGAAATTGATTTCTTGGATTTTGAACTTATGAATTTTATAAATTTGAAATTATAAACTTTAAATTTGAAAATTGGAAATTGTGGAACTTGAATTTTGAAATTATGACACTTGATTAGGAATTTGCAATTTTGAAATTGAAACATGAAAATTTGAAATTTGAGATTTGGTGGACTTGAATTTTAAAATTTAAAATTTGAATTTTAGAAAATGAGAAATTTGGAATTTGAATTTTGAAATTTGGACACTTAAAAATTGAGAAATGAAAATTTAGAACTTTAATTTTTTTTTTAAATTTGGGGATTTTATTAAATTAAGGGTGGGTGATAGTTCATATGTTAAGGAAAAAAATAAATTGAAGAAAAAAAAAACATCAACAACCAATTTAATTAAATAAACAAAAAGCAACAATATACTTACAAAGAAAATAAAATAATAAGACTATATATTAAATGACTAATATAATATATATACAAGACAATTAAAAAATAACTATATAAAAGAATAAAAGAAAGTCAAGAAAAAAACCTATAGACAAGTAGCTCCCCGGACTCGACCGCTCCTCAAGTCAAATTGCTCAAAGCCGGATCGTCTCCCAAAATTGCTCCCTGAGCCAAGATTTCCAAGGCAATCTTTTATTTTAAATCAAACATTTAAACTGGTGACCAACTAAGACCTCTCACTAATGCAGCTAACGACATTTCCTTAAAAAAGATTAAACTTAAGGCACTAATAAGGCTTAAATTATATAAGCTCATGCCTTAATTTATTCTCCAAAAAAATATTTAATTAAGAGTCATGAGGGTCTTACACTTTTTGGTGGAGCAAGCCCATGGTTTCCCTTTTTTTTTTTTTCTAAATCAAGGGGAAGAGGACCCCTTTTATAGGGAAAAGGAGGCCTCTCTCCCTTGTAAATTTCCAATGTGGGATTGTCTCCCACAAAGGAAAAAAAATCCTAAGCCTCCAAATTTGGGGTCTACACTTACTTCTTGGAAGATAAATCATTGATAAGGAAGAAGAGATTTATCTCTCAAACTAAGAGATCAATCCTTGATAAGAAAATAAGAGATTTTATCATAACAAGAGACTATAGAAGCTTTATACAAATATCATAAAGCAACGGTGAGATGAACAACTTTGCAAAAGCATTCATTTAGTAGCTTATTGGATGAATCCATGTTTTTAATATGATCAAGAAAACTTTTGTAACAAGCCTGAAGTCATTGAAGGTGTCATGGATATAATTGATCAAAAAGTCATCAAAGGTAAAAACAAATTGATAAATGAGTTAAAGTTATATCGTGATCGATTGGAAAGTTTTGAAAGAGAACCTGTCTATTCTTCTCATGAAATACAACATGGTAAATGATACTTTATTTATTAATTTATTTTTAAGTAGCTAACTTTAATATATACTAATATTCTTTAAAGTATAGATTGTTATATTTTTAAACTTACCAATGATTTTTTTTCTCCTTTTTTCATGTGTAATGAAAACTAGATGAATGGTGGAGGTTACATGGATATAGTGCACCAAATTTGCAAAAGTTAACAATTCAAAAATTGAGCCAAACTTCCACATCTTCTAGGTGTTAAAGGAATTGGTCCGTGTTTGAACGAATATATAACAAAAAAATTAATCATCCATGCATGTTTAAACACAAATAACCTATTAAATTTAACATGTTTATTAATTTTATTATTTAAATTAATAGGAATTATAATTAATAATTCATATTTAATACAAATAATTTATTAAATAGGTTAATTAATTAATATAATAATTAAACGGGTCAATTCGGATCAAATTCGTGTTAGACAAGTCATACGAATATGACCCAAACACGATTATACTCAACCCAAACCTACAAAAACCGTGTTTGGTTCGTGTTGGGTTCGTGTCGTGTTCATATGTCATGTCAAATTTTATTAACCCTAGCTTTTGGTTCCTATTTTCAAGAACAGTTTTTGTTCTAAAAAAAATAATGTTAACAACTTGTTTGGTAAAAAGATGTTCTTTTTTTATCTGACCATGAGGTGTGAACTAGTCTATCCACACATGAAAGACGTCTTTAAGACATACCCCTTAGTTTCCTCTTGATAAGGATGTAGAAATGGGTCAAGCATTTCACTCGCCAGCCCAAAAGAGCGGTGTGGGTCGTGCCATGTCCGTATCCTCCCATAAAAGCCCAACCAAAGCTCTAGGGTCTCGTAACATGGAATTGAAAGGACAGAGAGCCCATACAAGGCCAGTCAAACTATATCTCTACAAATAACGGATGATAGAATATTCCTTAAGAGACGTCCTATCAAGTCCTATTATAAAAGAAAGGAAAGGCATCAAAAAACCGTTAGTTGAATATCTCTCAATAAGGAAGGAGGATTACTCCAAATAAACCTACGACTAATCCATCATGGTAAATCTATGCATGACTACGTGAGAAAACCTCATCTCCAAAGGGAAGAACCTTTAATCATCGTCCGAATTGATGAAGACCCACATAAATACAAGGCCGCTCCAAAGACTAAAGGTACGCCCAAAACTAAGCAAAGGAAACTCTCTTCTCCCTTCTCCCGCACGAGATCCGACTTAGCACGGAGCGGTCCCGGCGGCTGCCCTCGCCACCCTCTTCCTTTAGGTTTTCCCCAGAACGAGCCGCACTCGACCTGGATCAGCATCACAGATTCCTCTCTCCTCTCAAATTTCAAACGGTCCTGGGCTGGCCCATCGGTTTGGCTCCATACCGCCTTGGCTCAACCCAACGACTGACCGCGCCCGTACCCCGGGGCCCGGCTGAAAGGCATCATCGCTGCTACCGCCCGTGGAAACGACAGCCTTCATAAATATAACTGATTTCTCAGTTACTGATGGTATCGACACGGAACACAAGCAGGAGCAACACTGATCCTAAGGGTGCCGCATCTGGGCCAGAGATGTGCATGCTGGTGCCACCAGGCCAGCAGGCTATCCAAAGAACGCAAACGCAGGTGGAAGCACTGCTGGTCAACCGCCATTCTGATAGAGGAAATAGAACAACTCACTGCACAAATACAACACTCGAAGAGCGACTGATTCTGAAGGACACAATGTTCCTCCACACGAGGACAACACGGCTATGGTAACCTAAACATCAAGGCAGGCGGAATCTAGTCAAGCCCGGGGGCGGGGCCCACAACCAGCTCCTGTAGGGGAAGAGGATCGAGCAGTACAAGGAGGACGAGGCGAGGACACGGAACCACAACATCCCTCCCCGACCACAAGAGAGCAGACATGGGAGCAAGGCTTGTGTGGACCTCCAACGAGCTTAGCCGCGTGAAGGAAGTAGCGTTAAAGGGCTATGAACTGCACACTATGGATACCTTGGTACAACAAACAGAATCACCTTTCACCTCTGAGGTGTTGAGCTACCCGCTCCCGGCCAAATTCAGGATGCCTCATTTAGAAGCATTCGATGGCGGCAAGGATCCAGTAGATCATCTCAATACCTATAAGAATCAGATGGAGTTGCATGGGTATCCAGACCCTGTCCGGTGCAGGGCGTTCGCCACCACCTTAAAAGGCCCAATATGGCCCCGTTCACGTAATCCCCCTCTTCAACGATTCTTCATTCGTAGAAAGACAATCGCGCTTTGCCTCCCACTTCATCATGGGCTAGGACTTTACAGAAGCCGAAAGCTACCATCCAACCATCAAACAGGGAACACTGTGAAAACGAAGTCATAATACGCATAAACGGTTTAATGCCGAGTCCTCAAGATAGATGTACTTTGACGAAAAGTTCGCCGTCACGCCTTCACAAGGGGAAGGGTCGGGGGTAGTCCAAAGACTCATGTTTTCATCTCAAAGAACCTCAAGCTAATACGGCTTCGAGGTTCTCGCTTAAAGGTAAAATACATAATGGAGAGGAGGCCTCCTGGCCAAAGAAGGAGAGCTCTTCCGCTAGCAAGGACAAAAAGACGACGGAGAAGCGACGGGGACGGAGCCCCAAGAGGCAGGGCGACCAGAGGAAATCTCCGGGGGCAGAGCAGGAACGATCCCCTAAAAGACAAAGGAACCTTAGGGACCGCCTGGGCCCGTCACCGCCCGAGAGACGACGACGCCACGCAAAGGCTTCACTCCTTACCAGCCCAAAAGACGCAGTTCTACATGAGGTACTTTAAATGAGCAGCCTTAAGATGGCCGCCAGTAGAGAAGCCAAATCCCGCCGCGTGATAACACTTAAGTATCTATGTAGTTCCACAGGACTATGGATGACGACTTGATAACCTGTATTCAATTGAGGAGAGAGATAGAGTATTTGATACAAGCCATGGATATCTACGGTATGGCTTCATATATCTCGGGAGTCAATCTCAAGGCCGTAATCGAACTGTGCCCCTAAGCCACCACTACCGGCCACTGGGCGACGACCAAAGACAAGAACCCCTGGGAAATCCACTTGATCTCAGGGGATTTGGCCGGGAGGGGAGAATCAAGTTCGCTCGAAAAAGGCCCACCTATGCAAAGATAAGACGTACATGGGGAGGCATGGCCAAGATCTAAAATACCGCGAGCCGATTAATTACTATCACATTTCCTCCGACTCAGACTTGAAGGGTGTCAAGATCATGACGGCACTAATCGGTAATCCTCTGCACCGCAGGGCAAACACAACGGTCCATCGGGTCCTAGTAGACAACGGGAGCTCGGCCGACATCATTTTTGCATCGGCTTTCGACAAAATGGGAATTGGGAGAGAAAAGCTAGAACCTGTCAACACCCATCTCCGTGGGTTTTCAGGAGAAAAGGTGTTACCATTGGGATCGATCCAACTGGTGCTAACCTTGGGGGAGCCCCCTTACCAAGCAACAACGACAGCAAGGTTTCTCATAGTGGACGCCCCGTCAGCCTATAACATGTTGCTGGGCAGGCCCTCTCTCAACGCGATAAAAGCCATCCCCTCAGCATATCACCTGGTAATCAAATTCCCGACAGTAAACGGTGTTGGGACGGTTCGAGGAGATCAGCGAGTGGCACGAGAATGCTACACCGCCTCTATGAAACAAAAAACGGTCGACAATGTAAGCATGGGTGAGCTTGATATGCGTGATGAAGTGTCTACCGCCCAGCCCTAAGAGCCGGAACTGCGAATATCGATGACGACCAGAGACCACTTATCTACCCACTAACAAGGCCTCAAAGGCCTCCCCACCCAGCTTTTAAGACGTATCAGTGGACATCTTCGCATGGAAGCAGCCGATATGAGTGGCATCGACCCCAGCCATCGCCATAAACTAAACGACCCATCTTTCGCTTCTGGGCCAAGCCGGGTTAAATTTCGCACTGTGAGAGACAAAAAAGGCTATCAACGAATAGTCGGAAAGCCTTCTGCAAGGTGGCAATCGTGAGGTGAATAATCTTATAGTGGTTGGCCAATGTTGTGCTCAAGAAAGAAATGGCAAATGGCTACTCAGATTGATTTCACCGATATAAACAAAGCATGCCCTAAGCGACGCCTTCCCCTACCTGATCGACCTTATCGTAGATGCCACAAAGAGCCAACAGCTTCTGTACTACGACGCCTTCCTCGGCTATAACCAGATAAGCATGGACCCCGACTGTGAAAAGACGTCATTCGCCACCGCACGGACCCATCATATCTGCAATGCCATTCGGGGCTCAAAATGCGGGCAACCTACCAAAGGTTGAACCGATGTTTCGTAAACAGATAGGTACAAATTCGATGGAGGTATACATAGATCTAATATGTCGGTAAAATCCGCTACAAATTCCTGGGTGATCTCACATCGCCCCACCTCTCCGAGGACGCCCTGGCATCCCCGGCGGATTATAACATGAAGTCGAATCCGGCTGAATGTACTTCGCGTGTCAGCCGGAAAACTGGCTTCATAGTCAACCACGTGGAATCAAGCAACCGGATAAAATAAAAGCATTGCTCGACATGCCATCGCCAATTCGTGGATAAAGGAAGTACAACGACACCGTGGAGATTCGCAAATTTCTAAGTCGATTCGTGTCCGTAAGGCGATAATGCCGACCTTTCTTCCAAGTTTCAAGAAAGCCTTTCAATGGGATGAGAAATGCCAAGAAGCGCTTTGTGACCTCAAACATACTTAAGCTCACCCATTCTAGTGAGCCCGCAGGAGAACTCCTCACATTGTATTCTCCGGGCAAAGATTCACTCTTCTAATCAAGGCTATGAATGGCCAGAGACAAAGAGGCCGACACAAAGACCCGGTCTACCATCGTACTAAGCCCCGAGGGAGCTTCGAGGAGGTATCCGAAAATGGAAAAATTAATACTAGCTCTGGTGACCGCAGCCTAAATCCTCGCTGGTCTCTATTTCCGTGCTCACACCATAGTCCCGACCGAATAATTCTATGAAGCAGTGTTGCATAAAACTCGTAGGTCTCCGGGAGGTTGATGAAAAATGGGCCATAGAACCTGAGCGACCCGGGACATCCCAGACAGCCAAAAACAGCCATGTGCGACGCATCCTAGCCGATTTCATCATGGAATTCGCCCAAAGAGAGCTCACGAGCCCGCCCCAATCAAGGGACGACCTTCACATGTGGAAGCTTTCTGTGGATGGAGCCTCAAATGCGCAAGGAAGCGGGGCAGGCTAACTCCTGACCTCACCAGAGGATATAGACATTGAGTACGCACTCGTGCTCGTCCGACGCTCCAACAAGGCCGAATACGAGCCGTATTGAAGGTGCCTCAATCTCGCCATTCGTTGGGGAGGTCGATCAGCTGTAGATCCATAACATTCCTAACCCGGTGGTCGTATGTGATCGAAGACATACGAGCCAAAGCGGGAGAAGATGATCCTATATCTCCGCAAAGTCCGCAGACTCTATTTAAAAAGTTTGTATCGCTTCAGATCAAGTATGTCCCTTGCATCCTGAGAATGCCCGTGGTCGACGCTCGCAACCGCTACCGCCGCAGAAGACATCAGATCAAAGACTCCATCGAATACCTCGCAGAGTCTCCATTGACCTCGCAGATAGTAATGCCTTTAGGGTCCGTACTAAATCGGATGGACCCTATTTGGGGTTACATTAATGACTAACCTTACCGCACGCAATTCTAGCGTGAAGCGGCAAAGATAAGAGCGAGATCCGCCAAAGCTTACTAATCACAAAGGAAGCCTCTACAAGCGAGGATTCTTCACACCCTTCCTAAAATGATCGCCAGAGAAGACACCAATACGCATAAGAGAAGTGCACGAAGGCATATGTGGGAACCATATCTGAGCTCGAACATCGTCGAAAGTTTCGGTGCGTGATATCGCCCACAATGCTCAAAGATGTGCTACTAACCCGGGTCAAAGATGCGTGACCGCCAGAACACGCTAAAATATCACGCCTCCCAGCAGAGCCTCTGACATCAATCACCAGCCCCTGGCCCTTCCAGCAGTGGGGGTTGGACATATTGGGGCCCCTGCCCATTGGCAAAGGCCAATGTAAATTTATAATCGTCGCGGTAGATTATTTCACATGGGTCAGAGGTCAGCCCCAGCCACAATCACGCAGCGTAAGATACACTCGTATGGCGAGCAATCATATGCGCATTCGCATCCCGAAAGCCCCGGTCTCATAATGGAAGATGCTTTGATAACGCGAATTCGTGGATTTTCGTGTCGAGCCTCTGATAAAAATTACTATTCACACCACTACCCACAATCAAATGGACAAAGCCGGCGTCACCATCGAACCCTCAAGGCCGCCTTGAAAACCAAGCTAGAGGATCTCAGCGGGAGCGGTCGAATACCTCCCGAGGTACTATGCAGCCTACAGACAACACATGTGGTCGGCAACTCGAGACCCCATTTGCCCTAAATTTCTTTGGAATGTAAGGTGAGCCCCAAATGGTGGTTGGAATAAAATCTCCTAGAGTCGAGTTAGCATCGGAGGAGCAAAATGACGAGGCCCTGCTTCTGAATTTGGAACTCTTGGATGAAAAACGCGAACATGTTCAACAGCGCATAGAAGGGTACCAAAGGAAAACAGCCCGGTACTACAACCAGAGAGTCAAGCCCAGAAGTTACATGCCGGGGGATTTGGTCTTAAAAAAGCTTCTGCCAGCAAGGAAGAATCCAACGCATGGGAAACTAGGTCCCAATGGAAGGTCCTTACATAATAACCCGAGTCGTCAGACCAGGCAACTATGAGCTCCAAACAGAGGAGGGAAAAATCCTGCAACATACATGGAACGCGGAGCACCTGAAGCGATTCTATCAATAGGCATCGATTCGTAACAAAACCAGACCGAGTATCATGTGACGAGTCAAGCACACGCTGGCAATCTAGTATCTCAAACAGTCCAAATATGTAAAGAAACATACACAACGAGAAAATTCATGAAAATAAAAGTCCCTCTTTATTCCAAATGAATCATATTCAATTACAATCTGTGGTGTCTTGAAAAGCATACAAGATAAGCACTCCGCTGATATTTCAAAAGACAAGCTGCATCTCAAAAACAAAAACAAAAACAAAAACAAAAACAAAAGGGAAGGAGACAAAGGAGAAAGACATAATGAAAAGAAGACAAGAAGGAGGAGGAAGAGGAGAAAAGATGGGGACAGAGGAGAGAAAGAAGAAGAAGCAGATGAAAGTCGTGGAGACAGAAAGAAGAAAAGAAAAGAAAAGAGTGAGAGGTATACAGTGGAGAGAGGGAGAAAAGAAAGAGAGAACGAGGAGCAGGGCAAGGACGCACCACCCCCCCAATTGGGACTCATTCCCTAGCCGAGAGCTAGGGAAAAACATAACTCCCATAAAGGGAACTAGGAAAACATAACTCCCAATACACCCGAGAAATCTAAAGCGGCCCGCAGGCGTCGAAGAACCCCCAACATGCGTACCGAACATCACATCCATCTTCTACAAACTTCATCCGCCCCAGCAGATGGAAAGCTAAAACCTTCAAAAGCGTATAAATACTAAATGTAACCCCTATTTATAGAGAAAGCATCCGAAGGCACAGGCAACCGTTCCAAATTCCCCATCAGATCCGCATTAAAAGCGGTTCGCACTTTTCAATAACCGAGGGATTACACGAAACGGCCTTCCTATAAAGCCGCTCTTCATAATGGCCGCCTCTCTCACAAGGGGAACTAGCCCAATAACTGCATGGGCGAAGCTCTACCCACTACCACAATCGACGAAATTCGCCCAACCGTCGCTACGACGAGCCTCCTAGCAAAGGTAATATGGACGTAACTCGTCCAACTCGAGCCACTTTGACGCAGGTGATCCACTCAAGACAGCCGCTCTAAACGAGTCGACACCAGCCATTGCCACTCTGCGGGCCACGCCGAGCCACGCTCGCTCACTCGACGAGGCATCTACTCAACACAGCCACGCCGCCTAAACGAGTCGACAACCCATTTCTCGGCCGAACGCCACCAAGGCCACCGCGCCATGAGCCCCGTTGCTCGCTCTGACGAGGTGATCTACTCAACACAGCCACCGCCAAAACGAAATGATCAACTCCATTTCCGGCCGGAACGCCACTGGGCGCCACCGCGCTAAGGGAGCCCGCTGCTCACTCCGACGAGGTGATCTACTCAACACAGCCACGCCGCCTAAACGAGTCGACATCAACCCATTTCGCTGACCGCCCCAAGGCCACCGCCACGCATGAGCCCGCTTGCTCACACTGACGAGGTGATCTACTCCACAGCCACGCCTAAACGAGTCGATCAACCCATTTCGGCCGAACGCCTACCAAGGCCACAGCGCCATGAGCCCCGTTGCTCACTTTGACGAGCTCTTCCTACTACTCCACTCCGACGGCTCCTCACTAACTCACCTGACGAGCTCCCTCCCTTCAACACAGCAGACGAGTCTGCAATTTATTCATCAAGACGAGCCCTTCTCTCAGACTTCCAACAGACGGCTCCTCCTCATTGACGAGCCTCCCTTCAACACAAAGCGCACGAGCTCCCACTATTTATCGTGATGAGCCCCAATCAGACTTCAAAACGCACGGCCCTCCCTACAACTCACCTGACGAGCCTCCTTCAACACAAAGTGCACGAGCCCCCATTCATCAAGACGAGCCCTTCTCTCAGATTTCCAACAGACGGGTTCCTCCCCATCGACGAGCTCTCCTTCAACACGGCAGACGAGCTCCCTCTATTCATCAAGACGAGCCCTTCTCTCGTACTCTCCGTACCTGCTTTCCTCATCGACGAGCGCCTCCCTTCCAACACAAAGTACGAAGCCTTCTTATCCATCAAGACGGCAGCCCTTCTCCTCAGACTTCCAACGTACTCCGCTCCTCCTCATCGACGAGCTCTCCCTTCAACACAGCAGACGAGTTCTCTATTTATCGTAGATGAGCCCTCCACTCCAGACTCCAAACAGCACGGGCTCCTCCCTACAACTCACCTTACGTAGCCTCCCTTCAACACGTACGAGTTCTCTATTCATCAAGACGAGCCCTTCTTCAGATTTCCAACAGACGGGTTCTCCCCTCATCGACGCAGCCTCTTCAATACGTGCAGACGAAGCTCCCTATTTATCAGATTTATCTCCACTCGTATTTCCCTCTTAAACAGACGGGTTCCTCCCTTACAACTCACCTTGGCGATTCCCCTTCAACACAGCAAGACGAGCTCCTATTCATCAGACGAGCCCTTCTTCAGACTTCAACAGACTCTGCTCCTCCTCATCGACGAGCTCTCCTTCAACACAGCAGACGAGCTCCCACTATTTATCGTGATTGTTTCTCCTCCATCGTATTTCAAATGCACGGGCTCCTCCCTACAACTCACCTTGACGTTTCCTTGAAACACGTGCACGAGCCCTCTACTCATCAAGATGAGCCCTTCTCTCAGACTTCCAAATGTGACGGCTCCTCATCGACGAGCCTCCTTCAACACAAAGTGCACGAGCTCCCACTATTTATCGTGACGAGCCTCCACTGCATTTCAAATGCACGGGCTCCTCCCTACAACTCACCTTTGACGAGCTCTCCCTAAACACAAGCATGAGCTCCTCTACTCATCAAGACGGCTTCCTTCGCATTTCAAATGCACGGGCTCCTCCTTCATTGACGAGCTCTCCCATTCAACACAGCAGACGAGCCCATCTATTTATCAGACGAGCCCTCATCAGAAGCTTCAACAGACGGGCTCCTCCCCCAGCGACGAGCTCACCCTTCAACACAAAAGTGCACGAGCTCCCACTATTCATCAGATCGAGTCTCTTCTCTCAGATTTCCACCAGACGAGTTCCTCCCTCATTGACGGGCTCTCCCTTCAACACGAGCTCCATCTATTTATCGATCCAGCCCTTCCCGTACTCACCGCACGGGCTCCTCCCATCGGGCGAGCCTCCTTCAACACAGCAGACGAGCTCCCACTATTCATCGTGACTTGAGCCCTTCTTCGTACTTCAACCAGATCTACCTCCTCATTGACGGGCTCTCCCTTCAACACGAGCTCCATCTATTTATCAGGACGAGCCCTTCCCTGTACTTCAACAGACGGGCTCCTCCCCATCAAGGAAGCTCTCCTTCAACACAAAGTGCACGAGCTCCCACTATTCATCAGACGAGCCCTTCTCTCGCATTTCAAATGCACGGGCTCCTCCCTAACTCACTCACGAGCTCTCCTTCAACACAAAGCACGGCTCCCTCTATTTATCAGACGGGCCCTTCATCAGATTTCCAACAGACGGCTCCTCCCCATTGACGAGCTCCTTCAACACAAAGTGCACGAGCTCCTCTATTTATCAGACGAGCCCTTCCCCCGTACATCACCGTATCGGACTCCTCCCCATTGACGAGCTCTCCCTTCAACACAGTGCAGACGAGCTCCCTCTATTTATCAGGACGAGCCCTTCACTGCACTTCAACAGACGGGCTCCTCCCTCATTGACGAGCTCTCCCTTCAACACAGGCAGACGAGCTCCCTCTGTTCATCAAGACGAGCCTTTCTCTATACATCAACAGACGGGCTCCTCCCTCATTGACGGGCTCTCCCTTTAACACAGGCGGACGAGCTCCCAATGTTCCTCCGGACGAGTTCCTCATACCCCTTCAGAGGAGCGGATTCCCCGACATCAAGCTACTAACAAGCTCTTCCCATCACCACGAGCGAGCCCTCACTACGCATTCTGGCAAGCTCCACCAACCACATAATTGGGAACCAAACCAGGATAAACGGAATAGTATACGAAATTTCAACGATGCAGTTCAAATTACTAGGATCAATAACTCGTGTTATACAATGTGAAAGAGAATGAAGGTAGTCACCGTAACACAAATTTCCAAAAAATACATTGCTGAAAAGAAGGTTGGTTACGTACATCAAAACAGCCCCATAAAAAGTGTGAGAGGTTGATAAAAACATAAGTGAAGCCAGGTTCAGCGCCGTGATTTTACTTTAAGAGTGAGAAGAGATCCTTAGGGTAGCGCTCCGGGAATAATTCATATCGTAAGACCCTCCGCCCCTCGTCATGGAGGTCAAAATTGAAGTCTAGATCCGGGTATGCCCGAACGGTTTCGTTGAAAAGCGTGCCACCCGTGGTCCCACCGGGCACCGCTTGATCTCGCACTGTTTGATAACCTCGCCCCTCTCGAGCAACCGCCGACTTTGCCGATGAAGATCCGCCGCAAACCATTACATTCATCGCCACCGCCTCGATAAATTTGGCAGCCTTCGAAGACTCAATATGAGCAAATTTCCAACAACGCCCTCGCTCTCCAAACCTCGCGACAAGCAATTTCGAGTTGTTTTTCCTTGGCGCTCAAGCCACCAGTAACCGCGCGAAGCTCCATTCGAAGATCTCGTTGCTCACCTCGAGAGATGACGAGTTCCTCCCTAGCCTGTTGGAGCTCATCCTGGGCAGACTTCAGCCCCTCTCGAGTCTCAACCAAATCATTTCGCAACCCGTCTACTCAACCCCGAGCTCGCCTCGCCAACCGTCCGGCCCGTTTATTCTTCCGCAGCACGAGCCGATGAAGCATGCCGGCTCGGGATTTAAATCGTTTATTCTTCGATCAATCGATACTATTCCAGGTCATTCCGCCTTAAGTCAAAGTAGCCACTTTCGCCTTTATAAATTGGCGATCCTACATGTTTCATTCAGTTTGGCTTCTGCCAAGCCCTTCAAATGAGTGGCAATTTCCGCAAGACACACACGTAATTAGAACTCAGACACAGAGCCGCATTTAGAGAGTTAACACAATTATAAGCTACCAGCAAATCCTCGAAAAGACAAGGCCAAGCCTCAACCTAAGAACTCCCTTTGATTTCTCAATATCAGAATCAATAAGGATGGAGGAAACGGCACCCGCCGCAAGTTTAGCATTAGATAGCAGAGAATCTTTGACTTCGTCAACCGTCGATTTTGCTTTCTTTCTCCTCGACTCGGACACCTTCCCAGGAGATGACTTGGCAGGGTCTGAAGGAGGCCCACAAGATAGCAAACCGCCAACGGCCGGGTCGCACCGCGCCATGGGATTCCCGCCTCGCGACGGCTCCTAAGAGGAGCGAACAAAGAACCAGTAATCTCACCCAACGGACGAGGACCGGCCTCGGCCTCGACGAGGGAACTCGGGCGTATTTCTAACTTCGAACTTTGTTGCAGACCGGGTTGGTCCTCGGGAGAATCTGTTCTCCTCCTTGCACCCGAGGTTTTCGAGATATCCTCCGCATGAGCCAAGATCTCCTGCAGGGAGCAATCGCAGCGGGCCCGAAAGAGAAAGCTCCCAGAGTAGAAGAAGGCGAAGGCCCTAAAACAGTAAGATTCGCGACTTCGCACTGTATGAACCGGGAACATCCGACCTAATAGCTCAAGGTGAGGAACGGCGTATATCTGGCCAACGTGAGAGCGACAGCGGTATCTTCATCGCTAAGCTCAAGACGAGCATCTGAAAAATATAAGAGAAACCTAAAGTCAGGAGTATTCAACCGACTTTAGATGAATGAAACCAAAGGTAAGGATGATACTCACGGTTATCAGGCGCCCACGCCTGGGTACGCCAGAAGGTGTCTTCCTATCTAAAGAGTTGTATCCCAGCTTGGAAATCACGACAAAGAAATATCGAATTTTCCATGTCCTATGAGAAGAAGGAAGATCCGAAATCACCAAAGGGGCTCCAGGACGTCTAGGGAAATAAATAAACCCCTCAGCGGTAGCCGTCGGATTAAAAAGATGCAGGAGCAAAGCCACATTAGGGACGCCAAGTCCCCTATCTCTAAAAAAGACCAGCAAACCCACTAAAATGCCCCAACCATTGGGGGCTACTGGCGCGCATATGAAAATGCCAAGAACCCGCTTTTGATGAAAGGGTGCAATGGAAAACGGAGGCCGTTATCAAAGGCGACCTCGAAAAAACATACCATTCCCGCACTGAGGTAACATAACGAGTCAAAAATCAGAGACCATATACGAACACCTGTGAAAGAGGCCGGTATCGTTCAACAAAAGTAGACTCATATAAAGGGCCAACACTACTGGGGCCCACCTTCGCAGAATGTCGAACGCCGGGCCTTGAGATAGTCCGAACCCCTAGGATATTTGATCAAGTTTTTATCTTCTTTCCCACCTAAGGGAAGGGAGGCACCGAGCGTGTCAGAGGCCCAACGATCACAAAACAAGCTTAAACGCCTCAAACTCGCCTCGACCGTGCATCAACAGAGGAATCATTGCTGATACGCAAAGAGGAAGAACGATTCGGACCCATGACGTGAATCAAAACGAAATCCGCACGACGTAACCTTGTGTGGCCTCGCTATTAATCGAAAAGAAACACGCACGTAGGATGCCGCGGGCCCCGAATGAAAAGAAGACACCGTAAAGGGACCCAACACCGAACGTATAGAGCAAAATCCGTGAATCGAAATACAAGAACGCCAAGAAATATAGCACAAAAGGGGAGCAGGAGGCTAAAGGAAGTCAGAACTAGAAAGGTCGACAAGAAACAAGGGAAAACAAAGAGGATATGAAAAACAAGCACGAAACTCGAAGAGCCATCATTAACATATGACGGCGGACAGGTTAATTAATCCACATCCGAGCAGACACGGGGAAATAACAACCGTCGCAGGACTAATCACAGCCCTTGCCCACGCAATCCGTACACAAGGGCTGGGGGGCAACTGATAAGGATATAGAAATGGGTCAAGCATTTCACTCGCCAACCCAAAAGAGCGGTGAGGGTCGTGCCATGTCCGTATCCTCCCATAAAAGCCCAAACCAAAGCTCAAATTCCGTTAGTCCGTAACATGGAACTGAAAGGACAGAGAGCCCATACAAGGCCGGGCCAAACTATATCTCTACAACAATCTGATGATAGAATATTCCTTAAGAGACGCCTCATCAAGTCCTATTATAAGAAAGCGAAAGGCATCAAAAACCGTTAGTTGAATATCTCTCAATAAGGAAGGAGGATTACTCCAAATAACCCATTGACTAATCCATTGCTAAATCTATGGATGACTACGTGAGAAAACCGATCCTCCAAAGGAAGAACCCCTAATCATCGTCCGAATCGGATGAAAGCACCATTACAAATACAAGGTCAGCCCAAAGACTAAAGGTACGCCCAAAACCAAAGGAAACTCTCTTCCCTCTCCCACGAGATCCGACTTCTAGGGGACCTGAGCGGTCCCGGCGAAGCCCCCGCCGGTCCCTCTTCCTTTGGTCTTTCCCAGAACGAGCGTCGCACCTCCTGACCGGGCTGGACTACATCGCGGTATTCCTCTCCCAGCCCCAAACGGCCCCGGCAATCCATCTGGCTTGGCTCCCACACCGGCTCTCGCTCAACCCAAATGACCGACCGCGCCTCCAAATTGGGGCCCACTGAAAAAGGCATCATCACCTCTGATTTCTAAAAACTATTTTTTAGAACAGTTTTCAAGAACACAAATCAAACATGGTCCAATTATGCATCCACCATTATCCCTCAAGTTACAAGTTCTCGAGACTGATCTCAGTATGTTACAACCCTTTGCTACCATAATTTAAAATTTAAATTATGGTTTTACTTTAAATCAAACAGTTTTAAAGTATGTTGCGATGATTTTAAAAACGAACTCAATAATTTAAATCGATTTAATCATTTAATTTAAGTTATTAAGTAAATTAAATAAATTAAGTATAGTTGATAAAATAACTTAATTATATGACATAAAGTAAAAAATAATACACTTAATAAAATAATTTAATGATATGAATTTAAATAAAAAATAATTTTTTGAAAATAGATAAATTTATTGATTCAGATTAGCAATAGAATCGATAGAAACATAGAATCAAAAGTGCTAAAAACTTTAAAGGATAACATAACATTTAAGTTAATAACAAAAATGATCAATTCAAGGCCTACATAGTTAATAATCTAAAAATGCCTAGAATACCAAAGATTTCAGATCTGCCGCATACTGACGAATAGGATTTGATCCAATGACTTTGTCAAATCGAACTTTTTCATCTGAACTGCCAACACGAACACTTACGAAGAAACTAACCATTGACAACACAATTACCCATTGCAACAAGTCGACGACAAAACACAAAAAACAAAGTCAAACCAATATTGATGTGGAAGAAACCACTTTATTAGAAAATAATAATCACCCAGTAAGAGACGATGGAGTGCGTGATTTGCACTAATAATTGTCAAAATTAGCTCCTATGTCTAACTAAGAAGGGCTTAAAAGAGATAAACATAGGGTGCATTGAATGGTTCTTTGTCTATATAAATAAAAATAATTTTAAATAATAAATAAAATAATTAACTTATTCTTAATCTATATATGTATTTTACTCTTTACACTCTTTTGTTTTAATGACAATATATCTCTTTATTTTTGTTGTTGTTCGATTTCCTTTGTCCTATATATAATTTATGAGGATAAATATATCAAATTGATGATTTGAAATATAATTTAAGTTAATTTTGTGGATGGAAACTTGGTTATGTTAACTACCATATTTTGTGAAATACATCAAAGAAAATATTTCTAAGAAATTAAATTAAAATCAAGGACTTTGCTTTGACATTATCTCATAACTTCTTAAAAATAATAATAATTACTATGATAATTATTTCAATCTAATAATAATATTAACTAGGGATAAGATGCATAAATGCCTGATGTATAGTTATATGTCCAATTAGTTTTTTATTAATTAATTTGAAGGAAAAAAAGAAAAATATTTGAGATATATAAAATTGAAGTTGAATCTATAGGATTGAAGGAATGTTGTACTAAAATTGTTAATTTTATGCCATCAAATTTGACTCTTTATTATAATAATGGTGGGAAATATTATTAAATTGCATTAAATTCGTATTTGACAGAACTCAAAAAAGTATTGGTATTATCTTAATTATAGGTATTAAAATTAATTTTATTCAACAGAATAATAAAAAATTTTGATAATAAACTATAAGTGTTGAATTTATATTAAACAATTCAAATAAAAAAAAATCATTTATTTTTAACTATGTCTGACTTATAGTTGTATGTCCAAATATAAAAAATCATTTATTTTCAACTATGCCTGACTTACAGTTGTATGTCCAATTAGTCTTTTATTAATTGATTTGAAGGAAAAAAGAAAAATATTTGAGATATATAAAATTGAAGTTGAGTCTATAGGATTGAAGGAATGTTGTACTAAAATTGTTAATTTTATGTCATCAAATTTGACAGGTTATTATAATAATGGTGGGAAATATTATTAATTTTATTCAACAGAATAATAAAAAAAATTTGATAATAAACTAAAAGTGTTGAATTTATATTAAACAATTCAAATAAAAAAATCATTTATTATTAACTTTATGTGATAATTGTAAAGGAAAATATTTTTTTTCAAAAAACAAAAAGTGGATGTTAGATTGTGAGCGGCTATAAGCAGGCGTGAATGGGCCTGTGGACAACAGACCTCAGGCCCATTCACGCTGCTCTGTGAAGCCAGCCTCACGCGATATCCTCCTCTTCAGGAGCCGCGCAGCCCGAGCCTTTGCTCGGACGTCATGACTCAGCTTCCAACTTGGTCGGGGAAAGCCGGATAATTTTTCCCCACCAAGCCCAACTAGCTTAGCCGAGCCAACATCCATCCACCTTGATGCCCCCACTCAGGCTACAAGCTCGCGTGACTGAGCTCGGCGATTTTTAGGCTCGACGTTATCACAAGCCCGCGTGACTGAGCTCGGCGATTTTTAGGCTCGACGTTATCACTATTTAAAATACAATTTTGGCTCATTCCTCTTCGATGTGGAATTGGGAGATATCTTTCGCAAATAAAATCATCTTTCGAGTCCCCACGAAGGCACTTATATTTATTTCTGGTGATTGCAATGGAAAATTATTAAATTTTTTTTTAAAGTATGTATTCATGATTTCTTATACTTTCTTCTTTCTCTGTTCCAGTTGCTCTTATTTTTCTGTTTGGTTTGTGAGAAAATGAGGGAAAAGAAAGGAAATCATGATCGTATTGTCCCTTTCCCTCAAATTAAAGAACCACAATGAAACTGAAGCAGATGAAGTAGGGATAGGGTTGGGTATGAATTAATGGGAGATGATGGGACTACAAGTTCTCTCTTCAACCGGGATGGAACTATAATTCTCTTGTTCAACTGGGATGAAATTTGGCTTCTCTTTTTTGAAATGATTTTTTGACTTTTTCTTAGTACTGTTTTTCAATATTTTTTTACAGAAAAACCAGATATTATAATATAAGAAAGTTATATTTTTAAATTTTTATTTAAAAGTTTATTGTTTCAAATTTTAGATAAAAATTAAAACAATGATTTTTTTTTTTGAAAAAACAAACGACTAAATACTTAATCTTATTAAGTACTATTCAAAACAAAAATTATATCAATATTAAGTAAAAAAGAAAAACAAACAACCCATCTAAATGCAATATTTTCCTAAAATTATATTTAACTTAGAAAAGTTGGATACATATGAAGCATTTTTTTTAAAAGTATTAAACTATTTCTACTATGATTCGAACCCAAAACTTTTTTAAAACTTTGAGCGCTTTACTATAAGCTAAGCATTATAAGCAAAAGAAGAATACTTAAGTGCATGCCATGCACTTTCTTCATTCTCTATTTTCATATGGTAAACCAAAAAAAACCTATTAAAGATGCTATTAAACCTCTTTGGAATGCGACTATGACCTGAATAACCAACTTATAAGGCCATATTTCCAAAAAGCCATAGAAAGATGGATAGGTTAAGGTTTTTTTTTTACAAAAAACTAAATCACTTTTACAATGTAGTAAATTTAATCACTTCATCCTCATGTCATGTCTTTAAACGTTGAATGCTTTAACCAATTGAACTAGGCATATGGACTATGTGAGTACCGTGACCTTTAAACTTAGACTCACTACTCAATGGGCCCAGTGCCCACGTAGGCCCACCGCCTGGCCCGTCTCATGAAGCGGTCCAAACCGGGGCAAGATTGTGGGACTTCTCCTATAGGATATGGACTCTATGATCAGCACAGCTATGGCTATAAAGAGAGAGATTGATGATGCCCGAAGCATTCGAGATGTGGGTGCTAGTGAAAATAGGAAGGAGGATCAACCTTCTTCGAGATCGAGGAAGAAGCAAAGGACTTTACCTCGAGGATCGTCCAAAGACAGGTCGGCCATCGAGCTAAGGACAGTGGCATAGTCAAGTAACTAAGCAAGGCCAATTATATGCTACCATTGTCAACAGCCTGGACATGTGAGACAGGATTACCCCTAGAGGCAGGGAGCCTAGAGTTATGGAACACCACAATTTCAGGCACCAATGGGGCATCCACAGACAACGTTTGTTCCTTCTTACCCTAGGATGGGCCAGAGGGACCAGTTTCAGGCTCAAGGTACTGCACAAGTGCCTTCTCACGTACGTGCTAGAGAGGCCAGAGCATGGATCAAGGCGCAGGTCAGCCATGTATGACACTTCGCAGACCTAAAGGCGTTTACACCATAGTACTACTGACCGAGCTTTCTCAGAAAGGGCCAATCATGCTGCAGGCGTTTTTGGTATCTCGCCAGGGCAAAGATATTATTTGATTTCTCAGGCATCATTCATTGTTGCAACATGTGTGGAGGAGTTAGCTTAGGAGGTCGAGACCTTGAGAAGTTGCCAGATGTGTAATTCCGCTCTCGTAACTAGGGGTGAGTGTTCAGCGGATATGTCGCAATTGTGAGTTAGAGATCTCCGGGATTATACTCACAGTGGATTTGAGAGTCATGGACATGACCGAGTTTGATGTCATCCTCGGGATGGACTGGTTGACGGCACACCGAGTCGTCATCGATTGTGATCGTAGGAGAGTTACTGCCTACACACGAGATGGAGCTCAGGTTGCTTCGTGGATAAGCCACATGCTTTACCCTACATCGTGTACGACTCCAGGTGGTACGGACAGTTAAGGGGTTAGCTAGCAAGCCTTACCCTGCAGGATAAGGTGAGACGAGACGTAAATCTACCTCGGGTAGTTTGGGAGTACGAGGATGTTTTTCCGGATGAGTTACCGGGATTACCCCCGCCGTGGGATGTAGACTTCTGTATCGAGTTACATCCTAGCACGATGCCTATTTATATTACTCCACATAGGATGGCACTAGTTGAGTTGTAGGAACTCAAGGTTCAACTGCAGGAATTGTTGGACAGAGGGTTCATTAGACCTAGCACTTCACCTTGGGGCGCTCTGGTTCTATTTGTAAAGAAGGATAAGAACCTTCGATTTGCATTAATCATCGACAATAACAGGTTAATATCAAGAACTCCAGATCCCTATAAAGGATTGATGATCCGCTTGATCGGGCCGGCAGGGCATGAGTCTACCACCCTAAGATAGACCTTCGCACCGGTTATCATCAGTTGAGGGTTAGGGAGGCAGACATCCCTAAGACAACGCTCGTGACGCTGCATGGGCATTTCGAAAGTTCATAAAGGATGCCTTGACAACGGTATGCGCCAAATGCATCTACGTGACCTCATGCATAGGGTGTTCCAAATTCTATCTAGACTGGCCAGGTGGTCTTTGTTAACGACGTCTTGATCTACTCCCAGTCAGAGGAGGAGCATGATAATCATTTGAGGATTATTCTCCGGGCCCTCAGAGAGCATCAGTTATATGCGAAGTTTAGTAAGTACGATTTTTTGCTTATTGAGGTGAGATTTTTAAGGCATGTAGTGTCAACTTCGGGTGTCTCTATGGACCCGGAGGAGGTCGAGGCAATTATGATTTGGGAGAGACCAAAGTCAGTCTTTGAGATACGCAGTTTCTTGGGATTGGCAAGGCATTACAGGAGGTTCATTAAAGACTTCTCCCGACTAGTTGCACCTATGACGAGGTTGACTCAAAAGGGGGTCAAGTTTGAGTGGGATGACTTGTGTGAGCGAGCATTCCATGAATTGAAAAAGAGGCTAACTTCAGCTCCTATTTTGATCGTCTCGGAAAAGGGACCGATGTACATTGTTTACTGCGATGCTTCAAAAGACCTGACCGATGCGTTTGATGCGCCTAGGAGGGTCAGGCTATGGCTCTAGACAATGAAGAACCACGAGCGGAACTACCCCACATGAGCATGAGTCAAGGCCATAGTCTTTGCCTTAAAGATTTTGCGCTACTATTTGTACGGTGAGCAGTTTGAGATGTTTTCTGACCACAAAAGTCTGAAGTACATCTTTACACAGAGGGACCTCAACATGAGGAAGCGCAAATGGATGGAGTATCTGGAGGATTATTACTTCACTTTGCATTACCACCAAGGCAAATGTAGTACGGCGCGCCGCCTAAGTTACAGGAGTACCAAGGCAGTGTACTTCCGGAGTGGCAAATGCTCGAGACTATGGGACAAAGCTGATTGCACATGCTGATCGACTCAAGGAGCGTTAGGAATTCCAGGCCACTCCTTCCTACTTAGCAGAGGATCGAGTCTCGTGGACGTGACGTAGAGTTAGGGTCCATCTAGATGTGGTACAATCAGTACATGTGACAGGGCAGCTATCTCACACAGGGCAATCAAGATAGTGGATCGTCGTTAGCTCCCCAGTTGACTGATTTGAGAGAGGAGATCCTCAGGGAGTTCCACTGCTCTCGGTTTGCAGTGCATTCAAGTGCTAAAAACTTTAAAGGATAACACAACATTCAAGTTAATAACAAAAATGATCGGTTCAAGGCCTACATAGTTAATAATCTAAAATGCCTAGAATACCAAAGATTTCATATCCGGGCAAAGATACCGATCAGAGCTGGAATATGGGTCGAGCCCGATGGTCAAGCCCGACCGTCTGGAGCATTTTAGAGGGTCGGGCCGCGGAAATTAGCGTTCGAATAAAATCCAAGCCTATCGCCGTAATTCGAATTGGCTCGCAGCCCCATCCGTTAGGGTCGAGCCGTCCGACGTCCGAATTTTTTTGCTTTTATTAATTTTGAAAAATTACATATATATATATATATATATATATATATATATATATATATATTTAATTTATCGATTTTTTCTAAATCCTATAAAGGATCATACTAATGAAGATGAAGATTAAGTGGTGACAGATTTCATTTGAAATCCTTTGACTAGAGTTTTTAAGATATCATTTATTTGTCACTTTATTTTTTTTAGTACTTTGAATATAAACATGTTTATTAGTTTTGTTTATTACACTTTGACATGTTTATGATTTGATGTTTCATTTTTTATCATGAAACTTTGAACTTGATTGTGGTTGGTACTTCATTAATTCTAATTATTATGTGATTGTAGTTAGTTGTTTAATAGCTACTAGTTAGTTTGGTTATAAATTTATAATGATTTTAACATTATTTACGTTTATTTAAGACTTTAAATATTATTATATTGTCTAAGCTCCATCATTTATCCATTAACTATTATTAAACACTTGTGTTTTGTTTTTTTATTTGAAGAATCTACAAAATTCGATAAATTACAAAGCTTTAACATTTTTTTTAATTTCATTGCTACCATGAAATTTCGCAACAGATCGGGCCGGGTCACTAATCCTACAAAAGTCAGCCCTAAAAATGTGAGCTAAACTCGGCCTCTACCATTTCGGGCCCACCCGAATGGGCCGGGCCACCGCTTCCCTACTATAATATCACCGAATAGGATTTGATCCAACACTTCATTTGATCGAACTTTTTCATCTGAATTGCCAACGCGAACACTTACGAAGAAACTAACCATCGACAACACAACTATCTCACGCAACAAGTCGACGATAAAACACGAAAAATAAAGTCAAATCAAGATCAATGTGGAAGAAACCACTTTATTGGAAAATAATACTCAAATTCTAGGGAATATGTGATTTTTACTCGCACTATCAAAAAAATTAGCTCCTGCCTAATGAAGAAAGGCTTGAAAGAGATAACATAGGGTGTGATTGAATGGTTTTTTGCCGAGGATAAATAAAAAATAATTTTAAATAATAAATAAAGTAATTAACTTATTCTTAATCTATATCTGTATTTTACTCTTTACACTCTTTTGTTTTAATGACAATATATCTCTTTATTTTTGTTGTTGTTCGATTTCCTTTGTCCTATATATAATTCATGAGGATAAATATATCAAATTGATGATTTGAAATATAATTTAAGTTAATTTTGTGGATGGAAACTTAGTTATGTTAACTACCATGTTTTGTGAAATACATCAAAGAAATTATTTCTAAGAAATTAAATTAAAATCGAGGACTTTGCTTTGACATTATCTCATAACGTCTTTAAAATAATAATAATTACTATGATAATTATTTCAATCTAATAATAATATTAACTTGGGATAAGGTGCATAAACGCCCTAATTTATACAGACAGCCCAATTAGTTTTTATGAATTAATTTGAAGGAAAAAAGAAAAATATTTTAGCATATACAAATTGAAGTTGAATCTATAGGATTGAAGGAATGTTGTACTAAACTGTTAATTTTACACCAATTTGACTCTTTATTATAATAATGGTGGGAAATATTATTAAATTGCATTAAATTCGTATTTGACAGAACTCAAAAAAGTATTTGGTATTATCTTAATTTTAGGTATTAAAATTAATTTTATTCAACAGAATAATAAAAAAAATTGATAATAAACTAAAAGTGTTGAATTTATATTAAACAATTCAAATAAAAAAAATCATTTATTTTTAACTTTATGTGATAATTGTAAAGGAAAATATTTTTTTCAAATAAAAAAACTCAAAAAAGTATTTGGTATAATCTTAATTGTAGGAATTAAAAATAAATTAAATCATTTATTTTTAACTTTATGTGATAATTGTAAAGGAAAATATTTTTTTCAAATAAAAAAACTCAAAAAAGTATTTGGTATAATCTTAATTTTAGGTATTAAAATTAATTTATTTTTAACATAATTGTAAAGGAAAATATTTTAAAAACAAAAAAACAAAAAGGTGGATGTTAGATTGTGAGCGGCTGAGCTGGCGTTATTGGGCCTGTAGAGAACCGGCCTGTTATCCCACCACCGACGGGAGAGGAAGGTAAACGCTGCTCTGTGAAGCCAGCCTCACGCGATTTCCTCCGCTTCAGGAGCCGCGCAGCCCGAGCCTTCGCTCGGACGTCAGGACTCAACTCCCAACTTGGTCGGGACAAGCCGAATAATTTCCCCACCAAACCCAACCAGCTTAGCCGAGCCAACCTCTATCCACCTTGATACCCCCACTCAGGTTATAAGCCCACGTGACTGAGCCCGGCGGTGTTTTAGCTTGATGTCATCTCTATTTAAAATGCACTTTTGGCTTATTCCTCTTCGATGTGGGATTGGGAGATCATCTTTCGAGTGTCTCCAATAAAAGCATCTTTCGAGTCCCCACGAAGGCACTTATAATTATTTCTGGTGATTGCAATGGAAAATTATGATTATTTTTTTTTTAAGTATGTATTCATGATTTCTTATACTTGCTTCTTTCTCTGTTCCAGTTGCTCTTATTTTTCTGTTTGGTTTGTGAGAAAATGAGGGAAAAGAAAGGAAATCATGATCGTATTTTCCCTTTCCCTCAAATTAAAGAACCAGAATGAAACTGAAGCAGATGAAGTAAGGATAGGGTTGGGTATGAATTAATGGGAGATGATGGGACTACAAGTTCTCTCTTCAACCGGGATGGAACAATAAATTCTCTTGTTCAACCGGGATGAAACTTATTGTTGAATTTTTTTTATTGAAAAAGTTAAAATATTTAGTTTTTTGGCTTTTTTTTCTTTTTTGAAATGATTTTTTGACTTTTTCTTAATACTGTTTTTCAATATTTTTTTTACAGAAAAACCAAATATTATAATATAAGAAAGTTATATTTTTAAATTTTTATTTAAAAGTATATTGTTTCAAATTTTAGATAAAAATTTTAAAAAAAAATTTTTTTTTTCAAAAACAAACGACTAAATACTTAATCTTATTAAGTACTGTTCAGAACAAAAATTATATTCAGTATTAAGTAAAAAAGAAAAACAAACAAACCATCTAAATGTAATATTTTCCTAAAATTATATTCAACGTAGAAAAGTTGGATTCATATGAAGCATTTTTTTTTTATAGTATTAAACTATTTCTACTGCATTCGAATCCCAAAGCACTCAAACGTCGAACGGCTTACTACAAACTAAGTATGATGGGCATAAGAAGAATACTTAAGTGCACATGCCATGCACTTTCTTCATTCTACCATATGGTAAACCAAAAGAGTTTCAGACTTGAAAGAGAAATATTCAAAATAAAAGCATAAAATCGTGAATCGCAGGAGAAACTATCGACCAAAGTAGAAGGCAATGCCTACCGCGAACACATTTGATTCCTACTGCCCTGAACGGCGACGGGGCGGCATTTGAATTAAATTAATTGTCATCGACCATAACGGCGGCATTTGAAAATCAAATGTCGTCGTCCACAACGGCGGCATTTTATTTAATTCAAATGCCGTCGTCCACAACGGCGGTATTTGGCTGAATAAAATTTGATTGCCCTAGGGCTTTTTCTTCTCCCGCTCAGCCCTTCTTCTCTTCTCCTCTACTCCGGTCAACCGCCCCGCCCAAGCTCCACCGCCCTTCCAAAGGGTCGCCTCCTCCTCCTTCTCGCCCTTCATAATCCCAACTCGTGCAACGCTGGCTTTCAAGAAATGTTTTATTTAATTTTTTTTCATCTTGGTCCCACATTCTCAACAGCATTTGACTATAAATTTTTTAGTTATGCATATCAAAAGAAGTAGTAAATCGGTCACTTCTTTTCTTTTAGTCCCCTACACCACTCTCGAGTGAAGATGCACAATAATAAAAATCTTTTTTAACAAGACAAAGAAATAACATTAGTGCATTCCTGCTCCATCTGTACAAAATTGTGCCTTATAATCTTTGGGATAGTAGGTTTCGTGACACAGACGCTGATAATTTCAATACCAGGAGCATAACGTGTGCAATCGCCCTGAAGAGAATCTTTCATTTTTTCATCAATCTGTAGCATCCAATTGATCATTAGCCAAACAAGGGATCAAGTGTAAATTTTAAGAACTTATAACAAAGGAAAAATATAAATTTATGCCACAAAGATAATATCCCATAATATGCAAATAAAGCCACTCACAACTCGACTTTGCACAAACTAATTGCTCCCACATATGGCACAAAAAGGAATCCAATTTTGCCTTCCATATACATCCATGAAAACAAGACCCCTAGAGAATTAGCAACCATCACAGTGCTACAAGGACACATTAATTTCGCTAAGAAACAATAATATAATTAGTTCGATACCTGATCAAACATATCAATATAAGCTTGTTGAAGGGAATGGGCACTGCAAAACTGATTGATCTCATGGTGAATCTTATCATATATCCATGTGTTGTCATCCTGCACACCATAGTTTAGCAGTGTCTCATACACATAGTCCTTATGAAGCCGGGTAAACCTGAAGAGAACACTTTTGTTAAAACAAACAAGAGAATATAGAACCTTTACTGACAATGACTATGTTATTCTAAATCTGTAACCTTAAAATAGAGCGATATCTCACGTTTCACCTCTATCTTCAAGTCGATCATGACACCTCCTTTAGATAACATTATGAATATCTAACTAATTTAGCAAATATTCAACATAATGATATAATAAGACGCCCGGAAATAGGAAACTGTAATTTACCTGATCTGTCTGAAGTGTCACTTGAATGGGCTCAATGTAATAGTGCCAGGAAGTTTCTCCCCTATCCGATGTGGGATGTGACAGCTCAAACTGAGTTTTCAAGGGCATCTTTAGATGGAAACCTAAAACTCCCAAATAATAATTTAAGGTGTAGAATACAAACCCCGGGCTTACAAATTATCAAATGCAATAAAAGAAGAAAAACACCATAGCTAAACCTGGTTCCGTTATCGTTTTAGAAGAACACCTCCTCTCCAATACACTCCAACATGACCTTCTGGGACTTGGTGTAAAATGGTTAAGTTTGATAAGGTTGAGGATGACTGAAATGCTACCCGTAAGCTTAACGAACACACATTATAAATCTCTCGCTCAAGTACGTTGATTAATAACATATTTTCCCATTATATGTTCTTATGATATATCTAAACAACAACATCATGCTGTGAGTAAGTTACAAAGATTTTTGCCAATAAGAAAGAACTAATTCATTTATTTTTTTTCTTTGAATAACAAATGACACAATGATTGAAATTGAGGACACTCGATTGTTTTCTTTATGATAAAGTTGATTTGATATCAGTTAACGACTCCTCATATTATTTAATTCATTTGGGACCATTTTGAAGCAAAATAAATTGTGTTCATTCAACAATCTCAAGGGACATGTTACTATAATGGACAGTAGTGAGGACTAAAACAGATGTCGGTTATGAGGAGCGAAACTTTATTTGGGCCAGAAGAACAGGATGAGTCACACGCTTCAACAATTGATTGATATGATATACTCAAAGACAACCATTGACACAAACCGAAAGTTCAAATTAGTACTCATTGGCAAGATTCTTCTTAGAAACAAATGGTTCCAACCTTCTTCAAGACGTGGGATGACAAGATAAAAAATAAATGTTGAATCTGGTTAACACAACAACCATTGAGGAAATTGAACTGTATATTAAAGTTGTTCGAGTCAAGGCACAATTGAACCAATCTGTGGGTGGCCATGTAGATTTATTTGTTCGCGACAATTACAATGTTGCACAATCTGACTACGGTTGTGGGCCTAGTAGCGGTCCAATATCGGATAATGACCAAATGGAGATGATGAAGATAAAGGTAAAATGAAGAAGGTAATAATGAATATGATGAAGATGTTAATGATGAATGTGACGTGAGATGACGCAAGATGTCGGACGCTGACGGACATGCATCCTCCTTTCGAACTTTTAACCAAGTTTTGGAGAATGAACAAGGGATATATGTCTCAGCACAAGCACCCTCTTATGATGTATCAAATCACCCAGATGATGAGACATTGGATGAGTCATCCCTTGTTAATTATCACTTACCACCAACACCTCAATTTCAACATGTAGAAAACCTGGATAATGTTGTTGCAAGTTGTTGGACTCCATGAGTGCAACGTACTACCGGTTATTCGAGCGGAGAATTCGTTATTGGCCAAGTTTTTAATTCGAAATCGACGGTAAGAGGTCGCAAATATTTACTCAATTACGACACCAAGAGTGATGTCGCTGTTGCATCCTCAAAAAAACAGTTCGCTTTAAGATGCAAGAAGGCGGAAGAATGTCATCAGCCCATGGCTTCGCGCAATGGTTGTGAAAAGATACTTCTGCTATTTGTTATCAACAAATACAATGAATCCATACTTGTGTCAACTTGTTTGAACCGTAGACTATCACCAACTAGACTCGAAATTGGTTTGTTACTTATAATATATAAAGGGCATTAATTAAGGCACAATCCACATTGTCTACGGCTGCTATTCAAGCAAGTGTGATGGAGAAATGGGGATATCAAATATCATACAAAAAAGCGCTGATGGAAAGCATCGCTACCTCAGACGCTTATTTGCGATTTCTTTCACCATATACGTAGCTACCACGCTTGTTCTTGGCCATAGAGCAAGCAAATCCTGGATGTATTGTTATTTGGAAAACACGCGGAAATTAATAATATGTCAAACACTGAGATATTCCAACGCGTGTTCTGATCATTCAAGCCATCTATTGAAGGGTTCGAACATTGTCGTCCCGTAATGAGTATTGATGGTACACATTTATATGGGAAGTATAAGGGAAAGTTATTGATTGCTATGGGGTGTGACGGAAATAATCAGTTGTTTCCATTGGCATTTGCAACATGTAAGGCAAGAATACTAATAGTCAGATGGTTCGGGCATGTATAAGAAATACAAGGACTCAACGGATGGGAATTTACGTTATATCTGACCGACATCAAGGTATCATGGCAAAGAATGATCGATCCTCATCTTGGTCAGAGTTGCACCATCCGCCTTATCACAGATTTGCATGCATCATTTGTAAAGCAATTTCTTCATGACCCGTTCAAAGACAAAATTTTGAAGAATTTGGTATGCAGAGTAGCTTTAGCGAGTACAGAATGCAAATTCAATAAGCATATGAATACAATAGGGAGAATTAATTCTGAAGCACTGCAATGGCTAGAGGCTATCCCACTACAGTTATAGGCTCTTTCACACGACGGAGGTCGAAGATATGGGTTAATGACAACCAACATTTCAGAGGTCTTTAACAGCGTCCTAAAAGGAGCTCGTAGCCTACCAGTAACTGGATTAGTACAGTTGACCTTCTTTCGTCTCAACGATTACTTTGTTGCAAAAAGGGAACTAGGTGCTAATAGATTGGCATCTGCTGAGCAGTTCACTCTGTATGTTGATGTGCAGATCCAGGCTCATGTTGTCAAGGCAGGTTCGATGGAAATTGTGCTTTACGACCACGTACAGGGCTTATTTCATGTCAAGTCAAAGAGAGGTCGAACTCATCGCCTCAACTTATATGAAAAAAAATGCACATGTGGAAAGACACTGATATATGGGTTCCCATGTAGCCATATGATAGAAGCATGTCAACATCGTTGTGTTGATTTTCTTTTGTTTGTGGAAGGCTACTACACTACTCAGTCCTACTATGACACATGGGCAAGCCTTTTCCATCCAATATTCAATGAAGATGAGTTGCCTCTTTATGGTGGTCCGACGATTGTACCACCTGATTCAATGAAACGCATGGGAAGTGGACATCCTAGATCAACCCGGTTGCATAATGAGATGGACGTTAGGGAGGGGAAAATCACGATCACATGTGGGTCAGGCAAACAATCAAGTCATTAATCAAGCCGTTTGTAAGAACGTAAAATCAAGTTTAGTAAATGAATGTGTACGAATATATGAATGTAGTTGTTCCCATTATCAATGATTTGGTCCTCCTTGCTTCTGCTCAAGACTCCGCATTAAGCTAAAAGCATTTAAGGGAGATGTATGTTTTTCTAGTCCTTATGAGACCCGACATGAGTGCTTAAAACACTCGATTATACTCAAGGCGCCTTGCATTTTCATGTTGATTTGGCATTATTTACATAATTTTAGTGTTAGATTCCTTATTTAGTTTTTGTTTCGGGAATAGCTGCATGATGAGGCGAAAAGAACAACTTCTAGAAGCCATTTTGGAGAAATGAGGAGCATGCAAGGAAGTCACTGCCACGCCGCGGAGCGCCCCCACGCCAGCGACTACCAAGTCACGACGTGGGGGTCAACAAATGCAACCAGTCACCACGTCGCGACGTCACCACGCCGCTGACGCCACCACGTCAGCGACGCCACCACGCCGCGATCGCCGCATCAAAAAATCTCGCATCTCATCATTAAATGCGAGTGTGGCTCGATTTGGGGATCAAGGAAGAACGTGCGCCGAGATGATACGAATCGAGAACTCCAAATACGTACTTCAAGGATCTCTCCTTGGATTTTTGTATTGGTTTTCTCCTTATTGTTTTGATTATTTTGATCACATGAGGATGTTCTTCATATTAGATATATTTTATTTCTTTCTTTCACGACGCTCTAAACTTATTTTTGCATATATCGAACCCCGTCATGCATAATGGATTAGAATTTAACCTTTCATAAGAATCAATTGTTGTTAATTTATCACATCCGCTTCTATACCGCATGTTAATTATATGATAATATCCGGTCAATATTAACATACTCTTTACACCGAAGATCCCGAGATTCGAGAGATGAGGGTATTCGTGATCTCGTAGAGTAGCCTTTAGTCGATTCGGGTAATAGAGATATTCCGAACCTGAAGGTGGTTTTTGGGGTTGAACATTAAGCATTTCTGAATACCGAGACGAGATAGAGATATACTCGATTCTATTCACGAAATAGGCGAATATACCTCGAGAGAGGATATCTCGTAGGCACGATCACCTCGCCATATGCTGGTAAACAATCTAATAACAAATATCTTTAGAGAATAATCCATCGATCGTGACAGGGGAGATTTAACCCTGTGGTTCCCACATTATCAATTCACCAAAACCAATAGCTTAGTTACGCTAGTACTTAAATCCTCTTAGAACCATTTATTCAGATATTGCCCAAAAGCACCTGTGAGTCAATTCATCTTTCCTCGTGGATCGATACTGCACACTCAGCACTATATTACCAGCTACGCGCACTCGCGCACCCTGCGCATTCATTTTATACACCGGCGCTTCTCGGCCCCTGTCAAGTTTTTGGCGCCGTTGCCGGGGAAAGGCTTAAATTGATATAGAGAAGTAAGCACATAGATAATATTCTGAATTTTTCTTTATTTTTGTTATTTTTACAAGTAACGTAATCGGTTTTGTTAGTCGGGTGTGTTATCAGCATGTGTTTAAGTGAGTACACGCGACAAGAAACCGACTAATCAACACTTGTGTGATCCGAGCCGTAGAGACTTCTACACGATTGCGCCGAGAACAAAAATGTACGGTAGCAGAACTCCAATAGTCATGGAAACACTCGAAGAACAAGATTTTGGCGTGGAACAACCGAACCACGAAGCCGAACTAGAAATCAAGCGCCTAGGCTATTCATGTTCCTATCGATCCGTACATGCTATTAGATGAGTTTGCTCTACCTCCAACAGCTTGTTCAGACAAATATCAAAGTACGCTAATTCAAGGCAAACAATTTTGAATTGGAAGTCACTGGCAAGATAAATGTCGTAACATATTGTTCCATGGACTACCCCATGAGAACCCGAACATGCATTTGACTAACTTCCTCAAGTTTGCGATACCATCAAATATCAATCTGGTCACCGAAGAAGCCCTAAGATTGCGGGGTTATTCCCACTCTCACTGGATAGAGCCAACATTGGCTAAATCCGGGCCGCCCACCGTATTCCATTACTACATGGAACGACTGGTACAAAAGTTTCGACCAAGTTCTTCCACCTTCAAGATTGCACAACCTGGTGCAAGAGATCACCACGCTCGGTCAATTAGAGGGAGAGAACCCGGCGTGCATGGGACAGTTCCATGAATTATTGCGAAGTGTCCCCACCATCGACCAACCGTATGGATGCAAGTCCACACCTTTACAATGGTCCGAGAAATACAACCCGAACAATGATAGATGCCTCTCACCGAGGATCATTGATGAAGAAAACCACTGCACGCGCATGAGATATCGGAAAGATGTCGCAACCAACACTAATCGCTGGCCTAGAGAGAAGGCTACACCAAGAACACGGTGGTGGCAATGCCGCACAATGAAGTCCCCAACAACTGGGTAAATCATGTGGCCCACCCGACTAAAACAGCCTAAATAAAGGGGGCACAGGAAACGCGACATGCCATAATGCACCACCCATGGGAGTTGTGTGAATCTCCAGGAGGACAAAGACAAGAGTGTAGAATGTCACCAAGGAACCCCACAAAGGGAGCAAGCTCAAGACGACGAGGTTTAATCGAATCAATCACAAAGAAGAAGGACCGTATGGGGTAATAACTATCGAATCGAATCGCACAAGGGGGATGGCGTAACAATCGAACTAACAATCAAACAACCAAGGGTATGCATGGAGTAACAATCAACAATACGCAATCGAACCGAGCTAATGAACCAACCCCTCGAAAAGAAGCCGGGATTTAGAGCAAAGCTCTAGCACGTATGTTAACTTCTCATTCCGGGCTGCTTATGAATGAGACTAAGGCGAACATGCAAAGCAGCGCAGTCAACCCGCGAAATAACTGGCAAGATACAACATGGCAGTTTGAAGCACAAATGGGCCAAATGGCAAGCTCACTTACAGAAAGGCAACCGGGTTCTCTGCCGAGCAATTCAGAGGTAAACCCAAGAAGAGATGGGAATGAGCACGTTAAAGCAGTCACGCTGCGAAGTGGGAGAGAATTGGAATCACAAGTGCAACCCCACTGTAGAGCGCGAAACCGAGGATGTCACACAAATGCAATGTAAAGTGTGATGCAAACAGTAACAGCCAGAGAACAAACACAGAGACCTGCATGTTCGCATGCTCAGTCTTAACCCAGAACGCCTCAAGAAACATAACCGACAAGCAATTCACGGTTCATGGATGTTTTCAAAAGCTAAGCATATAAACATCCCATTTCCACGATGCCCTGCGAGCAAATGCCCGCCATGTAAAGTTCATGAAAGACATTTTTGTCTTAGAAGAGAAGATTAGCGTGACTTCGAGACGGTAAACTTAACCCCGAAGAATGCAAAGCACATCCTTCTCGAGGAAGCTACCGTTAAGCTCAAAGACCTGTGCGCCACTATCCTGCACAATCGGAAATGCTATTCGAGAGAGCGCTATGTGATTCGGGGTGCCGCATTAATCTTATGCCCTTATCCATCTTTAAGCGCTTAATTAGGGAGAAGCCCGTCCGATTACAAATACTCAAGAATCCCAAGTGCATTTATCTTTGAAACACCCGAAAAGGGATAATAGAAGATGTCTTAGTAAAGGCCGACAAGTTTATCTTTCCAGCCAGATTCTTCATAGTTTGCATACTTTATAAGATAAATAAATACCGATTATCTTGGGTACATCTTTTCTAGCAACTATGGCAATGATTGATGCGAGGGCGAACTCGAAACTAAGAGTACAAGAAGAAGAAGTAAAATTCAATGTGGCTCGAGGCAATGAGACACCCAACAGAAAGTGAGATACAAGACGCAGTTTAATGGTTGGATATAAGAGAAAGATATGAGTTCAGCCAAAGCTATTCTGTTCCACCCTTCGAGACTAGCCTAGTGGCAAAATGCATCGGAGAACCTGAGTGCCGAGGCGTAAGAACACGCAAGTGGATGGGATTCTTTGGGCACTATGAAGCTGAAATACTGAATCGCTAGGCGGCGGCTAAACACCGATTCCATCAATCGAGCAACCACTCCAAGATGGAACAAAACCTCTACCTACCTATTTGAAGTATGTATACTGGGGTAGAATCTACTAATTCGTAATTATCTCCATCATCCCTTAACTCGAAATGGAGGAAGAGAAGTTATTGAGGGTTCTTCATGATCACAAACAAGCACTCTGATGGTCTCTAGTCGACCTAAAAGCGGATCCGCCTATGTGTATGCACCGTATTTTATTAGAAGATAGTCACAAGCCTCGCAAAGTCACAGAGTGAGGCTGAATCCGACAATGAAGGAGGTAGTCTGGAAAGAGGTTCTAAAATGGCTAGATATCAAGTGATTTGACTTACTGCATACGCATGGGTAAGCCCTCGCTCGTAGTACCAAAGAAAGGGGGATAACTGCTATCAAGACTCCGAAACAATATCTTACTGCCATCTAGAACAGTGACTGGGTGGAGAATTTGTATTGACTATAGAAAATCAACAAGGCTACTCTGAAAAGATCACTTTCCTCTCGCCATTTCTAGATCGATGCCTCGATCGATTAGCCGGGCATGAATATTATTGCTTTTTTGATGGATATTCCGGCTACAACCAACGCTATCATACCAAGATCGTGAGAAGACAACATTCACTTGTCCCTATGGTACATTCGCTTTCCGGCGGATGCCCTTCGGACTATGTAATGCTCCAGGTACGTTTCAGCGATGCATGATGGCCATATTTTCTGACATGGTGGAAAAGACGATTGAGATCTTCATGGACGATTTCTCAAGAATGGAGATTCATTTGACAAGGTTCAGTTAATTGAGGGTCGTATTTCAAGAAGATGTGAAGAGACCAACTTAGTACTCAATCGGGAAAAGTGCCATTTCACTTATACAAGTGGCACATCACACACACACACACACACATTGTCCTTGGACATCGGATATCACAAGAGGGATAGAGGCAGATGTGGCGAAGATTAGCTAATTGAAAAGTTGCCTCCAATCTCTCTTCGCAAAGGGATTCGCAGTAGCTTTCTGTGCCACGCCGGGTTCTACACGGTTTATCAAGGATTTCTACGTGATTATGGCCATTATTATCTAACTTGTTAGTCCAGGGGATCCCATTTGAGTTTGACTCCCAATGTTTGAAGGCTTTTACAGTGTTGAAAGATAAATTGATCTCACCCTATCAGGTTCCGCATTGGTCTTTTTCCATTCAATTGATGTGCGAAGTGCAAGTTTAATTATGCAATTGGGGCAGTTTTGGGGCAGAAACGGGAGAAGATCTTTCAGGTGATCTACTACGCAAGCAGGACTTTGAATGATGCTCAACTGAATTATGCCACTACCGAGAAAGAGCTGTTGGCCATCGTCTTTGCTTTCGACAAGTTCAGGCCATATTTGATTGGCAACAAAGTCGTGGTGCATACTGATCATTCGGCCATTAAGTACTTGATGACCAAGAAAGATGCAAAACCCCGATTGATCTTGCGGGTCCTTCAAGAATTCGACGAGAAATAAAAGATAAAAAGGGCAATCGAAAAATTTAGGCGCACCATCTATCGCGCCGGAAGTGGGCCAGAGATGATATTCCAGTTGAACGATGAATTTCCGTATGAGAAACTTTTTGCTATCGAGGATAAGAAGGCGCTCCTTGGTTCGCAGACATGTGAACTATTTAGTGGCCAAGGTGATTCCAATTAATTTAACTATCGAAGAAAGGTTTTTCCGGTGACACCTTAAGTACTACTATTGGGAAGAGCCTATTCTCTTACGTGCACCAGGCCGGGACCGTGGATAAGAAGATGTGTGCCCCGAAGATGAAATGCATAGTATTTTTTGAACCACGGTTGCACTTCTATCGCAGTGGTGGACACTTTGGCTTTATTGGCCTTCCTTGTTCAAGATGCTCATCAAATTCCGTTTCCACATTTTCTTGGTGTTTGTTTGACCAGCGTGACGTTGTGTGACAAGTGTCGCGAATAGAACATCTCTAGAAAGACGAACCACCTATGCATCTATCTTGGAAGTGGATTGTTGATCTATGGGATCGATTTCATGGGACCATTCCATCGTCTGACCGTTTGTCACATCTTGTTGGCGGTGGACTGTGTTTGAAGTGGGTAGAAAGCGATTCTACGCCTGGTGATGCAGGTTGGCTTGATTTACGCGTGAAATATCTTCTCACGTTTTGGAACTCCTCGGAGCTTTGATCACGCGGATAATGGTACACATTTATGACAAAGTAATTGATGGGTTTTGCTGCGAGTATGGAATGCGCCATCGCGCGTCCACTTGCGTACCACCAGCGATCAAATGAATGACGGTATCAGTGAAATCAAATGCATTCTCGAGAAGGCGTTAAGCGACTCAGGGAAGGATTGAGTGAAAGATAAACCCGATGCACTGCAGGCGTATCGCCGCGTTAAGACCCACTGGGTATGTCTAGATTCGGACTTGTGTATGGTAAGAAGCATCATCTTCGATTAAAATTTAGACATCGAGCTTATTGGGCCACTCGACAACTAAACATAGACGGTACATTGGTGGTGAAAAGCATTCTTATTTCAGTGAGCTTGATGAGTTGAAGCGAAGCATACGAAACGCCGTATTTATAAGGAGAAGACCCGAGCTGGCGTAGCCAAGCACATCACCGAAAAAGAGTTCCGCGGTAGGACAACCAAAGTTCTTTTTATTCCAATTCCACTTTAAAGCCCATTTCAGGAAATTGAAGTCTCGATGGTCCCAGGACCTTTTCTGATGACGAAGTCTTTTCCCCATGGAGGTGGAAGTTTCACACACCTGAGAAGAGCCGCGTTCACGGTCGCGATCCGGCGTTTGAAGTAAATGCTATGGGCGGTGTTGGCGAGACAAGCAAGTCATTCCTCGCTTGTGCATGACGATTATAATCAACAATTACTCTGAGTTTCGCGTTCTTACCACATTAGAGATCGAGTTGTCGAGCTAACGACGACAAACATAGCGCTTCTTGGGAAGCGACGAAGTGTTCTTAAGTGCAATAGTTTTAAATTCTATAGAAGTTAGCACTGTGATTTTTGGTTTCTAGTTGTGTTCATGATCCCGATGTTTTTGTTTGTTGGTTTTAATTGTAGGACCGGAAGCGCGTGGGTGCGGGTCTTACGGCGTGTCGATGGCCAGGGTGGTTCTGCGTGGAAGTTCGAAAAGTGGGGTGCGTAATGTCGAGAATTTCTTGAGACGCTACGTCGCGTCGGCGGCGTGGGTTCTCGTCGCGGCGTGGACTTTTCACGTCAGCGGCGTCATTTATGCGTCGCCGGCGTCAATTGTAAGGCTCTCACGTCGCGTCGGCGGCGTGGGATTCTCTGTCGTGGCGTCGACTTCTCCGCGTCGCGGCCGTCGTTTTGCGTCGCGGCGTCGTTGGTCACCTCGCTGTCCGCGTCAGCGACTGTGAATATCCCAATCGCGGCGTCATTTTGACCTGCTCTCACGCCCTTGTCGCGACGTTGCCACCTGCGTCAGCGGCGTCGCTAAATCAAGCTCTGTGCGTCGCGGCGTGGCCACCATACTGTCATGACGTGAGACTGGTTACAAGCGAATAGGTATTTTGGCCTTTCACCTTCATCTCCTCCAGAAACCCAGCCTCCTCTGCCTTGAGCTCCACTTTGAATGGAAATGGAGATCTACATCTTTAACAAGCGACCAACGTAGAGTCGCCCATTCTGGGTTTTGGACCATGGCGGCTTCACCGCCACTTTATTGATTACAGCTGGGTATAGTAGTTAGGGTTTCTTTTTGTGTTTTTGTGTAGCCTTGAGGTCTTTTAGGAGGTCATTTCGGGGTAACTAGATTCATTAGGGTTTTAGAGTCCTCCTTTAGGTCTTGCTTGAGTCTTTAGGTAGTGTTGAGTTAATTTAGTTATCGATGCATATTAGGTGTTTGTTATTGGGTTTAATTTGGATGTCGGCAAGCGGCAAAGTTGCACGACGGAGTCGGGCGTGAGGTAGGCACCCCACATTCGATGCCTCGCGTTTGTAAACGGATCTGCGCGGATCGGTTTAGCATAATTCTGTAGATCCTTCATTAGAGAGAAGGGGTTCCACCACCCCGAAACTGATTTTATGGCAATGCGGCGAGGTTGAAGTGCTGTGCGACCCTCGTGGCCCCGTGAGGCGTGGTTGGAGGTGCATGACCTTGCCTCCCACGTCCTCGGTCGAGGGTGCGGGTATGTGGTGACCGTGGGGTGATCGATAGTACCTATGACCTCGGCGTATTCAGGGCCTGTGATCGCTCAGCGCACCTGCGACTACCATGAGTCATCGAGTGTTGACCCGAGGTCGAGGTGATGGCGGATCAATAAGCGGGCAGCGCGGTAAATTTCAAGGCCAAGCATTTGGCTACGTTCCTAAGGTGTGGCATCACTTTATCGCCGGCGTGCATCTGACGGCGAATATTGTGTGAGGTGGCGCCCGGCGCTCTGCTGCGACTCTGACATCTTGCGGGATAGCCATTTAGCGTTAGGCGAGGTTATACGAGGATGCCATCCTCCATGCTTAGGGATGCGAAAATGAACACAGGGCACCCTTTTACGATCTTGACCCAGGCCGGCGGTGCCTGGCGACAATGAGGCACAGCCGCGATTAAGACCACGTATCGGTCGGCGGGACACACAGTGTCCGCGGCACGAGGTTATGACTCGGGCCGTGAGCCCTCCGGCAGACGAGGCTTCAGTTATCGGGCTGTATGGATTACAGGTGTGCCACAAGAGGGCGGTCTTGATCCTCGTCTCGACCTCTCGCTGCACCCAGCTGACCTCGGGCGGCGGTCCTCACAGTCACTTCCCAGATGTGAGGACCGGGTTGCTCTCCCTCAGCGGCGTTTGGCGCGTGCGGGATGAGACCGGGAGCATTGACATGGAGGCGCCGCTGCGGCCGACATGCACACCGCTCGCCAATCGTGCCATCATTCTACGTAAAGAAGAATAGTTATGCAGCTCAGCCGCGCAGCCTCGCTTCCACCGTACCACCGCCACCGCCACCGCAGTTGATCTGCTGTGTGGAGTCCCTTACCCTCTATGTTTTATTTTACCAAAGGCGACACCGGATCTTTGTTTGGTGGGGTATTTTGTTCTGATACTATGTTTTGTGTATCACCGCTTATTCGGTAGCCGCTTTCGTTGTTCGTGATTCGTCAGGTTTTGTTTTTAGTATCAGATGCGCTGTAGGTAGTGTTAGTATTTGTTCAGCTATCAGGCATCGCATATTTTGCTTTATGTTGGTGAGTTAGTTGTTAGTTGTTTGTTTGTTTTGTGGATATTCATGCATAATGTAGTAATCAGATTCGGGCCAGTGCTTAGCGTTGAAAATCGGGAGGGATCAGATTTTAGATTTGAAGTCTACTATAGATTTCGTTTCGTATGCATACATTTGTTCGATGCCTGTAATTAGATTGAATAGGTGAAAAGGGCTAGTGAACCAATCCCGGGTAGTCAAGAAACCACTCTCAAAACTCTATCACACTCACAATAATTCAAAGGACGATCGTAGAGTACGCAGATGGCACCGAACCAAACCACAAAGCCGACCAACCTAGGGAGATTCGAATCCATTCGAGTGATGGACACCTAAACAAAAGAGGATTGCCACCAGCCCCAACCAAAAAGAGAAAACATAAAACATGAGAAAAAGAGAAAAAGAAAAGAAATAAAATAGGCATATGCATAAGAATAAGCTATGATCATCCAATCGGAATCTCAGCACGTACTCTGTGGCCTAAATAAAGCCTAATGTCCCGAGCTAATCGGCCGGAGTCATCGACTTCACGCCCGCTACATGGGACGAAGATGGATCATTCACGCAACCTAGGCCACCAGCTGGTTGAGGTTCTGGGTGAAGTTTGAAGGAATCTCACTGTTCTGTGCCTTAACCAACTGGGTGGGGAGTCTCAATGATCCCCAAGCATAGAACACTTCGCTAAAACTTCGCACTAGCGTCTCTTCCATTTTGTTTCGTACAGAAATTTATATAACATATAATAATGGGTGCTGCTCTCATTCTCGTCTGGGCCACAATTCTTCCTAATTAAAGTATTAACCTGCTCGGGTATCAACTCCGCAAGGCCTCTGAGGTCACCATCATAGCACATGTGGTTTTGGGAACGCCTATCAATAATTTATGGGAGCGGATGCACTAGTCGGCTTTCACATACCTCAATCGGCCACCAAAGTCAAGTATCTGTATGCCTTCATTGAACATCGAGCAAAAATGAAGGGGTATGTGAATCCAATCCAAATCGATCCCCATTTTTCACTTCGGCATTACCGCTCTAAAGGTGAGTCGTGAGCAAGGCTCCGGGGTGTGCGCCCCGTTTAGCCTGCTTCGCCGAGGCAGCGCAAATTAAGTTTGGGGTGTGATGAGTGCTTAAACACTCAGACATATACTCAAGGCGCCTTGCATTTCATGTTGATTTGGCATTATTTATATAATTTTAGTGTTATCTCATTTAGTTTTGCTTTTGGAACATGTGTAATGATGAGGCGGCGCAACTTCAAACATTTTGAGAAATGAGAGCACGGCAAAGTCATCGCTAAGAGTCGCGACGCCCCCACGCCGCTGACGCCACCAAGTCACGCGGGGTCAACAAACGGTCACCAGTCACCACGCCGCTGACGCCACCACGCCGCGACGCCGATCGCGCAATCTGCATTCCTCTCATCATTAAATGGCGGCGCCTGATTTTGGGACTGGGCCAAGAACGTGGGCGGCCGTGAGATACGGAATCGAGAACCCGCACGGTTTCAAGGATCTCCTTGATTTTTGTATTGGTTTTTCCTTATTATTTTGATTATTTCGATCACACGAGGATGTCTTCATATATTAGACATTTTATTTCTTTCTTTCATGATGTTCTAAACTTATTCTCTAGGTTACATCGAACCCCGCCACGTATTAATGATTTAGAATTTCTAACCTTTCATGTTAATCAATCGTTGTTAATTTATCACATCCATCTATACCAAGATGTTAATTATATGATAATATCTCACAATATTAACATACTTACATCAAGATCCGAGATTCTAGTGGTACAGGCATTCGTGATTCGGGTGAGCAGCCTTTAGCCGATTCGGGCATTTCTTCTAGATATTCAACCCGGCAGGTTTTTGGCTGAACATTAAGCATTTCGGTCACCGAGTCGAGATAGAGATATACTCGATTCTATTCACGAAATAGGCGAATATACCTCGAGAGAGGATATCTCGTAGGCACGATCACCTCGCCATTGATATGTTATAAGTCAATCGGAATAACAAATATCTTTATGGAGAATAATCCATCGAATGTGATGTGTAGATTTAACCCAGGCCCTGTACCATTGACTACTAATTCACCAAAACCAATAGCTTAGTTGTCGCTAGTACTTAAATTCTCTCTTAGAACCATTTATTCGGAGTATTGTTTCAAAAGGCACCTCAGAGGTCAATTCATCTTTCCCTGTGGATCGATACTCGTACACTAGTACACTATATTACTTGGGGCTACGCGTGCACTTGCGCACTTAGGCATTCATTTTATACACCGCGTTTTCGGCCTGTCAAGACCCCACCCCCACTCTTGATTTTTTGATTTATCTATGAAATGGTATGGTAATGATGATGCAAAGGGTGTTAATTTTTTGCAGGGGAAGTTTCATTCCTACCACCTAGATTTATGCTGCCATCGCTGTGCTGACTTACCAAGGCCCTCATATCCACATTGACGCAAATATGTTTTGGTTTTCTTGTCCTTTATTTTGTTTTAAATTTCATGATAGATTTCATTATTTTGGTATGCAACAAAGAGGCAGATCTCACGATTTGTTTTTAGGTCCTGTTGTGTAGGCGTCCGCCTGCAAAGAAGAAGCTATGATGATGCCGATGCGATGGTAAGTTCACCATGAATGCTAACATGACAGATCATGAGATGTGGCCAAGACCCATCAGTGATGATGAATCTATCCCCGTCCCACTTTAATCCTCGGTTTTGAATTTTCAGCCTCATTAACACTGTCTCACCTATGAATTGGGGCGTGCGATTGGAATTCTCTGAGCTTCTTTATACTTGTTAACATGTTTCTATTGAGAACAATTTTTGAAAACACAAATAATATCAAAATGGGAACCAAAAGTGTTCTCCTGCTTTCCTCGTTTCTCCCTGCTGCACGTAAAACAAATGATAAAAACAGGAACAAACAAGCCTCATTCTATTAAAAAGTCATGAAACCGAATTGTTACCATCATGGCGAAGTGATCGTGCAGCTTGCAGCATCATTCTTTGCTATAATGTAAATTGATGTGGTCATTTGCCTTCCAGTTCAGTTTGAATTGGTTCTAATTTGCAGCCATAGATTTAACATCAAAGGACGTGTTTATCCTGCAATTCTACCAGTAGAGAACAAGAAAGTTACAGGAAGGGTCTGTGGCATCATCCATTCTGGTTAATAACTGCATAGTAGACAAATATTTGATTTAAGTACATACTTTATTCTACCTTTACTGTTGAAATTTATTCATTTCGCTATATTTTTTAGAAACATGCCTAGAAATTAAATTTACATTATGCATTCCATGTTCTTGTAATAATAACTCTACATTATAAATAAAATTATTTTTCAGTTAAGTATTTATGAAAAAGAAAAGCAAGAAAACAGTTTTCTGCCTCAATTTTGGTAAATGTTTCAAATGAGCCAAATTTCTACGTAGAAGAGTTAAACTGTTCTGAAATGAGTTTGAATATATATAATAATTATTAACTCCAAATCTACTTCAATTTTCCTCACTTTTCTTTTTTTCTATTTTCCTCATTATTTTTGAAACCATATGTAGGCTTAGTTTGTCAAATGTTACTCATATCCTTTTCTAATCTCTAATCAAAAAATTTGATTTATGATCTTTATGGCTTGATGACATGACTGACCATATAAGAAGAACCATAAGATGAGGGTTAAATACCATGATTCTTCAAGGGCTAAATAATCCCTTTCTAGCCTAGGAATTAGTGTTTATGTCAACTAGTTCATGTCTTCAATATCTTTGTCTGATCTGCTCCATATCTGAACAGAAAATGCTGCCTTAAGGTGTTTTTAACTGGCAAATCTGACTTATATGCTTAGCTAAACTTATGACTTACAAAACCTAATCATATGATTATTATTAATTTTTCATTAAAATTCTACTGCAGGTTCTTCTGGGTGTCACAGATCCTGAATTGAATATTTTTGATACATTTGAGGATGTCGAATATGAAAGGCGCACAGTGGAGGTCTCTTTGGTGGTGAGTGGAATTAAACTAATTTTGAATGATTTGTGCTCATCATCCCCAATACTGCATCAATAATGCGATGCTAAAGGGTACATGGCATCATAATAAACAACAAGTCTTCCCAGCTCCCCAGCAATGTGTTTTACTCATTGATTGATGGACTCCTTCGGTGGTTGAACCTACTCAATGGAGTTCACAACTGACTGACTTTGAGGTAAAGTGGTCACTCTTTTTTGTTGTTTATATCACCCTCTTGTTTTCTTTCAACAACATTCTCCGAGATGCTTAGAACAGAAATGATTAATGGAATTTGGGCTTTGTGATCGACCTTTTTTCTATGTTTGTGTCTTTAATTTTCTACAAGGAAAGCTGCACATGAAGTGACTTTGTGAAGATGACAATGGCTTAGTTAAAGAAACTGAGGTTTTTTAATCGAAGCCAAGAGTTGCCACTTACGAAAACTTCTTTCGCAGGAGCGATGGCCCAACGAGGTCTTAACATCATTATTTAATCTCCTGGTTCAAAAAATGTTCCCAAACCATGGCCTAATAACAATATGTTCCCCATCCATTTTCAACATTGATTTTAAATGCTAGGCTTTTCTTAAACTGTTTTGGCTGGTTATATCCGATAATTGGCAGTGGTTTGAACTGAAATTGCTTCTATAACATCTATATGCTATGTTTATGGATAATATGGTGTTCTCCTTGTGCCTGCCTGAGCTCTTAGCTCTAAACCATTTAAGCTAGGTCTTAAATCCGATGGATAACTTCAGTTTTTCAATTTGATTGATTTGCAAGGAGGCCTGTGAAATATTGAAGCACCCTTCAGAACGGCAAACAGAATCCATTTCTTTCCAGAGTCTGATTTGCAAAACTGTGTAGACTTTATTTGTATTCAAACTGAGGAAAATAACATGAACGCAGCAGCAGCTCATTTTGCTTAGAGATTTCATTGTCATTGAGTGAAATCAAATTGTTTTTTTATAAGAATCTAAAAACTCTGTCCTGTGCTTCCTCTGTTTTTAGGGTTATTTTGAGTATTTATTATTTATTAATTATCTATTTTGTGTTTGTTTTTTTGAAGGAATATTATTTTTGTTTTATTTTATTATTAAATTCAATCCTCAATCATTTTGATACAAAGACTCTATTAAGATCTGTAAAATTAATATTTTCTTAAAGACAAATTTTATATAAAATGATAAACTCACTTTGAACCATTCTTCACTTTTTACACTTGACATTATTTTAAGAAAATATCCTGTAGATATTATTTAAAAATAACATGAAAAACCCAAGACCCCAAAACCATGAAACCCTAATGCCCTAAAAACCTAATCCCCCATTTTCACTATAACCCAAAAAACCGTAACAAGAGTTGCCAAAAAGGATATGAAAGTCAAAATAAAATAAAAGAGTATGCCAAAATAGAAATAACAAGAGTTGATGCAAATGTTGGAGGATTATAATTAATTGTACTCATGCAAACATTTGGGTGGCCGGCACACCTGCTGAAGCGAGGCGTGTGTGTACATCGCAAATTAGAGATTTACCAAATTGTGTTTTTATGTTTCAAAACCGTTGGGAAAGGGTTAATTTAGAGATTACAAAATTGTGCTGTGTTTAAAATTTATTAATAATGGTTTGAAACCTGATTTCCCCTAATTATAATTTTCTTATTTTTAATTTAGCATTGTAAAAAAACCAAATTATTATACTTACAATTTAGGAATTATTTTTATAAAAACCTGTATACATATAAAAAATAAATACCAGAGATGGCTCACTATAATTCACGTTTAATCAAAAAAATATCAGATATACCAACCATGCACCAGACCAAAACATTTAAATATGGTACTGACGACACCGGATAAGGTACTGATATGCAAGGTGAGTAATAAGGATGCAGAAGGCGGTGGTGGCAGGCAAATTACAGATGTCAACAAAGTGTGGGATGAAAGATGTGGTGTTAGCGATGTAGGGAGTGCGATGTGTCAACGCAAGAGGACAGCCGATGCGTCAATCTGTTAGCTATCAAGGTATCTGTCGTGGTTTCATGTGGCCAGCAATCTTTAGATTTGTCTTTACTAAGAATCAACAATAATTACCTAAACCTTAAAAACCCCGAACCGAAAATTATAAACCCTAAGACCCCAAAAAACCTATAACCCTAATGCCCTAAAATCCGACGCCCGAAACCCTAAACCACGAACTTAATGCTCTAAACTAACATCGTGACAATCCAAAAAACCAAACTCCTGGGAACCAAAACCCTATGATGCTTAAATATCTAACCCTAATCCATTAATAATCAAAATCTAAAGATGAATATGTTTTGCATTTTTGAAAATTTTTGAAAAATCCTGTGAGATTATAAAAATATTTATATTTTGTATAATACTTAAAATTGTATTTTTGTATTCAAACCGCTTAAATTTAGAGACCGCTAAAATGTGTTTTTTGTGCATTATTAAATCTTATTAATAATGGTTTGAAACAACCTGATTTCCGACTCCTAAGTTTTAATGTTATTGTGATGCACAGTTAAAAAACCAAATTTCATTATACGATCATTTTAGAATATTTAGGTAGTCTCAGACATGTATAAAAATAAAATCATATATTAAAATAATAACATGTATCAATGAGTCCCACAAGACGGGCGCCTTAATGTTTCTTAGATCACTTAATAAAACAAACGTCAAAATCTGGATTCATGTGGTGTCTCGAGACTGAGCTAAGGGAGCCGAAGTGGAACCGAGGGAGCCATGGAGCCGAATCGATGGATAGCGGTCTATGTACACGCTGAGTACAAGGTCAGCTTAGCCGGAAGTTCACCCCATCAGTAAAGGTCAAGGGATGGTGTCATCCATGGAGTAAATGTATGGGATGGTAAAGGTGTGATTAATCGGTGATATCTTCTATCGTATGGATGTTGCTCGCACACTCAGTCAATAAGATACAATGTGTGGTTGTGTGTGTTGACGTGTCAATGTGGGTAATAAGGTATATGGTTGCATGTGGTATAAGATATGTATGTGTGGGGCAGAAGGCCACATGTCAATGTGAGGGTATGGAAGAAGATGCAAGTGTAGTAGGGAATGTTATATGGAAGGTGAGGGTAAGTATGATGGCATCACAGCAAACTCGATCAAGTGCACGATACCGTTGTCACCGTCTACATCACATGACCCGCCCACCATCTCCAAATGACCCTACGCTCAACCTCGCCCCTCCGCCTCCCTCTCCCACTCTAACGGGCCGCATACGTGAAGATTTACCACACCTGAGGCCCAATCGATTCATCCCAGCGACGTAAGCCTCCCGGGAAGGCATCATGATGCGATGTTGCCCTTCTCCATCCAAAATCTGATTCGGGGCAATATGGTGTATGTCGCACAAAACACCAGCGGTAGCAAAACGAGAGCGATCGACTATGTCAACCATGGTGGCGATCTGCGTGAACCAAAGAAATAATTATAATTACATACTCTATTGATTAAAATTAGGTAAAATATTTTAGAAACACATGAGTCTAACTTACCATAACATTCATACTACCGACTGTAGTATGAACCCTGCCATATCATCCTTCGGCGCAACCGTAAAAGCCAGTAAAACGCCGCAGACATGACAATACCATCGCATACGACCATAGCGTCCATCGGCACCCACCATGTGGGGTGAAGTAATGATCTCGCCGATCGCTGTGATCCCATAGCAAGCATGTGACGAGCATGACACGCCATTCAATCACAGCTGCGTCGCCCATCGCGGCATCAACTCTATGTAGCTGATGCTCGTAAGAGCAAGCTGGAGGTATCTCTCCCTGATGCAGCTCAAATCGACGCGAAGATCAAGACTTCGACGACATGCCACCAATAGCCTCGAAACATACGGCGTGCTATCAGTATATCTCGATCGCCTACAAATATCTGAAGTCGTCAACCAATCCTCCACGCATTTAGCTGCCATAAGACCTACATTAACCATCGACGTCAAAGATCTTTATGTCAACATGATTGAAATTACTATAGAACCATATACTTTACATATAATTACCTGGACGTAAGCTCATATGCCTAATGATCTCGATATAGAGGAGGACAATCGGTCGGGTTAAGCACCCGCGGTCATAAAGGTACTCTCCACCTACACCCTGGGAATCCGAAGAGCTAGCTCGCTCTACCTCGCCTGTGGCTCGGCTGAACGCCACGCTCAATCGTAATCCATCGTCTGCATCTCCCGCCTACGACGCCATCGACATCGCCATCATGGGGGCATGCAAAGAATGGCGTGTGCCGATACGGGCGCTGATCGCCCAAAATCGGGTCGGCCCACGTGAAGCCTCTCCCAAGACCAGCTAAATATAAAATAAACATAAATTAAGCAATCTAATTACATAGCTAAAAGTGTATGAAACATAAAAATAAAGCATACATATTCCTCAGATCAATGTAATACAACCACTAATGCCCGATCACAGCCCGTCGGCACGACATAACTCTCGATATGTATGTGCAGGGGCACCGCATCACCCAATCATGTCATGTCTGTCAAACTCCGAGTAAAGGAGAAAGCACAGTGAATGATGGACCCTCTTCGTCCTAAAACAGCATGACCCATCACGCTAATATGAACCCACATGCACTGGCCCAAATCGACCTTATCAAAGATCGTGTCCCGGGTCGATAACCGACATAACCACCAGATGGAGATGGTCAATCCTCTAACAGCATTAGCGGGTGGGGTGACTCCGAGCAATTTCACCGCATAACTCGCACCGCCACACATGTCCCTCGCAGGACGCGCGGGTCCGTGGCCGACACGGCGCTGGCGGATGATAGCAATATCCTATAACGTGATCGCCATCTCTCCACCACATGAATGTGTGTGTTCGGCCGCCATCTCTCGACGAATAGTAATAAGCGCCAATCTATGATGATGTGGCTTGCCGTATATATACCGTGAGAATCGCTGATCACGATGGATGAATGCGTGATCCATCCCCTCCACCGGCTAAGGAAGGCTCATCCGCCGAGGGCTGAACTTTCTCACAATCGCAATTCGAACGAAATAAATCGCCGCTTATAATTACTATACAGATTTGAGAGTAAAACTAGAATAATTCATGAATAATAAAATTACAAACCCGCTTCGCGGTCACCAAAGTGGGGATTCGTGGTCCCGTCTCTGCAATAGCAAGACGTGATGGATCCAATGATCAGCCAGCAGCCTCCCTAACGCCATATATATAACCCTATGTCCAAAGACACTATACATATTAGTAAAACACATTGGAGAAAGTGTATCACAATAATTAAAGGCACTAAGGTTTTAAGGTTTTACAATAAAAGCAAACTTTAGTGGAGAATTACCTAATTTGTATTCTTCATTATATTCACACACATGTCAACAATTATTTGCATGTGGGGAGATATTTATACATTAGTAATGACCATTTCTAGGTTATCTAGAGTTAGAGTTTTAGATTGTAAAACTCTGAAATGAGTTTTATGCATGAATCGGTGTTCAGTCAATTTACATATATCTCGACAATCCTAATGGGATTATGGAGTTGACGCCCGATTAAACCTCTGGTGACAACTCTAAGGGAGCTCGAATTGATGATCATTAGGGAACAAACCTAAGGTCGGACCAACCAAACTATCATTCAAGTTTAATGCATACATTATTGAAATAGAGCATTTCAAGTCTCATTAGTCAGAGATACCCATTATGTATTAGATAAAACACTCTTTGAAAGGAGGATAGTAGCTAACATAATAGTCTCTAATTTATATTGACTATGGACCTATTTCACATAGGTCATCATGATTTAATTTAGTAGTGTTACCACATTTCTCTATTATTATATAAAGAAAATTAACCAATAACTTCCTTTTATATCATCTTTGACTTCTTTATAAAAAGGAAGTCTATAATTCACCGAGATTGTTTCCTTTATTCATCAAGATTTTTCCTTTATCAAGGTTCTCACCCTACTCCAGTTCCCTAATAGACGGGTTTGGAATTTGATTTATGGTTTATGAAGTTTTAATGGGTTCTAGAATATTTTTAAAACCCGATATCTATGGACGAGGGTTGCACTACCGAAATCCGGGACATCCGATACACTCATCTCCTTTTATCACTAACCAGCCTTATGCGATTTCCATATCCATCTAGAATATTTTATTTCAAAATGATGATTTGTTTCCAAAAAATGAAAGTTATTATGGTCTAATTCTACTAAAGAGCTAAGCCTCATAACATTGCCAACCATAGATCTGTTATTTACGATGAATGATTAAGGAAATTTAGTGTTAAGAGGCAATGAGTTGGATCTCCTACTGTCACAAATGATTTTTATAAGAGCAAAATATAGGATAATATAATTTTTTCGATAATATTTTTTTCCCACATTTATTCACTTTTGCATTACATGATAATATTTTGTTTCGTTTCTCATAAATATAAATTCCCAACTCAACTGACTTCTCCTCTCCATGCCCATACCAACCTAAGAACCCTAGATCCCTATTCTCCCAATGCCCATGCTAACCACTTGAGGTATAAGTCTTATTAGTATATAGGATAATATTTAGTTTTTAAAAAAATAAGAAAAACACAGAAAAATAAGAAAGTAGTTCAAATTAACTAAAAAAAAGTTGAATATTTTCAAAATATTTAATCTTTAGATAGGAAATAAGGATAATTGAAATAAGTAGGCAAAAGCAAGTGTAAAAGTAGTTTATTAACTTAATTTTCTTTTTCCATTCTGCTTTATTTTTCTTTTCTTGTTTTTCCTTTCTATTTTTATTTTAAGATAAGATAATACCTTCTAAAAACGATCAAATTTTGTTAACTTGAAACGTAATCCTTCAATGCATAAGATGAATATATATATTTATAAGACAAACAAAAATAAAAAAATGATTGTATTACTTGTTTTTAAAAATAGAAAATGTATACACACTAACAATTATTTTTTCTCCCTGCAAAATAAAATATTGTGGAACCTGTGTTTTATGCTATTTTTTTTTTCGGTTCTAAAAATCAGAAATTAAATAAAAGTACAAGCAACTGTATAAATTTAAAAAAAAAAAAAGGTAAAACAAATCTAATGGGCCTTAAATTAAAGTAGACCTATTCTATTATTGTTTCACCACTGACTGGATCATCAATGTAAAAGATTTAAAGAACTCTCTGTGACTAGAAAAGATTCAAGAGGACACAAGTGAAGAGAAGCAAACATCAGAAACTCATCAGAATTTTCAAACAACTCAAAAGCCCTGTAAAATACGCCTACTACTCCTCAGAAGAAAATAGTCCTTAAATGCGAAAAGCACAAATGACATTCTAATGGATGATAGCCGAAAGTTCATAAACACAAAAAACTGATCCTCTAGCCATTGTTAATGGTTTCAGACTCCTGGGAATCAAACATCTAAACACTAGAAAACGTATACACGAAATGATAACAAAAAAAAAAACCAAATCAAACAACACAAACATATCCAATCTTCAGAGATAATTTAAGAACACATACAGATACAAAAACAAATCGTCTCATATCATTAATTCCAGACAGCATTGGGCAAGAGGCGTTACCTGGAAGAGCGAAAAACCGGCGAGCAGATGAAGAGAAGACGACGGAATCGGACGACGAGCAACAGCACCGGGCGGGGAGGGAGGGAGGGAGGAAGAGGAAAATGGGGAAAAAAAGCCCTAGCGCGCAAATTTAATTCACCCAAATGTCACCGTTGTGGACGACGGCATTTGAATTAAATAAAATGCCGCCATTGTGGACGACGGCATTTGATTAATTCAAATGCAGCCGTTATGGTCGACGGCAATTAATTTAATTCAAATGCCGCCGTTATGGTCGACGGCAATTAATTTAATTCAAATGTCGCCGTTGTGGTCGACGGCAATTAATTTAATTCAAATGTCGTCGTCCCGTTGTCTGGGCCTAAGAGAATCACCTTGGCTGCTCTCGCTGTCGGCATTGCATCACTTTGGTCAATAGTTTCTCCTGCAGTCTGATTTTATCTTTTTTATTTTCAAACACCCTCTTTCCGTACAAAACTCCTGGAAAAAAAACCTATTAAAGACGCTATTAAACCTCTTTGGAATGCGACTATTACCTGAATACCCAACTTATAAGGCCATATTTCGAAAAAGCCATAGAAAGATGGATAGGTTAAGGGTTTTTTTTTTACAAAAAACTTAATCACTTTTACAATGTAAATTTAATCACTCCATTCTCATTTCCTGTCTTTAAACGTTGAATGTTTTAATCAACTGAACTAGGTATGTGGACTGTGTGAGTACCTTGACCTTTAGACCTAGACTCACTACTCAATGGGCCTAGCGCCCATGCAGGCCCATCGCCTGGTCCGCCTCATGAAGCGGTCCAATCCGGTTTGTCGTATTAAAACCATGCGGGAACTAACCAAACGAGAGAGTTTTAAACCCCATTTGGGATCCCGAGTCCCCCAACCGGCCATCCTACCATATATGAGAAGTTCATTATGGATAATACAAACAAGATATTTATCCACAGATTTTCTAGTTTCCAAATCTCTTACTTCTCGGAAGATAAATCCTTGACAAGGAAGAAGATATTTATCTCTCAAACTAAGAGATCAATCCTTGATAAGGGAAGAAGAGATTTTATCATAAAAATCATGAGATTATCCTTCCAAAAAATATGAGATTATCCTTCCAAAAAATTAGGTAGAATTTCGGGTATAAAACATAAAGACTCCCAACGTTGGGAAGGTATGCAACTCCAGTTGCTCTAGCTCATGTTGGCATTTTTAAAAGTCCAAACATGGTTGTTGTCTTGCTGGCGGTTTTTTTTTTTTTTTAAAAAAAACATAGATATGGTTGTTGTCTTACTGGTATTTTTAAAAGCCCATATATGGTTGTTGTCCTGCTGGCATTTCTAAAAGCCCAGATATGGTTGTTGCCCTGCTGGCATTTTTAAAAATCCAGACATAATTGTTGTCCTACTAGCATTTTTTAAACAAAAAAAAAACCCAGATATGGTTGTTGTCCTGCTAGCATTTTTAAAAGTCCGAGTATGGCTGCTACCTTGCCGACACTCACAAAAGTCTAGATAAGGTTGATATCCTGCTGGCACTTATAAAAGCCCGGGTGTGACTGCTACCCTACCGGCACTCATAAAAGTCCAAATAAGGTCGATATCCTACTAGCATTTATAAAAACCCGGGTATGGTTGCTACCCTGCTGGCATTCAAAAGACCAAATGTGGCTCTTGCTGGCGAGCCCTTTTCAAAGTCTAGATGAGGCTCCATGATTTGAACTTCAGACCATGCGTGGCTCAAGCCCGTTAGCACTTTCTAAAGTCTAAAACCCAGGGCTCTAAGCCTCACGGCCACTTTCAAAGTCCAGCCAGGCCTCTTAAACAATACATGTTTAAACACAACAATGGCTCTCAGATTGTAGACTAAAGCACAGGTCCAAAATGGTGCCTTGCCTATTGGCTCATGTGCAAACCCTCGTTATGATGCACCTCGGGGGTCGTTGCTTTAATCTTTGTTGGGACGAGGGGGCACCTAGGGTTCGCAAAGAACTCTATAAAGGCAAGTCAAACACTGCGCTGGGACCGCTTAGCTTCAGGCGCATCCATGTGGCAAATCCAACAGCGATGTTAAACATATCATCCTCTCTCTCCTCAGCCGACTCACTAGAGATTGGGTCCACCCAATCCATGAAGACCTACTAGTCTCGCACCAAAACTTGATTCGGTCTAACCTTCTTCGCTTTCTTCTCTTCACCTTCTGGGGAGGTAGGTCGCGGTGTCTGCTCTCCCAAAGGTGATCGACGGCCGAACAAAGCAACTCAAGGTCCCTTCAAGTGATCTCGGCTTAAGGCTCTTAAGCGGTCCCTGCTTGGGAAGAGCTACCCGGGATTGCCTTCAAAAGATCAACAAGAACAAAATGTTCACCCCTGGCGCTCTCTCCTAGTATCGGACGGGGGATGACATGGGCTATGTTAGGAAGACGAGGGTTATGTAAGGAAAGGGGTTGGATCCTAACTCCTGCAAGTTCTTCACTGACAAGAGGAGCTCGTTGTGCTCCCTCTCAATGATCTCGAGCAAGTGACTGATGTTGAGAAACATGCGGTTCACACGCTTTGTATCCAAAACACGCGCTCAATGCACGAGACACCCTCCAAAACCTTCAACTTTCTTAACTCAAGGTTCAGGCATCGTATTTTCCCGACTCAAGAAGCACCAAACCATCGCTGGTATAAAGCAATAGTACCGTGGCCTTTAGACCTAGACCCACTACTCAATGGGCCCACCGCCTAGCCCTCCTCATGAAGCGGCCTAAGTCGACCTACCGTATTAAAACCATGTAGGAACTAACCAGACGAGAGAGTTTTAAACCCCATCTGGGATCCCGAGTCCCCCAGCCGGCCATCCTACCGCATATGGGAAGTTTGTTATGAATAATACAAACAATATATTTATCCACGGATTTCCTAGTTTCCAAATCTCTTACTTCTCAGAAGATAAATCCTTAATAAGGAATAAGAGATTTATCTCTCAAACTAAAGATAAATCCTTGATAAGAAAAGAAGAGATTTTATCATAAAAATCATGAGATTATCCTTCCAAAAAATCAGGGAGAATTTCGGGTATAAAATAGAAAAACTCCCCACGATAGGAAGGTATGTAATTCCAACTGTGCAAACTTCCTTCTCTCTTCGCAATCCTTTTTTGATAACTTAATCATCAGAGAGGCGGCCTGCACACTGCCGCCGAACCCCTTTTTGTTTTGTAGGTTTACATCACGTTGCTGATACCCCGAAGGTCAAACAATTCAGGTAACGATAGACTGCATAGGTTCAATTTTAGCCGTCATAAAAGGCATGTAATTCCGAATATATTCATCCTCACTTATCGTTTAAAAATTTGTCTTTTACATGTATGAGGTTCCGAATGAAAATTCAATTCATCTTGCAAAATAATTTTGTTTGTTTTAAAAAAAAAGAGGATGTATTTACTATTTTGTATTTATTTTAACTATTTCAAAAATGAAAGATATAACATATAAGCTTTTGCATTGAAGATTAAAACAATCACATTTAAATTTTATAGTTATTTATGAATTATTAAAAAAAAGAGTTGAAATATATGAAATTGAAGATGAATCTATCGGATTGAAGGAATGTTGCACAAATGTTAAATTTATGCCCTCAAATTTGACTATTTATTATAAAAATAGTGGACGATATTGTTAATAGCTTGATGTGCTCTCTCAAGTCGTGTTTGATAAAAACTCAAAATTAAATAATTAAAATTTTAATTCCAAATTATAAGTCTTAAATAAAAAAAGTGTTAATTACATAAATGGTGTTTGAATTTTTTTCATTTTATTTATTTTGGTGTTTCAACTTTACTTTTATTTAATTAAGTGTCTAAACTTTATTTTTATTCAATTAAGTGTCTAAACTTTTTTATTTTTCTATTTTGATGTCTCAACTTTGTTTTTATTCAATCAAATGTCTAAACTTTTTTATTTTTTGTATTTTGATGTTTCAACTTTATTTATGTTCAATCAAGTGTTTAAACTTTTTATTTTTGTTCAACCAAATGTTTCTTAACTAAGAAAAACTTATTAGAATATTTGAATTATGAAAAACTAAATACATTTCAAGTAATTTAAAATAATAAAATTACTTAAAATAATGAAACTCCTAAGTTGATTTTGCTTGTTTAACTATGTCGGATTGCAAGATCTTCTTCAAAGTCTCTTCAACAAAGGCATATCTGTTCCCAAGAATGTACCCATATAAATATTTATAATTTGTGCATTTTTGTTAAGTTAAAGGTTTCATCCCCATTTACTACTCCTGAAATTGCATTTTATTTCTGATTGCATTTATCGTTATTCAATGGTGATAGCAAGTTTTCTAACATCATTAAAAGACCAATATGGTTGCAATCTAATTACATCAGCAAACTCCTTTTTCAAACCTCCCAAGAACCGTGCAATGGTCTACTCCTCGGGTTCTTTAATATCACATATGGGCATCAAATATTCAAATTCTCTTATATACTCCCTCATGGACAGATTGTATTGCTTAAAATTATAGAACTTTGTGTAATTATCTTGTCCATAATTTTTAGAAAGAAATCTCTTCCTTAACTCCTTCATTTTCTCCCAGTTCTGAATAGGTCTCCTTTCTTCCCTACTCCTTTCCCTCTTCAGATTCTCCCACCAAAGTGAAGCATAGCCCTTCAATCTAATAGCCACCAACTTCACCTTCATTTCCTCTACAAATTCTTTAAATTCAAAGATTCGTTCAATAGTGTATAGCCAATCAAGAAAGGCATCACCTTGCATTTTGCCATTAAATTCTGGAAGTTCAACCTTCATGTCTCCTTGGCTGCCTTCTTTGCCTTTGGTAGTCATGATCCTCATCACTAGAACCATTATCAACACCAAATGGATTCTGATCTTCCACCTTCCCATGTTTTTCACGTCGATTCCTTCTAGGTTGACTAACATTTTGTTGTTGTTCCAATGGTCTTTGTAGCATCTCAATCATCCTCCTTAAATCTGGAATCTCCAAATCACAATCATAGTCATTCATGCCTTCAACTTCTGGAGGAATAGGATTTCCACGCCTTACCATGATGAAACACAAGAACTTGAAGAGATAATTCCAGCAAAAAGACAAACACGAACCAAAGCTCCAATACCAAACGATACCGGACCAGAAAATTGATATGCTAGGATAGGAACAAATTCATCACTTTGAAGATGATGATGCATTTTTCAACCGAACTCCGGGCCGAGCGTGTGTATCGCTGGGCCGGTACTGGATTCGTCAAGCGGGCCGGGATGCGTGCCTTGAATTGTCCTGGCCGAGGTAGGATCACAAGACTGGCCGATCCGTTGCGCTTCTGGGACGTGCACTCCTCCGCAAAACAAGGAAGAAGGAGGGCCTGGCGCAGGGCTTCGTCCCGGTCACTTGGCGTCTAAGTCGGGGCTTTTCCGAGAGAAAGAGAGATCGCTTTAGAGGCTTAATGGGCCGTATACGCTTGCATACGAGTATGCATCTAAGAGGCGACCTTTCCACCATCAAAATCTGGGCATTTGCAAGGGATGATCATGACAACTTTCTCCGAACAGACACATACGACAAGATGCTTTCCCTAATCTGGATTGAGCGATGATCTATTATGCGCTTCCGGGCTCCGAGGACGATATAACATTTCACGGCGAGATTTTATTTCCTTATTGTAAACCAATTAAAAATGGATAATTGAGGGGTAGTAATATCTTACTTTTCTTGGAATTATCCTACTTTCCTTATTGTCGAGATTTAATTGATTTCAGGACAAGCAGTTGATCAGACCATCCTACTTTCCTTATCAAGAGATTTAGTCCGATCATAAGTGACGCAACTTAATTATCCATATCATCGACTCTTCGAGTGGACTCCGGGCTTTGTTTTGGGCCGACGCTGGTGGGCTCGTGTTTTATGGGCCGACCTCCTCGGGGCCTAGTGAGTGGGCCTGCGCTCCTATTTTTCAAACCCCATCAGAAGATAAGAAACACCACTCCAAAGATAAGAAATCGGTTTGATAAACAAGAATTGTCCTGACAAGACAAATTACAGGGGCTATTTGGCATTATGGACTGGGTTAGTAAGGATTATTGATGCGGGAAAGTGGAATGAAACATGACATTATGGCTGCGTGACAAACTATGACTCGCATTTATACCAAACTCCATTCAAAAGATACAGATATGATTTTCGACGTATTGGCTAAGCTTATTTAAATCGCGATCACGTGTCAAATTTATTTTTCATATATACTTTATATGTAAACTAAATATATTAGTTTTCTATAATCGTTTATGGGCCAAGTGGGAGAATGTTATTTCCACATTAAAATTAAGTGGGTGGCCCACTAACCTAATATTTATAGCCACTAAAAGAATACCCAATATCTTTAAACTATATAAAGATATTTAATTCATTGAATGTGAATTATAAATAAATATAATTTATTATTTTGGAATAAGAATTTATTCATAATAAATATACTTATTATTTTGAATAAGAATAGTTATCTCGAATAACACGTTTAGAACCCGCTGAACGTGTATTCTCACCCTTTCCTATCACAAGTTATATATATAGAACCCCTTCATGATGTTAGGGTACTCTTCCATCAATTACGTAAAATAATTTCCGTAATGTGTTTGATATGAGAAGCAAGAGATCAATGATTTAAGATCTATAAACTAAAAATGAACTTCACGACCGCGCATTCTCATAAACTAAGATATAATCTTATATTTTTATTATTATTATTATTATTTTATTATCAGAGATGAGTTTGAATTCAATGTTCTTGAATATTATGTGTTAATTTCCGTATTAAATCTCAACACAACATGGTTAGAAGAAACATTAAAATAAATAGTGGGTTGGTCAAAAACTATGTTTTGAGCCTTGAGTACTTCATGGACCATCAACCTAAAATTAGACTTCATTGGGCTCTTGTTGGCTAAGCTCACATTGGGCTTGGGTTGCTCAAGTGCATCAAATTATTTGTACCCAAATTTAATTTGGTTTGACCTAATGTGTATTTAGGCCTAAGCCCAAGCCCATAGTTAAAAAAAAATCCAAATAAAATAAGTCCAAACCCATTTGAGAGAAAGATACGCATGCGCCTGCGTGATTTCTCTAAAAATCTGTGAATTTAAAACCATGATAATGAGACTTTTCTCAAACTCGTAACACGCAGGTATGATGCCGACGCTTACTGGGCACGCCGGAGAAAACTTAAGGAACAAGCCTCCCTAATGATATTAAGGAGTGAAGCACTGAAGGTATGAGAAAACTTGAGGAAATGCCTCTAACTGGTATGTGGGCAGCTACTGATGTGAGGTGGGAAGAATAGAGAAAATGCAAAGCACTTCAAGTAGCTATTCAAGCGATTCTATAAAATGCAGTGATATTTCCTCACAAGAAAGGGAAGGAACAGATAATCAACTAATCATTAATCAATCAACTCAACAAGCAGCAATGACAATCTACTTCAACATTTATTAGCTTTCTAATTAGCTTTTATCAATTCCAGCATTCTATTTTCAAGTTTCTTTCAATTCTTTAGCTATGTATCGTTTAATTCATTCCTAGTGCAATTTAACATTTCCTTCAGCTTTTATTCCTGTAATCTTAACATTTTTACTTAAATTATGGGGAACTGTAAAGGGAACTAAGGAATCTGCTTTATCTAATTAAGAAGTTTGATTTTTAGGCGCAGTCTCTATTTGAAAAACTTTAATTTCCTGGCACGCTCGCTACCACATGCTTTCATTTTGTATGTTAGAGATAAAATCACAAAATCACCCAAACAAGAATGTATTCATGATTTATATTTACTTCAACTACTTTTGCAATGGAAGTTAACATTTAAACTTGTTTATTTAAAGAAGATAAAGAAAAGTGAGTTTTCATTCACAAATATAAAAAAAATCTCGAATTCTTTGAATTAGTAATATCTCTTTTAAAATATATAATTCTTTATAGAACCTTCTTTTATATATGTTATTCATCTTTCTAGATATGTTTTAGATGTCTTCATTATTATTATTACTATTACAAAAGAATATATCTAATGAAATAAAAACTAAGGTTGTGTTTGGTTTTTCAAAATTTGGAAGAAAAATGTAAGGAAAATAAAATAAGGAGGAAAAGTGGTGCGTTAAAATGAAGGAAAATAAAAATAAAGCAATTATGATTTTTTTTTATTTACTATCAATTGTTTTTCATTTTAATCACACAAGAATATTTAAAAAACTTATCAATAAGAAGAACAATAATTTAAAAGTAAATAATTTTATTTATATTTGACTATCACACCTCGTGGAGAATAAAATATATTATTAATTTAATCATACAGTCTCATATGTTTTTGTTAAAATAAACATAAAAATATTTTTATTTCATATAATATGATGTTTCTGTTTGAAATATGATTTAATTAGGATGTGGATATAAATATTTTTCAGTAACAAAAGAATGGGTATAAGCCTTTTATAAATTATTTATATTTCTTTCAAAAAAAAAAATTTATTTATATTAGAGCTGATAGTTGACATAATCTTAGGCCTTATTGCATGTTTCAATCATCTAAATGAGGCTATAAATAAATCCCACATAATATTTTTTTTTCTTTTTATGGGAAAATGAAGCTCAAAACTCTTTTGCCCAAAAAAAAGATTCATTCATGACTAAAGGTGAACACTAAAAAAGAAAAGAGGAATTGGTTTAAAATGGATAAAAATAAAAGTTATTTGTAAAACTAACACCTTATTTTTATAACCTTAAAATATCCCCATTTTAGACAAAATTACCTCTTAATATGTTAAAACCCAAAAAATATTACAAATCTAACAATTTTCTATACATGTTGGACTTAATATAGTTAAATTAACATTTGAACAAACTTGAAGGGTATCAAGTTTAGATTTCTAATACAACTTTTATACATATTAGACTTAACCATCGTTAAGTTATATTTGAACAAACTTGAAAAAGGTTAAGTCTGAGTTCGTAACAAGCACAATAGCTATTTAGTTTGGATTTAATTATCGTTAAATTATATTTGAACAAATTTCAAAGAGGTCAAGTTCAGGTTTGTATAGTGATTAGAAAGATAAATTTATTAAAATGATATAAAAATATCCTTCCTTTTTTAGTTTTAAGAAAAAATGTTGGACTTGTAATTTTTAAGAAAAACCCGTTTATGATTGGAGGTAAGAGTTTAGATAAAATCATAAACAACTGATTCAAGATCTTGGACATCTCAAAAGGTAGCTTGAAAAACTTTTCTACAAAAGGTTTATTGGAAGTGCTCTAACAATTCCATATCAACTTCAACTGAGGAATTAAAAAACTAAGCTATGTTTGGTTCCCAAGAAATTTGACAGAAAATAAAAAAATTAAAAAAAAAATAGAAGGAAAGAAAAAATGAACGAATTTAATATATTATTTTCATTTGTTACTTCAAACCAATTTATTTATTTTAATTTATCAATATAAAGATTAATTAAATAATTTAAAAATATGTAATTTTAATTAGACACAACCAAACATAATAAAATCCTTTTTCCCAACTTTTTTTTTTTTTCGAATGAACCAAACACAACACGATTTCAATAATGCTGCATGAACCCAGCAAGTCCATTATCAGGGGAAAATTTACAAACCTATATATTTATCCACAAACACCTTCAATGAGGCTGTACTGCTATTTATTTTTTTTTTTTTTTTTTTTTTTTTTTTTATAACCATGGCTGTCCGGGCCAAAGCTTACATGCGTAATCCCATGAGTCCCTTATCCTAAAATTAAGGGTCGGGTAGATGTCTAAGCCCTGAGGGGACTCGAGCTGGTAAACATTGGGTAAAACTCTAAGACCTTAAACCAACCGAGCTACCCATCCGAGTCCGAGTTTATTATTAAATGAATATGTAAACCAAAAGTTCACATTTAAGAAATTGAGAGAGAGAGAGAGAGTCTTGAGAGAGAGACGAAAGAGTCTTTTGATACTTTTACAAGAGAGTCCTATCAGTACTGTTACAAGAAACAGAAATGACACAATTGATCCTCTCCATCATTATATGGTTGAGATGGTTAAAACAGGAAAAGGAAAAAGACAATTGAACAAGTATGAGACACCAGATAAAACAAGGAGATGAAGTTCTGAGTTTCTCTCTCAAGTAAAATAAACAAAAACAAAAACAAAAAAACAAAAAAAATCAAAGTAGAAATACAAACAGTAATCACTTTGAAGTATTTAAAAGAACCAAAGGGGACAAAAAGCAGAAGGGGGTCTTACTCTTCTTTTGAAGCTTTCTTCTTATGATTTCCACCCTTTGCCTTCTCCAGCTTCTCACTTCCATTGTTCTGTTGGCTAATAGATCCCTCCTGAGCACTGCACATCTGGGACTTTAGCTTAAACCCGAACTTCTTCGACACGTTACCCCATGTGCTAGACCCCCCCTTTACACGACCCAGCTTCTCGATCTCTTGCTTCATGTTTGAGCACTCCTTCTCGAGCTCAGAGACTCGCAACCTCATGCTATCCATTCCTACCTTTAAAACCTGGTTCTCCCTCACAGCAGTGGTCCAGCCGCCTTCGTTAGATCCAGCAAGCTCCGCTTCTTAACTGTCTTGACCCACCACCTTCAAGATTGTCTGAAACCAGAAAGCATCCAGCAATAGAAGTCCTAAGCTGGAGCTGCTCGAAGAATAGGACTTGAACGATTATTCTCAGGGGAAGCCTCTCATTCTGTGCAGCATGTGTGCAAGCTTCCAACGAGAGCTTCTGGCAGTCCATAAGTCTGCAAAGTTGTTCTCTATCAGACTCTGACAACCATGGGTGTGACTGCATATTTGACAATAAAAACAGAAGTCAGTGAGGCTGAAATTACAATTGTAACATCTGGAATCCAGGTCTTTCAGTTCATTTACTTGCTTTTCAACTTTCTAAGAGCCACATCATGATCTCATGTTCTGATATTTCGGGTCTATGGATAGAAAGAACTAAGAAATAGACTAAGTTTGGTCAAGATTTAAACTGAAAGCCACATGGTCTTCCTGTTGTTCCATATGACCAACCCAAGTCGAAATCAGAGATGTAGTTGGGTTGAATGGGGCAGGGTTACAAATACAGTTGTCAGCTTCAGCTGTGGTCAGATCCAGCTTGAGGCTCCAACCTCGACTGAGTCGAATTTGATGTTAACTAGATCAGCAAAATAAAATAAAACAAAACAAAACAAAACAAGCAACCTGATTTTATGATATCTCAATTCTTCAGGATTGCTATATGACAGTAAAATAGTAGTATACCTTCAAATAAATGTCAATTGAACGGTAAAGACCATCATCCAAAGGCCTGGCATAGTCGGGAATAGAAGCAGCAAGAGACTGGAATTTGGGTAACTTCAGATTAACATCAGGAGCAACCTCTGCAAGGTACCCATCAATCAGCTTTGCTGCCATTGTGATTGGTGTCAATGAAGGCGACCCCATCAACTGGCCATCGTCAATTGAACATGGAGAGGCCCCACCAGTTGCCTGATCCATTGCAAGGAAGTGCTCTAAAATCCTCTGTACACAATCAACGTTGTAAAGCGTCTCCATGGAATAAGAAAAATTGGGCATCAGGAGATCCTCTAGAGTCGCTTGATCAAGTTGCATCCCTATCCTTCTTTCTAAGTTAGATATGGTAGAGGGGCTTGCTCGGAGAATCATGGCTGTTCGTAAAAGACCAAACAAGACCTTAGTCGATATAATACCCTTGTGCATCGGAAGCAACCTATCAATCTCCTCAAGTAAAAGTTTCTGGTCTTCTTCAGAAGGGGGTGCCCCCATAGCCACTGGCTCCAGACGTGTGCTAGACTCACTAGCGGCCTGACGCCGATTGAGCCCAGGTAGGTACTTCTTCGCATAAAAAGTGAGTGACCCAGCAATAATCTCCTGTTTGACGCCACGAGGTTCCATGACTGAAACTAGTCTTTTATAAAGAGGCAAACTTAAAGTTGACACATCCTCATACCACCAATCAGAACTTGAATTGTTTGGTATAGCTCCAGTGCTTATCCCATTCCACAAGACACTCCCACCAGGGCTCTGCATAGGCCCACCATGTTCCATGATAGGCCACCCAAATAGATTTGGATCAGTGCAAGCCTTCACAGCAAGTGACTCGATGCATCTTTTGGTAATGTGGAGTTCTTCAGCATGGGGGAGAACATCATCACAGGATTGAAGTGCCTTTAGGGAGTCTTTCCAGTTTTTGAGGACAACTTGATTAAGAAAAACTTCAGTCTGCATAATTAGATTGCCCTCTCCATATTCCTCAGTCATTTCAAGATGCTCAGCTGCACACCGGAGGTACACAACATTTGAAGCAGTAAGTTCAAGCTTCACCCCGTAGCAGAACTTGGCCACAAGTTCAAATGTTTTGGCACCACCCGGGATGTCTGGAAGGCTTATTGAACAGCCCTCTACTCCTGCGTCAGATGCCTTTGCTATCAATCTTTCCAAAACTCCACTTCTGGATAGTAAAGGAAACTGCAATGGGTGACGATCAAAGTTATTAGAAATAAAAATTATAGAGTTACATAATAATAAAACAGAGCAATCATCGGACAGAAATCATCAGAAGGCACTCAATAAATGATAATGCAGTGAAACATGCAACTCATGGTAAGTCGCCCAAATCACTTACAAGACAACATGAGTGAGGGCTTGAAGAAGGAGGAAGAAGTAGTAGTGGGTAATGGAGGAGGAGTGGGAACTAAATTAGTAATACTAACATCTCATGCAAGATAAATTTAACTATATGGTCGGAAAGGTAAGAGGTAAACACGTAGTTTGTGCAACCATGACAAGAAGATTGGTTTAAACCAATTTCAGAGGTCATTTACCTGTTGAAATTTCCCCCCTTGCATAAAATAAAAGAAGCAAAGTACTACTTTCCAAAAGGCGAGTCAAATTATCTTTTAAAGTTAAATGCAAGCCTAAAAACATCAGTGACCAACTAGACATAATAAAAGAACTCAATCCAAACTTGCCTCTTGCACAAAAGGGGGAAAAAGATTACCTTGTGCAAATGGAAAGACATCTCCCCAACTTCAACGACAATATCACTCGGTAGGCCAGTTGTGCAGAACCTATTATAGTTATTCATAATGAACAGTCAAAATGCAACTGGAGGAAATATTAATAAATAATATGTAAAGAACCTGAGGTCAAGAAAAAGGGAAGCTAAAACATTCCCTTGGGAGAAATGGTTAAAGAAAACCAAGTGAGTAGAGCAGTAAGTCATTTGTTTGACAGAAGTGCATGACCGTATGTCACAAGTGCTTGAGCAAATATTCATGAGATATAATCTAAATTTAGCACAGACAAATGCAATAAATTTGTAAATAACAATTCTAATTCCAAGACAAGATATTTGTTTTCCTTCATTGATTATATAGGATCCTGCAAACAAGATATAATGATGTTTTGTTGACAAACAGATCCAAACTAACTCAAAACATCCAATGGCTTGGCAAGCAGTGGAAAGGTTTGTTCATCTGTTAGCAGGTCCCACAAACTTCAGTTAGGTGAAGCATTTCCAAAGTAGTTGACTGCTCACCCACCACCACCTCAATAAATTCAATCTTGAGACAGCAAATTTCCAACATACACATCAAACAGGTAAAAATCAAAGCATAATCACAACACATCACAACTTTTTATTTTTCTTGCTCTTCTTGGATTATCTCGAATGTGCTAGATGGGGATGTGGAATTGCTTTATAAAGAAAAAACCAACACAACTATGTAAAACCAGTCATACTCTGTTTGGTAAGAGGAATTCAATTTCAATTCTTTCCAGGTTTGGGCATTAGGGATAAATTTTAAAGAAAGAAAGAACAAAAGAAACCTAAATATGAGCAATTTGACAGCTCTTTCAAATCCTTCCTAGTACTTTTCCCATAATGATTTTGTTGCCCAATCCAAACAAGGGACATGAAAATTTACACCGATTTCTTTTCCTATCCTAATCCCTCCAATACAGAGTCCCAACTTAAAAAAATAAAAGACAAGAACAGTAGCTCCTCCACCCTCCAACTACAGAATCATCAGTCCTAAGAGATGCATATCTGAAACTGCAAACAAACTTTAATTCATGAAGTGATTCACATTCTGAACTCAAGGACTCAAATTCAAAGAAATCAAAGGAACTTCACAGTTCTAGAGAGTAAAGAGGAGGAACTGCATTCTCAAGACTAGAGAGAAGAAGGATCACCACCAAAAGTGCTAGACTGAGGTTAGATTCATGATTTTTCAGGAGCACAAACAGATGTATGAATTCACAAAAAATAAAAATAAAGGTCTAAGTTGCAGGGTTAGGAACTCACCAGGCCTGGCCATGCCTTTGGAATGCATCAGCTTTGGATCCCAACTTCATACAAGCCATATCACAACTCAAGCAAGGTAGAATTCCAACAACAGAGCTAAGCTAAATGGGATTCAGAGCAATTTCTCTAAACCCTATCTTTCCTGGAAAACAAACACTTTAATTTAGGGAAACTCGGTGATAAGTAGCTCCAACCAGGGTATTTTCATAATCAGAAACAGAAAACCACCGGCTTGTGCTCTTCTGCACCACAACAAAACAAAATTCTCAACCCCAGTCTTGAAACAGCACCAGAATGTAGCTTCTTCAGAATATTTCTTCCAGAAACAAACCCAAAAATTCTGCTAACCCACTTAATCTTTGACTGAAGCTGACCTGAATCTACAAACACAGTCAATCCTTCACAAACCTGGTCCCAAACCCAGAAAAATGAAGAACCCTAAAACCACTCCAACAGGGCATATATGACATACCCACTTCTCAAAACAAACCGAACTCCCACACCAGAAGAAAAAAGAAAAGAAAAAACCCCCAATCAGACACCAATTTCAGTCAACCCCTCCAAATTTCAGCCCCAAAAAACCACCAAATAAATTGTTGTTTTTTGCTCTAAAACCCACACAAGATTCCAAAAAAAAAAAAAAAAAATCAACCCTTGATGGCTCACAAGAAACCAAACCCACTCATACCTACCAGAAAGAAAAAAACAGCCAAAGAAAGGCAGTGACTGAGGCTTTAAGGGCATAAAAATGTCTGCAACACTACAGCATGCAAGAAGGCCCATCTGCTAAAAAGGACAGCCAAGACTTAAAAAAGCTCAACATGGGTGTACTCTGAATGGCAGCTTTCATACATGTAGGGTCAATGGCTTGAAACCTACTCATTGCATTTCTAGAACTCAGTTTCAGAGGAATCTTTAAACAAAACCCAAAAGATAAATAAATTAATAAATTTGTTTAATGCCTCATTAAGAGATTTCTTTTGGGGATAATCTCAAGCTCTGAAGTAACAGCTATCTGTCTGTCTGTCCAGCTAGGCCATGTGGATGCGTTACTTTTGCTTCCTCCATGGAAAGGAATATACAGATTTAGTGGGATCTACTGATCTACATTACAGAAATTATTGAAAATGACTGCCCCTTCATGCTCCTCCATTTGTCAAAATTCAATGGGCTTTTTTTCATTTTCTTTCCCCATTTCACCATCCTCCATGAAAATAAAATTAAAACCAAAATCTTGAGCTTCCATCTTTTCATCATTTTTATAGGGTAGTGCAGTAACCGATTTCTGAAGCAGAGTGTAAATCCATGTGAGGGGTTATGATGATGGGTAAAATGAAAATTAATGAATTGTTGAATCCAAAAGAGTATGTTACTAAAATGCAATAATTACTTTATGGAAATAAGTAAATATATGAGCCTTGGAAGAACCAGGGACCATTCATTCATTCCCCACATTTATTTTTTACTTTTTTCATTAATATTTAACATTTTTCTTCGGTTGAAAAGTTAAATGCTATTTTATGGTATTTATTAGCTGAAGAAACAAAAATTTATACATTCTAATTATATATATATATATATATATATATATATATATATATATATATATATATATACATAGCAATTTTTTAAAATATTAAAACTTACTCAGGTCATATATGATGCTCCAAAATTTTGAGGGAAATCAATTTTAAAAATGAGTTAAAATCAATAAATTATTACTATATTTTAATTTAACAAAATAAATAAAATAAATATATATATATATATATATATGTGTGTGTGTGTTTTGAAAGTCTCACACTATTAGTCCATTCAACTGGGCTGAATATATATTAAAAACCTGAATTTAAAATATTAACACAGATCTAATGTGGTTTGAAAACGGGCCCGCTGCGCCCACTCGCCTAGCCCCAAAGAAGAGGTGCGCCCATTGAAACACTTGTGCCTTGACGCCAAACTCGTAATGAAGACTCCAATACACCCAAAGGCCTAAGCATGAATAATTGAGAGCCCTACATTCGCAAATCAAACTGAATCTTATCGAGGCTGAAATAGAATAATTTCCAATAACATATTATCCCGCAAATCCAACTAAATCTCACCAAAGAAGGAGAAGAGAATTCACGATATAACAAAGACATCCCGCAGACGTTCTGATCCTTAATTAATTAAGTAAGAAAGATAATTTAAATAAATCGCTTCTTCTATATCCCTAATCAAACTGATAATCGAGCAAGGTAGGAAATATCCCATCCACTTTAGTTAATCCTAATCACCATCCAACTGTGAAAACATATACTATAAATACCTGCGCCAATTTTACCTGAAAGGTACGCAACACATTCCGCCTTCTAAGTAATCTATATTTTTCTTCTCTACGAGGAACTGAGACTAGTATCGAAGTTTCGCCACCCACAAGTTCCTCGTCAATCTCCTTCTTCTTCTTTGCCTTTGCGTAGGGAGTGATGCATCCAGAGCTTCAGCATGCACCCTTCAAAGAAAGATAATCCTATCTCCGCCTTAACGAATTTAAACGCTCCAAATTTCTGCCCGGCTTAAAAAGACTACTGGGCCGATACTTATACATGGAACGATGCTTCCTTACAAATAACACCGATCTCTCGCCATCGATGGTATCAACCCGTAATCACAAGCAGAGCAACGCCAATCCACCAAGGATGCACAGATCTGATCCAGCGGCGACACCTCCTCGCGCTGTAGCGATGCAAGCCAACACAAACGAGGAGGCGCTCCGCTCACCACCAACCCGACAGAGAGCGAGCACCACTGTGTGCATGCAACTCCCACTGAGGCAATGATAAGCCTGTGAAGGTCACAACAGATCTCCCCATGAAGGGCAACACACCCGACATTCCCGAGAAATAAACAAAGGAAGTCCAAATGAGCCAGGGGTGCTGACCACCGTCTCGGGAGAGGAGGGCAAACGAAGCAACACTCGGAGGGTATGTCGAGAACGAAGAACTACGTCACCCTCAGCAAGGAGCAGGAGAGCACCATGGGAGCAGAGGTCAAAGCCTCCAAAGAAGAGCTCACCAGGTGAAGCGAGGTGGTGGGAGGACGCTCCCGACACTATGGACACCTGGGTACAACATCGAGTCACCCTTCACGGCCGATGGCTTCGCTCCCTCTTCCAAAGAAATTGTGGGATTTGCCACAAGTGGAAGATCATGGTGTCAGTGGGATCCAAATGGATCATCTCAACACTTATAAAACCAAATGGAGCTGTACGTGATTTAAGACCCCCATGATGCAGCCATCACATTAAATGCCGCCAAATTTGGGCTCTACGACAGCCTCCGCCTCTCATCGATCTCCTCATCTCGTAGTTATCCATCAAGGCTCGCCTCCCACTTCATCGGAGCCGTAACGATGTAGTCAGTTGCTTCATCTATCACCATCAAGCAGAGCCCAGGAGAGCTTCGAGGTCCCGCGCTCAAAGGTTCAGCAGAGTCTCCAGGTAGATATACCTGACGAAGTTCCACCACCGATTCCATCATTGCTAAAACAAAGACTTTATGTTTCCATCTCTAAAATCCCCAAGCAAGCATGGTCGAGGTGCTCAAAGCTGAGAAGCATATTTAGCCATTTAAGAAGCCTCATATCCAAGAAAGGAGCCCTCCACCCATGTTATGTTTATAGATGCCGACTGCTGACTTGAGCCCAAAAGACAAAGCGACCTGAGAGGTCTCCAAAGAAAGAGGGAGAACGGTCCCCTAAAGGCGGAAGCCTCTGCAGATCATTCCAACTGACCTCAACCTGAGAGACGACAACACATTATTCACCCCTACGTTCACCCTTAACAAAACAAGATCACGGTGTCCATGGCTATGCGAAACGATCAGCCTTAAGTGTGGCCAACCCAAATGAAGTTTAATCCCACAAGAGATAACACCAGGTATTACGAGTTCCATGTGGACTCGCGCACCGACGAATGATCGTGATACAACTCAAGAAGGAAATAGAGTACTTTAATAATGCAAGGTATCTCCGACTTCACAAATTCTTGAAAATCAAACACCGTGTTTTAACTGTGCTCCCGCTTCAAGAACCACCACCACCACCTCGACAGACAACAACTCAACACCAACACTTTGGGGAAATCCACGTGATCTCAGAGGATTGAGGAGGGAATCCAGCCACTCTAAGGCCCATTCGCGAGGCATCAGTTACGAGGTAGGAAGTAGCTGTTGTGTCCAAACCGCCCAGCCGACATATCCATAACGTTTCTCTCGACTTATCTGAGGGATGCCAGCACCTACGACGCACTTTGCATCTGAAAGCCAGGGCTAACAAATGATCCATCTGGTCTATTTGACAATGGGAGTCAATTACATCATCTTCGCCGGCCTTCGATAAGATGCATTAGCTGAGAGACCGGAACCTCACAAGACTCCATTTGCAGACTAGAGAAAAAGATACCTGGGCTCAATACAACTAGTGCTCACCTCGAAAAGATCCCCATGCCAGGCAACGACGACAATGAGATTCCTCGTTGTAGACACCCCATCTGCTTATAATATGTTGTTAAAGTGCACTTCTCAATGCAAAGCCATTCCCCTCCGCTTACCACGTGATGATCAAGTTTCCTACCGTAGTTTTATAGAATGGTCTGAGGAGACCAACGAGTGGCCGGAATGCTACTCAAAGATCCATGGCTGTAAAAAGCGGTCGATAACATATACTTGGACGAGCTCGACATGCGCGACGAGGTGCTCACCCGACCTGAGCCCTCAAAAGAGTTGGAACTTGTATCGTTGGATGACAACCCTGAAAACCTTGCCTACATCGGCTCCAAGCTAGTAAAGGACCTCAAAAGCCTTCTCGCCCATTTTTTGAGACGTAATTAAAGATGACTCTCGCTGTGGAAGTGTGCGTGCATGGGAGGGATTGACCCTACAGTAATCACACATAAGCTGAACGTCAACCCATCCTTCAAGCCAGTCAAACAAAAGAGAAGGAGCTTCGCACCAAAAAGGCAAAAAGCGATCAACGAGGAGGTCGACAAACTCCTCCAAGAAGGAGCAATCAGAGAGGTGGAATATCCTGAATGGTTAGCCAACGCTGCTCTTGGTCAAAAGCGTAACGTGCGGCATACCAGATCGACTTCACCGACGCCAATGTGAGCATGCCCAAAAGACAGCTTCCTTTGGCCGCTTAATCGACTTACTGTGGATGCTTACTGTCGGCTATGAACTCCTCAGTTCTTGATGGATGCCTTCTCCTCAAGTACAACCGGGATCAAAGATAACCCAGATCACCAAGAAAGACTCTGCTCACACACAGAACCCATTTGTTATCAGGATGCCATCTACTTATCAAAGGTCAGGTGAACGGATGTTCCGGCTGATAGGAAACTTAATTACAGGTGTACATAGATGATATGTCGGGTAAATCCCTACCCGCCAAGCTCATAAGCTAAATTTCATGGTGTCCGAGGCGTTCCGCATCCCGAGAGATACAAATGAAGCCGAATCCAGCCTAAGGCGCCTGAGTATTTAAATGGAAAATTCAGGTTTCATAGCCAATAACCGAGGAACAAGGCAAATCCAAACAAAATAAAAAGGCTGTAGCTCTATACATCTCCTCTGCCATAGCGAGGTCCACTGGCTTAACAAGAAGGATCACGCTTGCCGATTCATATCCGTGGCTAGTGATAAATGCCTTCACTTTCTTCCAAGTTTTAAAGAAGGCCTTTCAATGACACGGCGCTAAGAAGCATTCTCAGATTGAAAACATATTTAAGCTCCCACCCCCCACCCCCCATTATGGTGTCTCAGCGGGAGCTCTCACTCTATACTTAAATGAGCCTCGCACTTCTCGACCGTCCTCATCAGTGGACAAAAGACCGGAGCGCAAAGACCCAGCTTTACTATTGCTCAGCTCAGAGAGCTGAGGAGAGGTATCCAAGGATGGAAAACTAATTCGCATTAGTAACCGCAGTTTCTGGCCCGCCTTACTTCGTGCTCATACCATGTAAGTTCCAATCGTATCATCCGATGAAGCAAGTGTTACATAAGCCGACCTAGGAAGGCCGGCGAAGGGGTCATGAGCTGCTGCAGTTCGACATCGATATAAACCGAAACTGCAATAAAAGGACAAGTCTTACCGACTTCATTATGGAATTCATCTCAGCTCGCCGAGAACGCTTTAAACGCCTAATCACCTCCCATTTGGAAACTCTTCAGATGGGGCCACAACGACAAGGAAGCTGAGCGGTCTAACTCACCTCCCAGATAGCTAGATATTGAGTAATTCCTTCGCATTCAAATTCCAAGCCTCCAACAACTAGGCTTAATATGAGGTCAAGATAAGAAGCCTCAACCTCGCCATTCATCGAAATTGACCAAATATAGTCACAAATGACCCCAAATCGGTAGTAAGATAAAGAGAAGATAATTTACGAGCCAAAAGTGAAAGAATGATCCATACCTCAAAAAGGGTACGGATTTAATGAAAAAGTCTCGTGGCCGGTCCAAGTCGACATATCCCCGCAACGAGAACCCCGAAACATGCCTCGCAAACTAGCACACCCTCACAGAAGACCCCGCAGCTCAACGCCCGTCGACACTCAGAGCCTTCTATAGATCTCGCGCGTGAAGGCCCCAATCGCAGTCCGAGCCGAGTTGGACGGGACCCCACTTGGGATTACATAATGGGGGACTGACGTCCATCCAAGCAACCCAAAAGAGGCTTCAAAATTTGTGGACAAGGTCGGCATGTATTCACTAATCATAAGGGAAGCCTTTACAAGCTGGTGGTTTCTTCACACACATCCTTAAGTGCACTACCGAAAAGACACCGACTATGTGCTGCAAGTAAGAAGGTGCAATGCGAAATCATATCTGAGCTCTGCATTAGCAGGAAGGTCTTAAGCGTGGATACTATCGCCCACAATACTCGTGACGCGACCGACCTAGTCAGAGATGCAAGATCCGTCAGAGCATGCCAAGATCTCGCTCCCATCTCGAGCCTCACATCAATCACAAGCCAGCCTTTCCAACAATGGTTCGACATTCGGGACCTTGCCCATCAAGGCCAATGCATATTCATCATCGTTGCAGTAGATTACTTCACCAAGTGGGCTGAGGCCAAACCTTTGGCCACAATCACATAACAAAAGATACACAATTTTGTGTGGTGAGCCATAATATGCAAGTTTTGTATCCCAAGAGCCCTGGTATTAGACAATGGAAAGCAATTTGACAACGCCAAGTTCAGGGATTTTTGTGTCGAGCTCGGAATTAAGAATTATTACTCATCCCTAGTGACATCCGTTAGCCTAATGAATGCGTAAGTCACCATCGTAACCCCAAGGCCGCATTGAAGACTAAAATTGAAAGATCTTAAAGGCAAATGGGTATAATACCTCCCGAGGTGTTGCACCACAAGACTACGCGCAAGTCAAGAACCCAGAACCTCATTCATTCTAAATTGGTACTACAAGAAATTCGCCGAGGTCAAGAAGTCCCTAAGGATCGAGTTGGCAATAAAGTGGGAATGATATAAAGCAATGACGAGGCTCTCCGCCAAATTTGGACCTCTGAGATGAAAAAGCCGGAGCAAACCTAAGGCGTACGTAGATTACCAAAGGAAGACGAATGAGGTATTATAACCAAAAGTCAAACCAGAGCTACATGCCAGTGTGACCTAGTCTAAAGTTAAGCTCCCGCCAACAAGGAAGAATCCACGCATGGAAAAAACCAGTTCCCTACATCATATCCCGCCATCGTAATCGAGCAATTACGAGCCCTGCATGTATAGAGGGACAACTCTACATCATGCTTCGAATGTGGAACACCTTAAGCGCTTTTATCAATAGAATTCTCGGTTTGTAATCTTAAATGAAGCATTATCAATTTTCATATGACGATTTGAGCGTTTATTGGTTATTTTATTAGATCGCCTCAAACAAATTTATACATAGAATGTTTAAAATTACATACCAGAATGTGAAAGTTCATGATCAAAAGAAAAAGTCTCTCTTTATTCCAATCAAAATTGCACCAATTACAATCGCATGTCATCTATTACACCTCGGAAGTACACATTACAAGTGGTTCCCTCAAGAAAAAAAAACCCTCAAGAAGGAAAGATGAAAGGAAAACGAGATGAAAATAAAGAGAAGAAAAACAGAGAGGTGGAAAAGAGGAGAAGAAGAAAAAAGGGATGGAAAGAGTTTGTGCGAAAGGAAAGGAAAAAGGGAGAATGAGATGGAAGAAAAAGAAGAAAGCCAAATAGAAGAGAGAATGAAAGAGAAGAAGAAAGAGAAGAAAGGAGAAGAGAAAGAAGGAAATAGGAATAGAGAAAGGCACAAGAAATACCGCCTCTGACGAAAGATTCCCTGAAGACGGTTGTGGAACATAACCCCATAAAGGAGACTGAAAACACAACCCCACAAGCAAAGGTTTCAAACAAAAACTCGAACCGTAATCCCTCGTAGCGGATCCTCGTGAAGACGAACAAGCTCGACGCTTCATTTCGCATCTCGCCACGCACCAAGGCGTATTATCCGGGCAAACCCATAGCAATGAAGCCGCCATTTATAAGAAGGCCAAAGCACTCGAAATTCGTAATCAAGCTCTAATTTCCCAGAACCAAAGATTAAAGACACTGCATTCTTTCCAAAAATCGGTCGAACTGGTCGCGACCGTTAATCCACAGATTGACGAGCCCCGACCACTCGCCAGTTATGCACTAAGAGTCGGATCGCCAGTTCCACTCCACGTGGCCTCGCCATCAAGCCCAAGAACTCCGGGCCACGTAGCTCGACCATTTCTCAGACAAAGCATGCAAATTCCCAGAAGAGTCGATTAGCTCAGCTATTCGTACCCCACAAGGCCTCAACACCGGAGCCCAAAGCAGCCTCGCCTTTAACGAGCTCCTCGACTCACTGGGCCAGCCACGCAGCCTTTAAGAGCCCGATCAACTCAAAGATTCAACCCACAAGGCCTCAACACCCGAGCCCGCAGCCTCGCTGACGAGCCTCGACCACTCCGCCCAAAGCCATGCAAATTCCTAAGAGTCGATCAACTCGCTTATTCACCCCACAAGGCCTCGCGCCGCCTGAGAGCCTGGGTGAGCTCCGGGGCCTTGACGAGCTCCGACTACTCGCACGCACCATACCCAAGAGTTAGGATCGCCGTGCTATTCTCGCACCCCACAAGGCTCAAATACCGGGAGTCTAACAACCGGGCTTAGATCAGGCTCGACTATCATGACAAGCACACCTAAGAGTCGATCACCAGTTATTCACCCCATAAGGCTCAAGACCCGAGTCTTAAAGAATCCATTGACGAGTCCGACTATTTCCACCCAGCCATGTACCTAAGAGTCATGACACTCAGCTATTCAAAATTTTTTTTTTTTTTTAATAAGGTCTTCAAGACCAAAGCCCAAGAGCTGGGCTGACGAGCTCGACTACTCGCAGACAGCCATACAAATTTAAGAGTCGATCAACTCAAAGCTATTCAAACTTCACAAGGCCCAAGACCGAGCCCAACAACCAATTTGACGAGCTCGGGGACTATTCTACACAGCCATGCGTACCCCAAGAGTCGACGCCAGTTATCTCACCACAAGGCCTCGCCCGAGCCCACCATTGACGAGCCGACTACTCGCACAGCCATGCAAATTCGAAGAGTCATATCACCAGCTATGAAGCCCACGCGCCCGCCGCCGAGCCCAAACCAGCCTCATTGACGAGCTCGACTACTCCGCCTCAGCCACGCAGCCTCAAGAGTCGATCACCAGCTATTCAAACCCACAAGGCCTCAACGCCCGAGTCCGCCAGGCCTCTGGCTGACGAGTCGACCACACTCGTGCCACGCAGCCCCAGTCGATCACCAGTTATTCCACCCCATAAGGCCTCGCCGCCGTGAGCCCGACAAACAATTTTGAGAGCTCAACCGGCTAACTCGCTAAACCATAATGCACCCAGAGCCGTCAACTCAGACGCTCAACTCAGGTTATGCAGCCAAGAAATTAATTCAGTTCATGCAGAACAACGCAAAATGCATAAGTATAGACAAAGTGGTAAAAAAGAACATTTATTAAGGAAAAGGCTACATACGTCCTGGGTCTCAGGCCCAGCAAAAAATAAATAAAATAAAAATTGACGTCAGGCAAGCGAAGAGGTGAGCGAGAGATCAGGCATCAGAAGGAGGAGTAGAGGGTGAAGAAGGGGAGTAGGCCTCAGCAGGGGTGTCCGGTTCTCCAGAATAGTCAGCAGAGAGGGACTCCTCGCCTCCGCTAAAAGATGTCAAGGCTTGAAGTCCAGCCCGGGTAGGCACAGCGCCTTTCCTCTGAAAGGCAAGCCACCTAGAAGCCCATTGAGTACATGCCTCATCCCTCAATCTTCCTATAACTTCATCCCACTGAGCAACCAGAGTTACTTGTTGATGAAGGTCCCCACGCAGCCCACGGCACTCCTCAGTCAGGCGTTCCACCAAGTTTAATGCCTCGGAAGCCTCACGACGAATTCGGGCCCAAAGAGCGCCGCCTTATCGCGCAGCTCATCTTGGTCGCACGTAGCTCTCTTCCTTAGACTCCCCGCACCGCTCCGGATAAGAAGCTCATCCCTAACCATCTGAAGCTCATACTAGGCGGATTGCAGCCCGTCCCTGGCCTTTAGCAAGTCATTTTTTCCAAATTCACACCATCCCGACCTCCCGAAGTCGCCTTTCTGGCCGCTCTCAAGCCGCTTGGGGCCTCATCTTCTACTCCCGTCTCGCACTGGCGACGCGCATGCTTCAAATCGCACTTAAGCTTCACCGCTCTCCCATTACAAGACCGCACCCGATCCCGCTAACTCAACCGTCAGAAGAGCGGAAGCCACCCCTCTCCTTTTGTAAACCCGGCAAATTTCGCACGTACCTTCGTTTAGATTGGCTTTTTCGGCCAAACTCTTCAAATGAGTAGCCACCTACCACATCCAACGCAAAGATCAGCATCCAACACAGGACCGATACCTAACCTGGGGTGAACCGGACACCTACAAGATATGCAGGAACTTACGTGAGGCAACCCCGGGAGGGATGTGAGCCAAAGCTTCCTCAACAGTACCGAAATCCGACCTCGAGGTCGAATCTTTAAGGATGGATGAGACCGCGTCTGCCACAAGCTCGGGCGCTGGTAGCCAGCGGAGCCGCCATCCCCGCCAATTCGGGAACCCTCCTTCTCCCCAACTCGTCCAACCTCGAGGAAGGTGGCTTAACACTCTGCACAGGAGGATTCCAAACTGTGATAGGCATGACGTCAATGTCGCCGACCGATCTCTAAAGGGAGCCTTTGCCTTTGTAATGCATCAGAACGGACTACTTAACTCAAAGCTTTAGGGACCTTAGCCGGAGGCGGCAATATCTGCCTCGATGTTCGAATGGGGGTAGAAGGAGAAGAGGAAGACGCCTCCAATTTCGAAACCTTGCCCTAAGTCGGATGGTCTTTCTCAACGGAGTCCGTTTTCCTGCTTCAAGCTCCGGATCTCCTCAGACAAATGCCTCCACTGAGCCGGCTCTCCCTCGTGAGCTTGTCAACAAAGGCCCTGCTGGAGAGACTTTCATAAGGAAGGAGGCGAAGACCTCAAAACGCCAGAGCTGGTCGACTCGAGCTCGGCGGCCGGAATATCCCCGACTTGATCAGCCACGTAGGACGCGGGGACACTCCCGCCAACGCCCGCGGGCTATGACGTTATCTTGTGGTCGAGATCGGTCGAAAGCACCTCGAGAGGCACGTGACAATGCGTAATTAGAGATATCCAATGACCTCATAAAGATTATACCAAAACAAAGCCGACACTACCGTGATTCTCGGGTGGTCCAAGAACCGGACGCCCTGTGCGGGCTCGCTGCCCCTTGGCTGGTCGGGTCATGAGCCCCCACCACGGCCGCCGACAAAAGAAGTAACGTTCCTTCCAAAGCCGTGGAGAGCGAGGGAAGACCTGAAATCACTAGAGGAGCACCAAGACGCCTATAAAATAGGAAGCCTCGGCTGCTCGTTTCTAAAAAGATAAAGGAGCAAAGCTATACTGGAAACACCGAGCCCATTCCTAAAGAAACCAATGTACCAACCAAAATACCCCACCATCGGGCGAAAGTCGAGAAGGACAGATATCGGGTGTCGCAAACCCCTTTTATGAAGGGATGCATAGGGAAGCGAAGACCATTATCGAAAGCTACCAAAGTTAAGCATACCATCTTGTACGAAACCACATGAGGTCAAAACATCGTGGACCGCACTGACGCCAAAAGAGGTCAAGAACGCTAGCTTAAAGTGGCCCCATATAAGTGGACCAACCTTGCTAGGCCCCACAGCCAAAACATTCTGAACGGCGAATTTTAGGCATTCTGACCTCCCATGATACTTAATTCGGGTCTACTTCCCTTACCTCGGGCCCAAGGCAAAAAGGGGGCGCCTTTGAACATCTCAAAGATCAATTTCTGCCGAACGGTCGCCGCTTGCTCGCCAGAATCGCAACAACCTAAAAGTCACCTCCACGCTAGAGAAAGAAGAGAGCGAATCTCGACCCATGGTGATAGCGGGTGTAATGAGAACGAAATCCTCGCCGATTTAACCCTAACGCCATATCACCCGAATGCACACCAAAGAGAAAGACGCAATGGGTCCCGTGAATAACACTAAGAAGCTAGTCTCAGAAAGACGCCAGAAAAGGACTCTGCACAAAAGGTTTTAGATGGAAATTAAGGAAGAGGGAAGTCCGAACTCGTTAAAAGTGAAGAAAAAAGTTTCAAGATCAGGGGCACACAAGACAGAGGATGTCTGCGAAAGAAACAGAAGGAAACTGAAAGAAGTGGGAGAAATGAGCGCAAAAATAGAAGAGTCATCATTATCGCAAGACGTATGATGACGACCAAGCCCTAACTAACCCGTACCGAGCGCACACGTGGAAATCGTGATCCGATACGAGAACAAGCATGTACCTTGCCCACGTGACACCGTACACAAGGGTCAGCAACCGATGTGGTTTGAAAATGGGCTCGCAGCCCACTCGCCAAACCCAAAGAAGAGGCGCTGCCATTGAAACACTCAGTCTTTAACGCTAAATTTCATAATGAAGACCCGGGCCGTCGACCTAAAGGTCGGGTTATATAATTGAGAAAGCCCACATTCTCGCAAATCAAATCAATCTCATCGATAAGGGAAATAGAATAATCCCTAATAACATATTATCCTACAAATCCAACTAAATCTCACCAGCAAGGAAAGTAAGATAATTCACGATATAACAGCACATCCTGCAGATTAAGCCGGATCCCACCAATGAGGAAGAAAGATAATTCTAAATAAACTGCTCTTTCTATATCCCTAATCAATCCGGAGCACGATAGCGTGAAATATCCCATTCAATGGGTTAATCCTAATCACCATCAAACTGGGAAAACATATACTATAAATACCAGCCAACCCACTCCAGTGAAAGGTACGCAACACATTCGCCTCCAAGGCCTTATATTTTCTCCGCGAGGAACTGACTTAGCACGGAGCGCCACCGCGAAGCCCCGCCGACCCTTCTTCTTTTTTGTCTGCAGAGGAGGCCGCATCTCAGCTTGCGGGCCCCACCCCAAGCAAAGAGCAATCCTATCTCCGCCAACGACCCCAAAACGCCCAAATGCATCCATTGAAAGGCATCATCAGTATCATAATTTGGTTTGAGTGTTAAAGGCATAATATTCATATTAAATAAATGTTAAAGGCATAAGCGAGAGTGTTAAATGTATGATATTCATATTAAACTCAAATCATATAAGCTTAAGTTCTTATGAGAGTTAGTCATTTAATATAATATCAAAGCTAGTCATGTGTCTAGATCACGATGAAGGAGGATCGACACTTATCATCCTTTGGAATTACTGAAATAAGAAAAAGAGAAAACTTCAAAATGAAATAACCTTCCTCCTATTATGACGTATTTGTGTGAGGGGGAGAGTTATATCAACCGGATATATATATATAGTTTTCTTTTTTTTCTTTTTTTTTGTGTTTTGATGGAAAGTCAAGCTTCGTGATTTTCTTTGAATATTTTCTGTCAAAATTTAGTAATTACAATTACAACAAATTAAGGGTCAATTTGTTTGCAATTTTTTTTAAAAAAAAATTATAAAATACACTGAAGAATAAGAAAAACGGATAACAAGTTTGGTTCCTATTTTTTTATGAAAAATATAAAGAACACAAAAAAAACACTAAATTAAGATAATAAAAACAATTTTAAGAGAACATCAAAATGGTATTCTCTATATTTAAAAATATTGTTTTCAATACCAGTTTTCAAAAATATGAACCAAACAAGCTATAAGGTTATTTTGACAAAAATCTTCTCATTGCCATGAGGCAGGTATATATGAAGGTATAGTTATGCTATGTTGATGTGAGTATATATATATATATATATATATATATCATCTAGACTATGACGTTGGTTCGCTTAGTAAAAATTATTTTCTATTCTTAAAAATAAGGAGAACAAGAAAAATATAGTGTTTGATTTATATATTTTTTTTTTGTGAAAAACACAAAAACATTAAATTCAAATAATATAAACAATTTTTAGAAAACATCAAAATAATGTTTTTCGTGTGTTCAAAAACTGTTTTCAATAATAATTTTCAAAAACAAAAAGGAAAGAGATACTATTTTCCCTTTAATGTTAAATAAATAAGAGGTGTGGAGGTTGAAGAATAGGCAAATGTTAGACTTTCCTTTTTACGAGCCCAAACATGGGGTAACAATATGGAAAGACAAGTAGCTCAAGTGTGATTACCAAATAATGGTTTAATAAAATAAAGAAAATATTTTTGGTTGATATTTAATAAAAGGTAAATTCTTAAATTAACATATTGATGGAAAGTGTATTTAAAAAGAAGCCCTAATAGGAACTGGTCATCTCTCAATCCATACTTAGAGTTTTCTCTCGATAAAAAAAGGCTTGCCAAATATTAAAGGGATCAAGAGAGAGAAACCAAATCCTCGGTGATTATTCCCTAAAGACTAACTACGTTTGCCATAGATCAAGGTAAGGACTTTTGTTTTATTGTGTGATTGTGAAAATTGTGAGTACCATGGTCTTTACACTTAGACTCACTACTCGATGGGCTTAGGGCCCATTTGGCCTGTATTATGAAACCGTTCAAGCCCACTTACTATATTAAAATCAGGCGAGAATTAACCAAACGGGAGATTCTTAAAGCTCATTTGAGAAAACTAGGATGTCCTGTTAAAGACTCACTTCATGGCGTTTCATCTAGTATTTCAAGTTCCTCCAAATTTAATTATCACGCCAAAGATACGGTAAGCTTCGTTATGAATAAACATACAAAAGCGAAAAATATGAAAAATATATATTTATCAATGGGTTTTCCAGTTTCTCAATCCCTTATTAATCGGAAGATTAATCATTGATAAAGAATAACATATTTTATCCATAAAATTAAGAGACTTTATTCCAAAAATTAAGAGAAGATTGGCGAACTATGCCCTATAAATCGGGAAGATTTCCCTTAAGGTAATTCAAGTCCGAATTACGTGAACTCCTTGTTTCTTCTTCTTATTTTTTTGCTGACTTGATAATTAAAGAGGTGGTCAGTATACCACCGTCAGATCACCGTTTTATAGGTACAATTTGTGCTACTGATATTTAGGGGTTCAAACGATCTAAATACCCACAAAAATTATATTGTTTAAATATCTTGGTTATCATGTTTATGCATTATTCGATAACAAAAGGTTAAAGCTTACAGCAAATGCCCTAAAACATAAAAAAAAAACAGTGAGGGCATTATGAAGCAAGTTGGCACATCAATCATAGTCATGAATGATAATAAATATGTACTCTCACTCTTCCCCCTTTCCTTTACTATCAATTATTAAATACCATGCATGGTTTTCAACATATTTGTTATGCTTTCAAATCCAGTACAACTATGATTTCTTTACTCCCTTATCACTTATATGACCTCCCTTTTCTTCCTCCCATAATAATCCTCACTTAAAAACAAAAGTATATTGTGTTTGTCAAAATAAAATATTTGATATTATATGAGTATAGATTTCTCTTAATATATTTTTAAATTATAAGTTATTTGGGTTCAAAATTGATAATATCTACATAATATGCCTTACAAATGATAATCGTTACAGCTACTCTAAGAGCATTCATCCATGAACCGGTTATTGGTACAAATGACATGAAAAATGTAACACTAAATAAAAATAAAATAGCATTCCCAATCCCAATATAGATTAATTTATTTGATCCTTGGATTGTATTTATCCATTTAGTTATTCAATCTCATGAGCACAATAACGACCTTATTTCTACTTGAAAATGTTTATCGAATCACACGTCGAATAAGAGGAAAGTTTATAACACTAAATAAGCACACACTCCTCTTAAACCAATCTTAAGCTATGAAAAACCGACAATATCTATATGATTGTGTATAGGTTATTATATTACAATGTTTGAATTCCATCGAATAATAGGAATAATTATATCATATCTAGGTTTACCATGAAAGAAAAGGAACATTAAATATAGCTAATTTTTTTATATTTGTAATTATTTAATATATTTACGGAATAATCAAATATGAGAAAAAATTGAAGTGATGTATAAAAATAATTTATCGACTTTAAATTTGTTTTTACTTTTTTTCTTAAAATTTTATAGTCACTAAACATAACCTTAACATAAATAGCTAGCGTCTTATATATATATAGTTTTTAGCCTCGAAAGATTAAGGGTTAATTACATAAACAGTATCTCAACTTTTTTATTTTTTATATTTTGGTATCTAAATTTTATTTTTAGTCAATCAAGTATTTGAACTTTTAATTTTTGTTCAATCAAGTGTTTTTTGATCGATCAAAACTTATTAGGATATTTAAATAAGCAAAAATTTCATTCAAATAACATTTTTATCGGCATAAAATGATGGAAGTGCCAAACAATGACTTTTAACGATGATGTGATATTATTTAAGTAATTTAAGTAATATTGTCATTCACCTCGCGTTTAAAGTCATTTAAATAATTTAATCATTTTATATGATATGGTATGTTATTTGAATTCAAATTTTCATAATTCAAATATCTTAATAAATTTTTATTAGTTAAGAAATACTTGATCGAACAAAAATTAAAAGTTTAAATACTTGGTTTAATAAAAATTAAAGTTGAGACACTAAAATAGAAAAATAAAAAAGTGTAGACATTTAATTTAACAAAAATAAACTTGATACACCAAAATAGAAAAAAATGTTTAGACATATAATTGAATAAAAATAAAGTTGATACACTAAAATATAAAAAATATAAAAAGTTTAGATATTTAATTGAACAAAAATAAAACTGAGACATTAAAATATAAAAAATAAAAAAATTGAACTTGTAATTAACCCAAAGATTAATAAAGAGCAAAATCTCACCTCACCTCATTTTAAAACCGATTTTAAAAATTATTTTTTGAGAATTATCTTAAAAATTGTTCCAAAATGACCTAAAGACGTCTTGTAATTAAATAACTTATTTATCTTTATTTCGAACTTGTACCATTAGGGGGACGAATCCCATTTATATTAAACCTTTATTACTTTATATTATATCATAGTATTTTATTATATTTCTCACAAATATATGTTATTGAGACTCGAATCTACATGTCCTCTTCTTATGCTTACCTAAGCTCTTAAGGGTCATTTTCTATGTCAAGCTCTTAACCACTTAAGTTATATATATAATTTTCATTTTTATTTAAAAGTTAATTTCCGTCCCATTTAAATTGTTTTATAATTCTACTTATAAAAACATTTCTTATAATTTTTACTCTAAAAAAAAAAGGAATAATAATTATTTGAATTCTAAACTGACAGACACAAAAACTAAATTAAAATTAAATGAAATTGAGGCCGCACCACCGTCAAGAAAACGGCATAGCATAGTTTTGCGTGCCTCTCCCTGGTAGCTCTATCAATGCTCAATGCGCCTTGGAATTAGCGGCTCCTTAAATTGGGCCGCTCTCCGCTCTACAAGGCATAACCCCTTTTCCGTGGAATTAGCATAGTTTTTAGTGTTACTGTTTATGGGGTTGCCTCGGCTCGGCTTAACGGCTCGGTAGACTGACTCCAACGCTAATTATTTTCTTCTTCTTCTTTTTTTAATTTATTTTTTTATAAATATTTACTTTTTTTTTGTGAAAAAGAACACGAATAAGAAAATCTATAACTTCAATTAACCTACAATTATATTCAAATGCAAATTTTCTAATATATGTAGGAAAAATCTGGCCACCAGATATTATCACATTCATTTCATTTAATTCATTTTTTTCTTGCTATTAAATTTGATGTTATGTCATTCTTTAATGTTTTTAATAGTTTAATTTATATGTTTAAATGCTATTATCATTTTGAATCAATCAAATTTAAAAAAAAAAATTCCAATGAAAATTAAATTATAAGTATTATTAGACCCAATGAGAATGATATTTGGATAAATTGATAATTTTCTTATAATATCTTCGGAGGGTAGAGTACGTTGTGATATTTGCACTTATTTAAAAAAATGATTTATTTTTAAAGTAAATTAAAATTTTCATGCATACACCTTTTTATATAACTTAAAATTAAAAATATAAATAAATATTTGTTAAATGAAAACATAAATACTTTTTTTTTTACGGCTATACACTTAAAGCATGATAGACATGAAAACATTAATACTTAATAAGGGTAAAATAAATATTTATCAAATATATAAGATAGAGATATAAATTTTTCTCATCTAAACCGCCATTTTTAATTAATATTTATCAAACGTAAACATTAATAATGGTAAAATTACATTTGTTAAAAATATAAGATTGAGATATAATTTTTTTTTTATTTTCTTTGTTTTAAGAAAAGATACACAAGAAATATTTAGAAGTTTAATATATATATTTTTTACACATTAATATTAGGATGATTTGATCAAAAAGGCCCATTGAAAATCAAATTTCCGAATTCCAACCCTTCATCAATTTTGTCATCATTTTGATAAAAATATCATCTTGTTATTGTTGTAAAATAAACATTTTTTCAATAAAATTTGTAAATATATAAAATGATAAGGATATTTTTGTCCAAAATAAGTTATTAAAAAAAAACACAGATGGGTTAAATTTATAAAATGTTGGGTTATTTAACCAAATATTTCTTAATATCATTCTCATAAAAAACTGCTAAACAAGCACATAATCATAATTTTTCAATTAGAAGAATAATATTTAGACATTATTATAAAAATATATTTTAATTCAATTACCATTATTCTGAAAATGGAGGCAACCAAACTTTTGCAGCATTAATTCTAAAGTTATTGATTCCTAACTCTTTCTAGATATAAAATTTATGATGGAAATTTGTAAGATATAAAGTAGATAGTGGCTTCAATCAAAACTTATGTGACACAAAAATAAAATAAAATAAATAAATAAAATTATTCTTACAAAGTATTATCAAATTTAATGTTTTTGTATCAAATGGTCCCTATGAAACTAGTTGCCAATTATACTTATCATTAAAACCCATGTCAAAAAAAACATTCTTCTTGCCTATAAATGATTGAATTTTCATTTTGGTTTAAATATTTCATAATATATAATTGTGTCTGGACAGTACAATTGAGTGAACTTAGGCTATGTTAGTTTTCAAATCATTAAAGAAAAAAATACAAAAATAGTTTTTCCCATATTTAATTTCACTATAAAATATTAAAAAATAAATAAAATTTCAGTATAAAATTTTAATTATATTACCTTTTTTCATAATTTGTTTGTAACTATTTTTCTACATGGCCTAGCATGCTTAGTGGATATATTTCTAAGTCCAAAGCTAATAATGTATTTGCCTTATTCAAACTCACCCACCATGTGAACAATTAAATATTCAACATTGAGGAAAAGTCAAGACTCAAGATTGAGTTTTTAAAAATATAATTAATAATAATACTAACAATAATAGACATATTTTGGTCAATGGGATATGGATTGCTTCATTAGAAAGTTGTCATAATGAAAACAATAATAGTGATCATTAAAATAATGAACAAGTACATTATTGTTTCATTTATAAAAGGATTTTTGTGTTTTTGGGTTGTTTTGTTCTTTTTTAGGTTTTGGTTTTATATTGTTTTTAAATTATCTATTTATTCATTTTGCATTACACCATTATCTTTTTTTTTTTTATCATTTGTTAGATATTGTATAAGTGTTTTATCCTTCACAATTCAAAATTTAATAATTTTAGGATATAGCATGATAAAAATATGGTTTAATTTTACTCATATTTAGGATGTTTTATATTAATTATAAAATACGAGGTCCCAAAAAGTATGTTTTTATATCATATATTGTCAATGAATTTAGGATTAATCCTTATTAGTCATTCTAGCATCAACCTAAGAAGAATTAATTGAAAGATTATTGAGATTTTATGATCAAATTTTAAATAATTATCTAAAAATAATGTTTCATGCACATAATTTGACCAAATCTACTTTTTTATTTTTACCATTCATGTATTCTTTTTAATGATACAAATATTATCTTTTAATCATTCTCCTACTACTTATAATTGGGGATTGAACGAAAGGTTGAATTATTTTTTAAAAAAGTATATATTTTATGATTATTGTGAGGTGTGTGTGAAAACAAATTATTAAACGGTAAATGTGAATTATTACTTAAGTATGTTGTTATTTTTTTCGATTTTATATACTTTTTACCATGTTACAAAGTTTGATAAGTATATATTCGATGTCTTAAGGATATATTAGGCATTTTAATGATTGAAGAAGTGGTTTAGTGTCCAAAAGAAAATTAGGGTCATAGCATATAAAGTTTGTTGGAAAGGGGTTGTTGGTGGTACTTTTCAATAAAAGAGGCTTTTAGGTTTTTACTTTGTTGATGATGATGGCCTTTTCTTTTCTAGTTAAGGGTATTTAGGTGTTATATGTCCCCATAAAAACAATTTTCTTCGCTAGGGAAGTAGCTTGGGAAAGGTTTCAACTCTGAACAAGATACAGGGAAGGGGTTGGTAGCTCTCTAATCGTTGTTTCCTTTGTGGTCATGCTGAAGAGACATTTCACCAAATTTTGCTACATTGCTATGCGGTTAGCTCATTGTTTCTTTAGTAGGACTTTGTTGGGCTTTTCAGGAGACAATCAAGGAGGCTCTTCTTAGTTGAAGGATTCTTTGCCTGGAAAAAAGGGAAGAAACCCAGATTTGGTTCCTTTGTATTGCTTTTGGACCAATTTGAAGATAAATGTAGCTTTAGAATGGGTTTTAATTGTAAAATTATAGAGTATTTTCTGGCTCTACATGTTGTGGAACTGAATATATGTTGTATCTAGGGGAAGAGGCTTGTACTCTCATTGGTTTTTTTTTTTTGAGTGGTTGGCCTATTGTATTATGAAAGAGACTCAATTATTATTGAAAGAGTTAAGATATATATAAATATCAATATAAGGACAAAAAGGTAATAGCATAAAGCCAATAAAATGAAACCCGAAATATACTCTAATATGCCCCCTCAAGACGGTGTGACATAAATAACACCAATCTTGTTACAAAAGGAAAAAAGGCGAGATTGAGATAAAGGTTTAGTAAGAACATTAGCAAGTAGTCCGTGGGAGAGATATGAATAATACGCGACTCGAAAATTTGAACCGGGTCACACGAGACAAAGCGAGAATGGAATGCGAGTTAGCGGAAGATAAGTGATGACACAGGTTGTGAAGAACAAGGTGGGCGCAATACTTTCGTGCGAGAAGTTTTAATGACAACGATTTCACTGTGCAATTCGGCAGAGACATCCATAATTGCACGATACTCAACCTCAGTGAAATAGCGAGCAACAGTGCGTTGCTTTATAGAACTCCGGAAAATTAGATTAGCACTAAAGAAAACAAGAAAAGCCTCGGTGGAGTATGATCTGTCTGGGTTACGACGATCGCGATAGAGAAAAGCGGTGTAATGTTAGGGGTAATGCGAGAAGTTGCGAATACGAAGTCTATGTTGCCGTTAAGATAACAAATCGATGTTTGGCCAAGCTCCTGATGGTGCTCGGATGGCGCATCCATAAGTATGAGAGTTTATTCGCGCGAAAGGGGAAATATCACAGGTGGGTCATCAGGAATCTTGGAGGGCATGATCACGACGATTACATGGTGGCATTTACCGGTGATAGAACCATCTGTGTGATCAAAGAAATTGTGAAAAGCGACAAATTGGGTGGAGACGGGTTTGGGTGAGCATGTTATGTTTACAATACAAAGATCGATAACACATACTTCTTGCAAGGCGATTAGGGCCAGTCTAAGTGGCGAAACCTCAACTCCATAGAAGAAAGATAACACCCCAAGATCCTTTGTGGAGAATTTAGAGTCAAGTTGCCGGATAATATTGTTGACAAGAGAGGGGTCCTTTGTAATAATCAAATCGTTAACATAAACTAGGAAATAGATGACCACATTACCGCGGGAGTAAACAAAGAACCATGCACAGTTGCCCGAGCTCTCCAGGATTCCAATTGGGTTCAGGCGATGTAGGAAGAATATGATGCTCTCATAAAATGGTGCCGGGCTCTGGTCCCCGAAAGTTAGGGGCAAAATGTGATGGCCTTGACAATGGGTGTTTTTATCAGCAAATTACGACGGCTCATACCGCGATATACGCAAGCTCACGCTTATTTGCACAAGCCTTTCACAGCGGCGGACATTGATTTTCCACGAGACTTTGATCCTAAAGTGATAAATCTATCTGTATTAATGTGCTTAGTAATGCACTTAATCTCAAATGGGGAATTCGCCAACTTGATGTCAAAAATGTCTTTCTCAATGGGCATTTTAAGGAGGAGGTCTATATGGCGCAGTCGTAGGGCATACAAGACGCCCATTATCTACATCATGTTTGTTGTTTACACAAGGTTATTTATGAGCTCAACCAAGCTCCATGGGCTTGGTACTAGGCGCTTTATAACTTCCTACTCAGGCTCGACTTTGTCACATCCCATGTAGACTCGTCCCTAGTGATAGGAGGAATGATGGTGGTGAGGCCATATTTTGGGTTGGGTTTGAGGATGACATTTTTAGAGCAAGTTTGCATGGGATGAAGGTTAAGTGGGGAGAGGACTATTGATGGTGGGAAAATTTTGGACCCGACATGCCCGGCGAGATAGAAGGCCACTAGAATGGTGTAAGGCGGGGTCGGGGGATGTAGGTGTGGCGGGAGGTGGGTGGGGTGTTGTGGAAGGGGTAGTTCGAGGTGAGCTCGGCATAATGGGTGGGGGGGGCGGATAGTCGTGAGGAGCAGTGAGCGGGGAGTGTAGAGGTTGTGTCTATTATCGGTGTGGTGGAGGTAGAGAGAGACGCGAACGATAATACATTTTCCACAAACTTGATATGAATAGACACATTTTTTTTAAGGGTGGGGTGAAAATAAAGAGATGAACTTTGAGTGAGGGAATAATCGAGAAAGACACATGGATTGGATTTGTGATTGAGTTCATGAGAAGAATAGAGATGCAACCAGGGAAAACACAAACAATCGAAGACATAGAGTTTGGAGGACGGGTCAGGAGCTTTGTTGAATAACTTTTTAAAGGATGACACGAGGGAAAGACCAACTTTAGGCATTCTATTGATTAAATGGACAATCGCAGCAAATGCATATAGCCAGAAGGTGAGAGGGATGAATGCCTGATGCATTAGAGTGAGACCCATTTCGACAATATGTCGATGTTAACGTTCAAAATACCCATTATGTTAAAGAGTGTGGGAGGTGCAGTGAGATGAGTTATACCATGGGTCACGATAAAGGATCGAAGGGCTAAAAATTCACCCCCATTATCTGTGTAAAGTGTTTTAATGAGGGTGGTGAAATAGTTTTCAACAAGGTGTTTGAAGTTAACATAGGTGGAATGAACTTGGATGCATTAGCTTTGGATGTTTAAATCTTACATGATTTTTAACGATTTTTGATTATATGTTGTAAATGTATTTCTTTAGTTTGAATCGATAAAATTAATTATACAGTTTGAATCGATAAAATTAATTATCTTTTCAAAAAAAAATCATATATATAATCTTTATCATGGCTCGTGTGTTAGAAACATTTCCAGCTTTTCAAAAAGACAAGCATAGGGTGGGGAGGGGTCTCGTGTTCGAGTCTCAATGAGGACAATTTACAACATTGTAACTAAAATGTTTAACTTTTAGAAAAAAAAAAAAAAAGAAAATCATATTTTAATATTTTCTATACTTATTGAATTGTGAAATAAATAAAGAAGATGATATTATGTTAAGTTATTTATTTATTACTTTTTAAATTTTAGGTTTTCCGTTGTGTCAAACTTCTTGTTCTTTAAAAACCTTTAACATTATGTTTTTGACACGTGATAACAACTATTTGTAGGATTTTCTTTTCTGAGTCTATATATAATTCTTGTGAGCACAATATGATTTTTATGGGTTTGAGTTGAGTATAATACGTGTTTGAACATTAGGTATCGTACTATGTGATTTAATAAATGAAGTTATATTCGTGGCCTGTATGCTTGAATTTGATCGTTAATTATTATATTAATTAATTAACCTATTTAATAAGTTATTTATGTAAAATATGAATTATTGATGCAATTCTATTAATTAAAATAATAAAATTAATAAACATGTTAAATTTAATATGGGATTATTCATTAAATATCGTGAATGATTAATTATAATTAACGTATTTTAAATAATCAATTAAATTAGTCGTACTCGTATTGACTACTTTGCTTGAATAATAAATGAGTTGAGTTTGAGTTTGTGAATGTGACACGTTTTATTATTCGGTATCGGGTTTTCGTTAACGAATATTAGTGATCGCGATGCACGTTGTGCGGCGAGCGCGGCAGTGACGCGAATTCTTTATAGTTTTCATGGATTAATTTTATGGACACGTAAAATAAAATACTAATCAAATTCTATAAAGTGCGATCCACATTCATAATAATGACTCAAAAAGTAATAAATATTTTATAGCTTTATGGAAAAACAGTAAAAAAAAAAGGAAGACAAGCCCTAATAAAAAATTGGCATGTCATTGTTTTGAAGATAACGCCTTTATATAAAGCATGTTTTGTCATTAGTTTGAAGTCATTTTGGCTTTTATCTGTAAAGCATTCAGTTTAGATTTGTGCTCTGTCATAATCATATCCACTTAAGAAATCAATTTGGCTTAATGGTGGTTTTTAACTTTTTATCAACATTACATATTTTAATATATTCCCTTCTCCCCATCATTAGAGGCGGTAATTTGGCGATCTATTAAGTTGCGATTTGCGAAGTGGTTTGATTAGGCTGACCAATTTTTAAGCTCAAAAAAATGTGCCAAAGGTGACCCCGACGCACCTGAATTTAGGCGAGATGGAATCATTATTATTTGTAAGAAAAATTAGGCGAATATGGCCCAACCTGCCCCAGTCGAGCCTAATCTAGTCCATTCATTCGAATTACCATCTCTATCAATCATATCTTTACACGGAAGCAAACAATCATATCTGTACAATTTTGATTAGAGCATTATATGCAGCAAATTAATTTTTTTGTTGATTTATTTCTACTTTACATATTACGTTATAGTTTTCCGTTTTTATAACGATTCAATATTAGTTCTCCCAAAAGGCAACAACTTAATAAATTTATAAAATAAAAATAAAATATGCACAATAATTTGTTTGATAACCATTTTCAAAAACAAAATTGAAACTCATACAGTTCTTTATGCTATATGTCTACTTCTTGAATATTTGAGGGATCAATCTGATATATATATTTTATTTAATACTTCAAATTCATTTTATTTATTTTAATTTATTAGTATAACAATTGAATTAATAATTTCAAATATATATTAGTTTCTGAATAATTTTATTTATAGTTAATTTTCTCTAGGATTTTCATTTGGAGCATCAAAGTCTTTTCTTCTTAGTACAAACAAGCCTTGTTCTTTTATGGATACAAATAGTTTTGAATTATTCTACTGGTTTTAAAAATAACTCTTTATATACAGTTTTTAAAAATAAGTTTTCTGTATTTATGTAATTTTTTAAATAAATCTAAACACAAATTAAAACAACTTGAAGATATTTTTCAATTTCTCTACCTAAGAAATTCATTCTTTGGATGCTTGACTAACTTTACAAACAATTGTCATATGGGATAAAAATATTTCAAAAAAAACAAAGAATGAAAATAGCATTGAAAAAGAAAATGATAGATTATACAGCACTGTTTGGATTCCATCCATGGAAGCCATGCATATGTGGAATTAACTCAGATTTCTTTGCACACAAGTTTTAGATCAAAGAATTCAAAAGGTTATACTAGAAAAAAAAAAAAAAAAAAGAAAAAAAAGAAAAGAAGAATTCTGACCTTATTCGAACTTTTACTTCCAAATAATTTACTTTCTTACCATCTATGACTTCCATTTATACATTATGCTCTGTTTTACACCAACCTTAAACCTTTATTGCCTAATTCCTTTGACACCATATTCTACTAAATTTGAATCATTGCCCTGTTTTTTGATGTGGGAATCCTGATTAGTAGCTTAATATAATCCAATTCCTCTAATATATCAAATCTCTTGAAATTAGATATTATTTTCTTTTAAATTTATTTGATCTGGTTTATATGATGATGAGAAGTTTTTATTTGACTGTTGTGCCACATTCTTCATCCATAAAATTATTATTATTTTTAATAGATCAAAATACCCTCATGTCATAAATTATTTTCAGCCAAGTCCAATTATTGGAGTTACAAATCATATGATCTTCCTTCCCATTTCCTAATTATTCCATTCATTCACCTTCCTCTGTATTTCTTACTTGTTTCTTTCCAACCTACCGTTAAAATAAAGCTCTATTCTATAGTGTTAGGCCAATCTAAAGCTAGATCATCTGAACTATAGGTAATTGAATTTTCTCCCCATTGCAAAACCTATTAAATTCAAAAAGAAAATAAATATTTTCACTTTAAAAAAAAATGATGTAAGTAAAGAATTTTTCCTTTAAAATTCTAAGGTGAGAAAGTACAAAAGGAGCTGAGTTTGATGCTTTGGATAACAGAACAGTACAATGAAAATAAATTGAGCTGTAAGGTAATGTAAGAGGTCAGGAAAAGTGATAAGAAAGGGAGATTTGATATCAACAGAACTGAGAAGAGAGGAATTGTTGAAAAAATGAAGAATGGAATTGGAGGGAGGCCTCTGGATTTTGAATATGGGATTCAATTGGGGTTTAAATAACAAATGGGTCCAATAATTGGTGGTGATGGAGAATGCCAGAATATCTGTTAACATGTGCATTCACCACCCTCCATGCTTGCATGGGCAGTTGCCATGTCATGGTACCATGGCAGACACTGGACAGACTACAGGGTACACTCTTCTGAAACAATAATTCAAAAGGGGAAGAAAAATGCATGTGATAGTACCGTCCCATAGTTATTAATGGTAGTGGGTTTTTATTTATTTTATTTTGCTAAAATGCGCCTGATACTTTGGATGCTTCCCATGCTCAGCTGCTTCTCTCGGGTTCTGAGCTCATTATCATCTCTCTTTTTCTCTCTCTCTCTCTCTCTGCTGGGTGTTGGTGTTCTCCCTTTGTTGAGCATCAGCAGCAATCACGCTCAAGTGGGTTTCATCCTCAAAATTTTTCCCTTTTCAAGATTCTACTTTCTGTGCTTCTGTTCTTGGTGTTTTTTTTTTTTTTTCTTTTTTGTTGGTTTTGTTTTTCTCTTTAATTTTTTTCACTGTCTCAAACCCTAGCCCCTTCTCTTTTTTTTCTTTCTTTACAGAAAAATAACAGTTGGGTTGGCATTTTTTGTTGGGTTTTGCAGTTATGCGCAGATTTCTGTCTCTGACAGCTTCCATGTCAGGGCCAGTGTTTTCCTGTCTTTTATTTTTTTTCCACGTTCCCTTTTTTTTTTTTTTCAGATTAAATTCTCTGTAAGCTTTTATTCTCTGACCCATTTGTATTTCTGATTTTCTTTAAAGAATTTGAGTAGTTACAGATTTGTTTTTTTATTAGTTCTGTGGATTTTGAAACCGGTTCTCTTTGTTTATTATGCTTTTTGTCTTCTCTGTGGATTCTGAATCACCAGACATGGCAATGCAGGAACTGTAGGAACATGCATGCTGCGGATTTTGGAGTTTCGGGGGAATGTTGTTTGGTCATCAAAGACATTTTAGCTTAATATGCTTGGGAAAATCCAGGAAATAATCTTCTCATTTGGGAATTTTTTGGTTGCAGCCTTTTGGGTCTGTGAGTTGTGGAGATTTTGAAGTGGGCCCTCTTGCTTACTACTTGTTCTTGTTTTCTTTGGATCCTTGAATCAACTGAGATTGCAATGCATTTAGTTTAAGAAGAGTAGATTTTGGATGTGGAGGATTTAAGGGTTTCCCCTTTTTATTATTTCTTATTTTTGAATTTTGTGTGTGTGCGATTATCTGTTTTAGCTGAGTAGACTGGGGAAAATCGATGGAACAAGCTTTTATTGGGGCTTTATGATGGTAATTTGAGATTTCAGAGGTATTGAAATCGGGAGTCTTGTTTACTGTTCATATTGTCTTCTTTGAGGTTTCTGAATCATCAGAGAAGTTAATGGATTATGATAATTTGAGCTGATCACAAGTCACAACTAGGAAGGTTCATAAAAAAACTTGCATTGGGATTTGTGTTCCCTGTTATATTTTAGAGGTTAATAATCTTCATTGAGAAACTGGGTTTTTGCTGCTACTTCCCATAAATACAAGAAATGGGTTGTGCTGCCTCCAGGATTGACAAGGAAGAGAGAGTGCAGGTTTGCAAGGAGAGAAAGAAGCTAATGAAACATTTAGTGGGGTTTAGAGGAGAATTTGCAGATGCCCAATTGGCTTATCTGAGAGCCTTGAAGGACACTGGGGTAACACTCCGCCAGTTTACGGAATCAGAGTCATTAGAGCTTGAAAACACCCCTTATGGTCTGGCGTTGCCCCCATCGCCGCCTCCCCCTTTGCCTCCTTCCCCTCCACCACCACCCCCCTTTAGTCCTGATTTAAGAAAGTTCAACAATGAGCAAAAGGATGAAATTGCCCAGGAAGAAAGCATAGAGATTGATGAAGATGACAGTTGCACCCCACCACCACCTCCAACTTCAAGCTCGCATTGGGAATTTTGGGACCCTTTTGGCGCATCTTTACCTCCTCGTGAGAAGAAGAATGCTACTGCAGAGGAGCCTGTTGAGGAGGAAAATTGGGCAGAGACCTACACAGAATTTGAGGAAGAAGACCAGGAAGAGGAAACTGTCGTCAGTAATGGTCTAAATTTGCTTCATGAGAAGCCACATGCTGTTGAATTGGCCGATGATAGTTCGTCGATGGTGAGTTGGCATACTAAAGACACTGCAGATATGGCCATGGTAGTCTGGAAGAGCAAGAAGACCTTGACAGGTATTGTGAAGGAGTTGGATGATTATTTCCTCAAGGCATCAGCTAGTGGGAATGATGTAGCGGTTCTTATGGACATCAACAGAGGAGACACCTTTCGTCAGCAGAGTTTTAAAGAAAACAAGAGTAAATGCTCTCCTCCAAATAAAACCATCTATTTTTTCTATGATGTTCTGCTGCCTTCATTTGTTTTTATCTTGTTCTGTTTCAAGAGAGTTTTAATGGTAGAGATGTGTGAATGAGTGTTCCTTCTGCTTATTAAATGTTACACTGAATTTGGGCTTTAGATTTATGGCTACAAGCAGTGTTTTCAACTGGTTCCCCATCTTTTTTTTTTATCTCATTAGAGCTGATCATGTTCTGTGATATTGAGTTAGCTACAGGTTGGTGGTTTTGTGATGGTTAGCTATGGTAATCAAACTATAGTTGTCTAGTTTTACCATAACGGTTTCTATGGTCTATTCTTATAGTTGATATTTGGTCTACTTTGACCAATGACAGGTTGATTTTGTGAATCGATTTTACCTACATGATACTTCAATCATGAACCGTGTCCTGTATCTTATTCACCAACAGTAGTGTCTTACCGTTGGTTCCAACAGATGGGGTTGAGTTGAGCATCACCATCATTCCAAACCCACTGATTTATAGACTGTTTAAAATGTGTAAACCATGACAAACTGAAATCGAGAAATTGTATATGGCAAGCAAATCTAATCTACTTCCTTTATTGTCAGTGTTCTTTTAATTTTTTAGAAAATAATGTTGATTGGCAACCATAAGCTTTTAGAAGTAGGTTTTCTAATTATTTGCTTCATGGTCAAAGTTCAAACAATAATAATATTGTGTCCCATCATCATATTCACAAGTCAACAATATGTACTATTATTAACTAAAGCCCAATGGGGTCTGAAAATCCCCACCTTAATCCCCAACTTCAGTCTTTTATGTGAAGAATAAATCTGATGGTTTGCTATAAGGGCAATGGTTTGTTAATGGCAAAATGTTTTAGCTGATCAAGAACAGTTGGTTATGAGGATGTTAGTTGATTGGCTTTGTTGCTAATTCAGATTTAAGCATTGTGTTAGTGTGCTTGTTTGGCTTGAATGACCTCTCGGGTAAGCCTTTTCCTGTTGTAGCTGATCCTTGCTGCCTGTATCCTCTTTGTGAGTATTTGTTTTCTCACATAACATATTGACCTTGTTTTTACTTCACAGCTTAGGTTATCAGGATTTGCCGATCCAAAAAAAAAGAAAGACTTCATCAAGCTTATCTAGGGATGTGTTATAAGTTATAACTGTATTGTTTACAGGGAAGAGATGCAATTCTGCAAAGGTTTTTAGCGCATTATCATGGAGTTGGTCTTCTAAGTCACTTCAATTTACAAGAGATGCTGCAGAGTCTTCAGGTCCTAATGAACCGTGCATGCCTGGAGCTCATTGCATTACTCTTGACAAACTTTATGCAGAGGAGCGGAAACTCTACAAGGAGGTTAAGGTAACAAGTGTGTTCGAATCTTAATAATTAGCTAAATTAATGAGCAATGTGCTTTTTACTTTATCTGGATTACCTTGGAATGCCGCTGTTTCTTTCTAAAGATAAAATAACTGTTATTGAAAAATGGAGAAGGCGTATGGGAAAGTAGATATGAATCATCCATGGCAAACAGAGATAGTTCATATTAAAAAGCACAAAGAAGCAGTGGATGGAAACAACCGAAAGGACAAAAGAAGAGCATGAAATCGAACAGGAAAGGAAAAGACAGATCTTATCTTGTATATCCATCTGTTATGTGTGGGAGGAACAATGTCCATTCTAAAAATGCTTCTGTCCATGCATACAGATATCTCAGAACAATCTTTTTTAAGTTTTTTATTGGAAGTTCTGAATTCCGCCAAGATTCTTCTACTCCACTCTGTTTACAATCATCAAGGAAAGCATAGGATCTGCTCTCTTCTCCTTCCTGCTATATCTCCCGAACTTTCCTAGCTAGCTTGAGAGCATCTCTATATTATCATTCTCATGAGAAGTAAGACCAAAAAATCAAGAGCTACCGAATCGTGACAAAGATTTTTGGGTGACTCATTCATTTTTCACATTCAACATCAACCCACCAGACACCTCTTGTATGTATCGACTGATCAATTGTTAAATTCTTGTCCTGAAGGCTGTAAGGACATCTGGAAGTTTCTTGCAACATCAATAATTTGATGGATCTACCTGTTATATTTCTGTGGAGCTGTTCTCCTCTTGAATGCGAACAAAATGACAATTGCATAGTTATGCTTAACCCATAAATCTGAAAATTTCAAATTTAGATCTTTCAATAAATACTCTGAAAGAGCTTGAATCTTTAGCTATACCCTCTCATGTTCATTTAGATAATACTCTAAAGTAATTTACTACAGCAATCTGTACACTCTTCAATCACAAGTCCTCTTGGTTTACGAAAGACGCATCCTTCAAGATTAAACTTGCAGAGCTCCTCAAAAGTGGAGACTACTTAGGTTGCTCCAATGTGATTCTAATGTGGCATTAACTATCTCAAAGGGTGTAGCAATGAAGGCACTTTAGCATAGGTCCATAAGGAAATATATAAATAGACCATGTTCTAAAGAGCATTCATTGATCCTCTTCTATTCTAAGAATCTTTAGCAATTTTCTCTTGCCTAATAGTTTAAATTACTGTGAGACTTGCAGCAAACCACATAACTTGGCCTTTTGAGAGGCTCTCACAACCTGCTCCTATCACTCTTTTGTGATTGATTCAGTCAATCCCAACAAGTTTAAAAATCATGTTTTGTGTTTGCTTTGAAGTTGTTTAATATTGGAGGGGTCTTTTGATATCATTTCTTCTAGCCTACTTTTGATCATTGAAAATATTTTAGTTGCTTCGTTATTTTTGTACAAGGAGAATTCCTAATGCATGTATAGCTAGTAAAGTCTCTTATGATATCTATTAATGCTTCTAGCATTCCATGTTGTCTCTATATAAAACATTGCAATACAAGTATTTTCAAAGGGTTTCCTCTTTTCCCTCTTTCAGCACTGATCAAATAGAAAAATTCACCATGTTAGCAACATTGAGTAAGATGGGCGTGGCTAATATCTTTTAGAAATCACCTGGGAGAAGTGTTGTTTGCTTTTTAAAAGGATACCTCGTTTGTGATAAATTGGGTCCTTCCAAACGTTTTTAGAGTTTTGATAGTTAGAAATTCATTAGTTTCATCTATTCTTATGCCTCCTACCCTTTTACTTGGAACCTTTTTTGTAACATCATCTATGTCGAGATAGAGGAATTGGAAAGACCCATGTCCTGTATCTCTCATGGGTGGTTGATCTATCTGTCCTTGACAAGAGAGTTGTGTGATTGATTTCTTTAGTCTTTGTTGAGAATCAAAGAATATTCCCTAAATATTCTTTGGTTTATCTTCTACATTTTTTGTACATTATCCTTGTTCATTTTACACTTTATTTTGTTTCCTTTTTGCTCCATTATTTTGTATATATATAGGTGTCTCTATACTATGTAATTCACTCATTCAAGAAAGAAAAGTATTCTTTTATTCTATCATTTCATATAGTATCAGAGCCATAAAAGGTTTGGGCTAGGGTTTTGTCGTGTCTCCAATTCCGACAACCCGTCTAGTGGTTGGATCTCTTTCCGGCCACTCCACCTTCATCGCAGAAAGCATTAGAACTCTTCGTCGTCGTCATAACACCTTTTGTTGTCGGAAAATTTTATGACGAATTTTTCTAGCGATTGTCTCTACTCCGGTGGACGACCACACCATCAAGATTGCTAGGACCTGATCTATCCTTCGACAGCAACTTTGGCATTAGAAGGTCAGTGACGTGCCCCCACACGTGTCATTTCTCTCCTGCAGCATCTCCCACGTGCTAGCGCGTGGGCCCACTTTTTGCGACGGTGCTCCACTTGTAGCTTCGTTGGCTGTCAATCTCTCTCCCTGTCACCTTGCTTCTCCACTTTGGTGTCGACTTGGGAGTTGTTTGTTACTCCTAGAATTACTGGTTTGCTGTTTCAGTCAATTTTCTACTGATTTCTCATCTCTATGGTTGCCAAAGGCGTCTCATCCACATCTTTGGGAGTTATTTTTATGGCCAACTAGTATAAGGAGTACCCCCACCTCACTCAGGTAGCCAAATCTACATTCATTTCGTTTGTTGCCCAGACTGGTAATGCCTTTGCTTGCCTTTCATAGTTATCTGGACTCTGGATTCTTGATTCGGGACCTCTACAATCATATTTAGCATTAATAAAGATCTTTTTCTTTAGAACTATTACTCACTAGCATCCATGATTGCTGGCTAATGAATCTCAAACCATGGCTAAAGGAATAGGTTCATTTATATATATTCTTCTGCCTCTTATATGTCTTGTGTTCATGATTCTCCTTTTAATCCGATTTCTATCAGTAAGTTGACTCGTGACCTTAATTGTTTGATTACCTTTTTTGATAATTCTATCACATTGTAGGATCGGAGTACGGGGATGACAATTGGCATAGGACGTGAGTTTTAGGGCCTCTTTCATCTCAGCTTGCCTTCATCTTCCACTGCTTGCACTTCCATGGATACTCCTCTCCTTATTCATAGTTGCCTTGGTCATCCGAATATTTCCAAGTTTCGGGTAATGGTTTTTCGTTTTTCTAGTTTGTCCTCAATTGAGTGAGTCATGTTAGCTTGGGAAACATACTTGTGTCCCATTCTCAAAAGCGCTAGATCCTTAGGACAAAGTCTCATTCGAGCTTGTCCACCTTGCAGAATGTTTTTATCCTTCAGGATGAGTCTACCTTGGGGTTTCGGTGCTGTTGCACATAGATGATTATTCTCGTTGTCACTTGATTATTTTAATAAAAACTCGAGCTGAGTTATTCTCTATTTTCCAGAAGTTCCATGCTGAAATTTGAACTCAATTTAATACTTAAATTTGTATCCTATGACGTGATAATGCCAAGAAATATTTTTCTGGACTGTAGAAAGCAAGACAAAAGAATTGGAGGAATGGATTCCCTTGTATTTTTCATTGATCCATTGTGAATATATATATATACAAAAGCCAATATAATTTTCCTAATAGATTACAACTCTATATGTAAAGTAGATATATGCTATAACACTCCCCCTCAAGTTGGAGCATAGATATTAATCATGCCCAACTTGTTACATAGATAACTAACCCGGTCCCCATTTAGAGCTTTTGTGAAGATATCATGCAATTGTTCTCTAGTCTTCACATATCCTGTAGAAATCAATCCAAGGTGTATTTTCTTACGAACGAAATAATAGTCTATCTCAATACGCATAGTTCGTTCATGGAATAGCGGATTAGAAGCAATATGAATGGCAGCCTGGTTGTCACACCAAAGTTTTGCTGGGACTGGTGTCTTAATGCCGACTTCCATCAAGAGTTGATGAAGCCACATAATCTCATATGAATTTGTGTTGTCATTTCACATATTCGAATTCTGCTAGATCGAGGCAATATTTCTGTTCTTTCTTCTTACAATGGGGTAATTCCTTAAACAAAGACTCAGTAACCTATAGTGGACATCTTGTCCTCCTTAGATCCTACCCAATCAGCATTCGTGAAACACTCAAGTCTATTATGCCCATGATTACTGTATAAAATACCATGTCTTGGAGCTCATTTCAAGTAACATAGAATCTGTTCTACAGCTGCCATATGATCAATTGTTGGAAAAGACATGTATTGGCTTACAACATTGATTGAGTGGGCAATATAAGGACGAGTGACTGTAAGGTAATTCAGCTTTTCAACTAGTCTTCTATATCTCTCAGGATCCTCAAATGTTTCGCTTTCTCTAGTAACGTGTACGCCTGGAACCATAGGAGAACTACATGGTTTTACTCTCAACTTTCCAGTCTTAAACAATAGATCAAACACATATTTTCTTTTGAGATGAAGATTACATGTTTCTTTGCGTAAGCTTGATGTCGAAGTATCTTGCGTCCACTTTAAGTCGCTTTGTATGGATTTGAAACTTTGAAGAAAGGACTTAAGAGATGGGAATACCTTTAGAGTCTCTCAGTGATAATAATATCCATCCCGCATTACACTACAGAAACGAATGATCGCATTGGAGTTCGCGTAGAAAGCGAAGTGAATTGGTTACTCTTCTTCATGCCAAATTCCTCAACGGCTTGATTGGATTTACCAAACCATGCACGTGGACTCTGTTTCAAACCATATAAAGACTTCTGAAGACGAAAAACCCTCCCTATTCCCCTCTGAGCGACAAACCTTGGAGGTTGCTCTATATATACCTCTTGGTTGTCATGAAGAAAGACATTCTTAATATCAAGCTGGCGGGGATCCCAATTATAAGTGGTAGCTAGGGAAATAAAAAGTTGAATGGTCTCGTCTCATAACAACAAAGGGAAAAGTGTCGAATAGTCCAGCCATGGAGTGCAGGCATCTGCTTTAGCAGCAAGGGTGGAGCTTTGATTAAGCAATGGATCCATCGAGATTAAGTTCACTGTAAATGCCCAATGGCAACCAATGACTTTCTTCCCAATAGGTAAACGAACCAAGTCCCAAGTACCATTGTCAGTCAAAACATCCATCTCCTCTATCATAGCGCTCCTTGACCGAGGGGTGAATAGAGGGCTTCATCGCATAGCGAAATAGAGATGCGATAAAGAACAAGAATGTGATGACAAGTGGTCATAAGGCAAAATGAAATTGGATGAACACATTGGCGTTTACCTTCTGAGGAGAGCAATAGGAAGATCGTCGAGGCTGGTTGATGTCAAGCGGTTGGTGGAGGGGGCTCGAGACTGGGGGGTGTTTGCTTCGAGTGTAGACTTGATTGAGAGGAGGTTTTACCTGAGCAGGGATAGGAGTAGGTTCGAAAGAGACAATGGGTGAGACAAGAGTATAAACAAGCAAGTCTTCTTCCTCCCCTTGACTCGTAATAGTAGATGGAAGGAAAAATGGGGTAGTGCAAAGAATCACGGCGTTAGTAGGCGTAAAAGTAACATCGAAGAGTGGGACAATAACCGCCTGCCCTTTTGAACACGAGAATATCCAGTATACACTTTAAGGACTTCGGATCAAGTTTAGAGACTTGAGGACGGACATCCCGAACAAAGCATGTGCATCCAAATACCTTGAGATCAATATGGAACAACAAATTATTTGGAAACAATTGGTGGTAGGAATTGATCCGATTAAGAACCGTGAGGCATCATTAATAAAAAAAAGGCTGTAATTGTTGTGTCGCCTAAAAATGTTTAGGGACATTCATTCGGAACAAAAGGGCTCGGACAGTCTCAAGAAGATGTCTTTTATTTCTCTCAGCTACCTTATTCTAAGAGGGTGTATCGACACACGAGGTCTGATGGAGAATCCCATGTTGTAACATGAAGGACTAAAAAGGTTCTGACAAATATTCCTTGGCATTATCACTTCTGAATGTTTGCACAAAGACATGAAATTGTGTTTGAATTTCAGCACAAAATGCACTAAAATGAGAAAAAAAGCTCAGGACGAATTTTCATTAGATAAAGCCAAGTGACACGAGAGAAATCATCCACAAAGGTAATGGAATATTTAAATCCAATTGGAGACAAAACTGGAAAAGAATCCCAAACATCAAAATGAATTAACTCAAAAGGAGCGGAAACTCGTTTATTGACTCTAGGACTCAAATGCACTTGATGAAGTTTAACATATTGACCGCGACACAGTTCATAGGATGAATGAAAAGGCCGGGTATGGCTTCTTGACAAAGGGAGAGAAGGATGACCTAGGCGACAATGTGATTCTAATGGGGTAACAACTCTAGAACAAACAACAAACTTTGACACCTCTGTGTCAAGGATGTAGAGACCCCTAGACTCATGTTACTACTGCAATAAATCTCACCCAAGTCAAAAAGATCTGAGATCAAACAACGATCGGAAAGAATGAGATACTCTGATTAAGTGTGCAGTGAGGTTTACTCACAGAAATTAAATAAAGAGAATTGTGGTAAACTCACAATAGAGATTAAAGTGCTTAGAGTAGTCAGATGAATTGTCCCTGACCCAAGGACACAAAATGTTGACCCATGCAAGGCTATTAGAGTAGAAGGGTGGGAAATGAAACGTAGTAAATAAGCTGAGTTACACACATCGTGGTCGGTGGCTTTAGAGTCAATGACCCATGTGGAGGAAGTGGAAATTTTCTTGTTAATCATAGAAGTAGATCTAACTGAAACATGTCGTTGAAAATCCGCAAAATATTAGAAAAATTTTATCTTGCAGGGAAAATGACCACCTTTCCATGAAAAACACTGCACTGGAATAGAACTTAGCCCTACAATCCACAAAACACCTCTGGACCTGGAAGAAATCAAGGAAGACATGCAAAAAACCCTAGATAGGTAGGTTGCCAGACATAAAAGTGTTTGAAAAACATTGTTGCAGAGCTTGAATGTTAAATACAAGTAGATATATGATCTTGTCGGCGACCGGCGACATCGGAGGTGAAATCCAGTGGCCGGACTATGGGTCACGCGCCCTCACGCACCAGCGCTTGAGGGATAGGGTCGGTGATGGCAGCCGCGTGTGGGACATCGGTTGCCTGGAGATTCCAACATAGGTGGATAGATCGGCTGACGGCGATCCAGGTGGGAGGGTCCCCGGCCGGAGATGAGTCGCCGGAGTTCGTTGTCGGCGGTGAGAGGTTTTTACGTTTGAAAATTTCCCAAAAATTTACCATTTTTTTATCAAAGTCTAGCCTTAGGCTCTGATACCATGTAGAAAGCAAGACAAAAGAATTGGAGGAATGAAATCCCTTGTATTTTTTTATTGATCCATTGTGAATATATATATATATATATATATATATATATATATATATATATATATATATATAAAGAAAGTAAATATAACCTTCACAATAGATTCTGGCTACAGAAGACAAGTTTTCTAATAGATTACAACTCTATATGTAAAGTAGATATATGCTATAACATGTACCATTATCTTTTTTGTCCTCACATGGGATTCTTTATCAGTTCACTTGCGCTTACACTCCTCAAACGAGAATGGAGTGGGCGAGCCGCTATCATTGGATTGAAACCGCTCCTGCTCTTATTTATCATAGGTTCCTCGACTTTTTGGGAATGCTACCTTAATTAAACATTTATTTAGTCAATCGTATGCAATCATCCCTTCTTACATGATAAAATCCTTCATTCCATTCTTTTTCCAAACCAACCTCTCTTCTGCCTTCTCCTTTGTGTCTTTGGTTGTGTTTGTTTGTCACTATTTTACTCTGGATAAAACAAACTTAGCTTCTTGCGTCTTCTCGGTTATTAGGAAGCTGACAAGGTTATTGTTGCTACTCTTCTTATACACATCGATACTTTGTCTTTGCCAATGTCACATTTTTTGAGAACTCTTCTATGTTCCCTATCAACCACCCTCCCAGTTCTAATGTCATATTTCTACCCCTTATTTATCCCATCCTAGATACCTCACTTGTACCTCTGGCTACTCCACCTTGACCATTGTAGGTTTATACTTGTCGCCCGCTTACTGACATTGGGCCTCCGGCTGACTCATCTCCTATGTATCTTGGACTTAGTCTTCCCACTAAGCCCCCGTGCGGCACTTGGACAACTCACCCCTCGGATATTGCTAAGTCAGCCTCCCACTCGCCTTGTTTGCTATGCTCGGTTTCTACTTACAACTTGAAAGCGAAGAGAACTCACAAGAGAACACTTGTAATAAAGAAACTCTATTGAAGGAATAACTCTACAGAATGCTTTGAGAAGTTCTCAACTTGGTTGTTTGATAGATGAGGCCACCACCTCTATATATACACATCTATGGAAGTGTGTAGAACCTTTGAAGGTTCTCTACAAATCAAGAGAGTTTTATGTACAAGACTACCATGGATGACTCTAGACTACTCTCCCACATTCCATAGTCTTTCACATCCTTCCACTCATGTGTGGACATTTTCAGTGTCTTCTACTCTTGTGTAGACTTCTCTAGGGTATTTTGAAACCTTCCACATAATTTTGGTCAAAGAAGTCTCCACCAGCCTCTAGAACATTCCCTCCCCTTATATATGGCCTTGGAGGGCTCTCTTGTGCCAATGGAGGGATCCTTCCCCTATGATGGTGGGGTCTAGAGAATGAGTCTGTGACACTCTCCCCTACCCATGCCATCGACAACCCTATCGATGCTATAGTCTGAAACCATTAGTTCCACTGCGAACTTCGACTAACGCATCTCAGATTCTAAATACAAGACGATATTCATATTAAACCAAAATCCTACAAGCTTGAGCTTTTAGAGAGTTGGTCAGTTTAACATGGTATCGTGAGCTTGGTTTGCAGGGAGCGCCCCAGTTCAAACTTTCCTAATTTAATCCCAATGTTTATTTGAGTCCATAACGGACTCGACCTCCACCTATGTACGGGGTCGTGTGCACGTGAGTGAGGGTGCTGAAGCACGATATCTGCAAAGAACCAAATCCTGGGCTGCTCAGCTTGGTGAGAGTTGGTCATTTAACACCAGCTAGCCTTCCACCACAGTAGACCCTTCCATCAAACCAAGTACTCTCGCTTAGGAGGGACCCCATGTTTCCTAGTGACCCGTTTAGCTATGATAGTCTCCACCTCCTTCTCTTGTGAGCTCCTTGCTTGTTGTTGGTACCCATATTTTCGAGGCCTGGAGTGTCGTCCCCTCTTCTTGCCTATTGACTTCTCCTTGCTTTTAAGGATTCCATCCCCATGTGGGTTGGCTACCTCAGCTTGCTCTCCTGGCTCGCTCCCTTGTGAGCTAGCCTTGGTCATGACTTGGAGAGCGTTTAACATTTGCATCGAGCCTAGGCGTGCATCCTCCTCAACTTTGGTGTAGATTCTTGCTGCTTGCCCTTGCCCTTATCCTCCCTAGTGTAGAGCACCTTGCCCTTACCATACATGGCAGTACTGGGGAGCACCTCTTCTCCTCCACCTGAGCTGTGGCTATCCTCTGAGCCCTCATCGTCAGAATACTTACTCTTCTTATAATCCACCAAAGACTCGGCGACTGCCATTGCAGTTGCTATGTCTCGTACTCCTCTTCGCCTTAGTTCCTGCTCGGCCCATCCTTGCAGGTTGTCCATGTAGTTGAAGGGAAGATCCTTCTCATTCAGGCTAGGAGCCTCTAGCATTAGCGAAGAGAACTCCTTGACATAGTTGCGGATCGACTCTGTTTGCTTGAGAGGCTTGATCTTCTTACGTGCCATATAATCCACGTCCTTTGGGTAGAATTACTTCTTGATCTTTCTTGAAGTCTGCCCATGTGTCTATGGTGCACGTCCCCTTCTCTATATCCATGAACCTTCTATGCCGCCATAGAGTTGCATTATTGGTGAGGTAGAGAGTAGCAACGCTTACCTTCGTTGCCTCATCGTTTAGTGCTATTGCCTCAAAGTACCTCTCCATATGCCACAAGTAGTTGTCGAGCTCCTTGGCATCCCGTTTCCCGCTGAATATGTGTGGCTTTAGCACCTCCACCCTTGGTGCCTCGTGAGTGGCCATGACCCGAGTCGACAATTTTGTCTTGTAAATGACCACCTCTTGCCTTAGCTCCTTTTCGTGCTTGGTCAAGACCTTTACTCTTAACTCCAAGCTAGCGAGCACACTCTAGGCCTTGTCTTGAAAAGCCATAAACTCCTCGTGTGACACTACGTGAACTGGCAAGCCTTGCATCATTTCTTGAAGGTCCTCGATATGCCCCTGTAGATCCCCTATGGCCTCCTCATGCGTTGCTCCAAAAGGTCCACATTCCCTTGGTGTCCGCCACACCCAACTCTAGCTTGGCAATTCGTCCCTCACAGCTAGAAGTGGCATCACGAGACTTGTCATTCCCACCCTATGTAGGAGGGCCAAGGTCCCTACCCTAGACTTGCTCGCAAACTTCCTCCACATGAGAGCCCGCCATTGTATCCTCGAAGCTACACCCAAACGCAACCAAGCTCTGATACCAACTCTTCCCTTGAGATGACACCAACCAAAGCTCTGATACCAACTGTCACGGACTTAGTCTTCCCGCTAAGCTCCCGTGCGACACTTAGACAACTCGCCCCTCAGATGTTGCTAAGTCAGCTTCCCACTTGCCTTGTTTGCTATGCTTGGCTTTTACCCACGACTTGGAAGCGAAGAAAACTCACAAGAGAATACTTGGAAGAAAGAAACTCTATTGAAGGAAGAACTCTATACTATGCTTTGAGAAGTTCTCAACTTGGTTGTTTGACAAATGAGGCCACCACCTCTATATATACACATCTATGGAAGTGTGTAGAACCTTTGAAGGTTCTCTACAAATCAAGAGAGTTCTACTATGTACAAGACTACCATGAAAGACTCTAGACTACTCTCCCACATTCCATAGTCTTCCACACCCTTCCACACATGTGTGGACATTTCCAGTATCTTCTACTCCTGTGTAGACTTCTCTAGGGTCTTTTGGAACCTTCTACATAATTCTGGTCAAAGAAGTCTTCACCAGTGTTTAGAACATTCCCTCCCCTTATATATGGCCTTGAGGGGCTCTCTTGTGCCCATGGAGGGATCCTTCCCCTATGATGGTGGGGTCTAGAGAATGAGTTCGTGACATATGGCTCCCTCCTCCATGACACCGATCTTGCTGCCTCCCGCTGATCTTCCCATTGCCATTCAGAAAGGTACTCGTTCCTCTCGTAACTCCCATCCTATTTATAATTTCATGACGTATCATCATTTATCTTTGTTTCCACCTTGTCTTCTGTTTTTGTTCTACAAATTGTGCATGAGGCTCTATCCCATTCGGACTTGAAACAGGCTATGGTTAAGGAAATGGTTGCTCTACATTCTAAAGGGCACTTGGAAACCCCGTTATTTTACCGCTGGGCAAAACACCCGTTAGATGTCATTGCGTATAAAAGTGAAGCTGTCTGGACATTCGTGGATTAAGGCTTTAGTTGCAAGGTACACCTGCCCATGGTTCCGATTATTATGATACCTTTTCCCTTGTCGCCAAGATTGCCTCTGTTCGTCATCTCCTATCTATGACTACTATGCAGTCTTGGCCTTTGTACCAATTGGACATAAAAAATGCCTTCTTACATGGCGACTTGGCAAAGGAGGTCTATATGGAGCAATCCACTTGGGTTTGTTGCTCAAGGGGAGTTTGGATTGGTATGCAGCACGCCGTTTCATTATATGGCCCGGCAAAATTCCACTGAGTTTATTCGTCGCTGAATCCAGAGTTCAGAGTTTGGTATGATCGAGCGTTAAGATCGTTCTCGTTTTGGTCATCATATGTTAGTAGCAACGATTTATTTGATTGTTTATGTACATTGCTATCACGTAGAATGATCAAAGTTAGTATCTCGTGGCAATGAACAAATATCTTTTCAACCACTTTACTAAGGACTTGAGAAACTCAAGATTTTTCTCTCGGGATTGAGATAACTCAATCTAAATCTCTGGTAATATGAATAAGAGAAAGTATACCTTAAATATTAGAAGAGCATGTGCATGCTAGATTGCAACCTATAGACACTCCTATGGATCCGAATGTCAAGCTCGTACCAGGACATGGGGAGCCTCTATGTGATCCAAGGAGATATCGACGACTTGTGGGAAAACTAAACTATCTCACCGTTACCCAACCAGACATTTCCTTTTTGGTGAGTGTTGTTAACTAGTTCTTGCAATCACCATGTGATAGCCATTGGGATGCTATGATTTGTATCCATCGTTATATTAAGGGAACACTAGGCTAAGGGGTCTTATATGAAAACAGAGGTCACCCCTGATTTTCGATGTGATGTGACCGGGTAATGCTCACCGCAGATAGACACTCCACTTCCGGTATTATGTGATGATGGCTAAACCCCTACTTCATTCCAAGATTAAGAAATAAGATGTTGTAGCTAGATCAAGTGTTGAAGCAGAATACCGAGCTATGACTTTGGTGACATGTGAGCTCATATAGCTAAGATACCTCTTCAGGAGCTAAGATTTGGGAAGGATGAACAAACGAAACTAATATGTGATAATCAAGCTACTCTTCACATCGCATCCAACTCGGTCTTTCATGAGAGGACTAAGCATATTGAAGTGGATTGTCACTTCGTCAGAGAGAAGATCGCATTAGGATGCATGACTACTAGTTTGTCAACTCGAGTGACTAACTAGCAGATGTGTTCACCAAATTTGACCTATATGCTCCAACTTGAGGGGGAGTGTTGAGAATCAAAGAATATTCTCTAGATATTCTTTGGTTTATCTCCTACATTTTTTGTACATTATCTTCCTTCCTTTTACATTTTATTTTTTTTCCTTTTTGTTCCATTATTTTGTATATATATTGGTGTCTCTATATTATGTAATTCACTCATTCAATAAAGAAAAATATTATTTTCTTCTATCCTTTCATAGGCTTCTTTATATTGTAAAATATTTTTTTGAACCTTGTCTATTCTACTAGCTCCTGTTCATTTCTCTCTAGAAAAAAAAATTCATATGGCAATCCAATGCCCCATCTAATCTCAAGGCCTTTGGATGGCTGGTGGTCAATGCCAACAACTTGCTACAAGTGAGAAGATCTCACAAAGACCTAAGTCTTGACTATTGCATTGGGTATGAAGAGGACTGAATTGATTGGTCAGCTTTTTTTTACACCTTTTGATGACTTTAACGCTTTGGCATCTATTATTCCGGGCTTGTCATGTTTGATTGAATTTCTTTTAGGAGCATAATTGAAATGATGACCATTTCCTTCGAAGGTTTGGGGATTTCAAATAGAGGCAATTTTTTTTGGTAAATTGCTTACCTCATTTTGGTTGGATTGTATGGAAAGAAAGAAAGATAAGGAATTTTTAGGATTATTTGAGAAGTACATTATCTATATGAGATTTAATGTGCTTATACTCCTCCTTTTGGGCCTCAATAACTTCAACCTTCAAGGGAATTCTTCCCAGTGTTATTCAACTTAATTGGAATTGGTGTGTAATAAAGAGTTAAAACAGCAATATGTACTGATCTCTAAGGAGAGTAGAACAACGTTTCCTTTGTATGGTTGTCTGGTATATAGGAGAAATCTTATTCATCTATTTTTTTTCAATCAAACTTTCTTTATTTGGATGGGATTTCACATCCTCCTAATGTAGTTCTGATCACATCTGAGCTAAATATGTACTTGGAGGAGTGGAGAGGCCATATTTGTGCTTACTAGTTTTCTGCTGTGGAGCTCTATTTTTGTCAACTTTATCTCTCCTTTTCCATCTTTTGTTTGTTTGATAATATCTAAAAACCTTGTGAATCTTTTATGGGTAGTGCTCATGAAAATTTTTAAGTTTTGTGATTTTGATGAAGATGAACAAAGCATAAGAACAAAGCAAATAAAATGGCATAGTATACAAATAAGGAAAAGAAATGAACAAAACTGTAGAAAGCAAGAAGAAAGAATTGGATGAAAGAATTCCTTGTATTTTGCATTGATTCATTGTGAATATATATATACACAAAAGTCAATCTAACATTTCTAATAGATTACAACTCTATATGACAAGTTTCCTAATAGGTTACTACTTTATATGTAAAGTAGATATATGCTATAACACCCCCCTCAAGTTGTAGTATAAATATTAATCATGCCCAACTTGTTACATAGATAACTAACCCGGTCCCCACTTTGGGCTTTTGTGAAGATATCACCAAATTGTTCTCCAGTCTTCACATATCTTGTAGAAATCAAACCGAGTTGTATTTTCTCACGAACAAAATGACAATCTATTTTAATATGCTTAGTCCGTCCATGGAATACCGGATTAAAAGCAATATGAAGGGTAGCTTGGTTATCACACTAGAGTTTTCCTGACTGTGTCTCTACACGTCGACTTCCACGCAGTCACGGGGCTTCACACGATCTCACATACGACCATGCCACGCCCATATTCGCACTAGTGACTAGATCGAGACAACACTCGCTTTTCTTACTTTTCCATGAAACTAGATTCCCTCCAACAAACACACAATACCTTAAAGTGGACCTCCTGTCCTCCTTAGATCCTGCTCAGTCAGTATCCGTGAAACACTTAAGTCTATTATGCCCATGATTACTATATAAAATACCGCATCCCGGGGCTCCTTTCAAGTAACATAGAATCTGTTCTACAACTGCCCAATGATCGATTGTTGGATAAGACATGTACTGACTTACAACACTAACTGAGTGGGCAATATCAGGACGAGTGACTGTATGGTAATTCAGCTTCCCAACCAGTCTTCTATAACTCTCAGGAACCTCAAATGTTTCGTCTTCTTTAGTAAAGTGTATGCCTCGAACCATAGGAGAACTACATGGTTTTACCTCTAACTTTCCAGTTTCAGACAATAGATCAAGCACATATTTCTTTTGAGTTAAGAAGATTCCATGTTTTCTTCATATAACTTTAATGCCCAAGAAGCACTTAGCATCCCTAAGTCTTTTGTATGGAATTGGCTTCGAGAGCTGACACTTAGCAGATGAGATAATTCAAGAACTCTCGATAATATCATCAACATACTCTACCAACATAATGATACTTGAACTGGAGTTTTTGTAGAAAACAGAGTGGTAAGATTTACTCTTTTGCATGCTAAATTCCTTAACGTCTTGGTTGAATTTGCCAAACCACGCATGCGGACTCTGTTTCAAACCATACAAATACTTCCGAAGACGACAAACTCTCCCTATCTCCCCCTGAGCAACAAACCCTAGAGGTTGCTCCATATACACCTCCTCCTGAAGGTCGCCATGAAGAAAGACATTTTTAATATCAAGTTGATGGAGATCCCAATTATTAGTGGTAGTCAGGGAAATAAAAAGCCAAATAGATGTCATCTTCGCAACAAGGGAAAAAGTGTCGAAATAGTCCACACCATAGGTTTGGGCATACCCTTTAGGAACAAGGTGGCCTTTCAACCGAGCAATGGATCCATCGGGATTAACCTTCATTGTAAACACCCAACGACAACCAATGACTTTCTTCCCAATAGGTAAACAAACCAGGTCCCAAATACTATTGAAACAGGGCAAAGTATCCCATCTCCCTCCACATAAAGACTACGCCAACCAAGATGAGCTAGGGCTTCATAAACCTTGTTAGGCAATGAAATAGAATCCAATGATGCAATAAAAGAACAAGATTGTGGGATGACACAAAACGGTCATAAGAGCAAATGAGAAATTGATGAGCAATAATCGACAAGTTTATCTTTACGGAGAGCAATAGGAAGATCATCACTGAAAACTGGATCTGATGTTGAAGCAGTTGGTGGAGGGTTTGAGATTAGGGGGTGGCGTCGAGTGTAGACTTGAGTGATAGGAGGTTTGACCTGAGTAGGAGCTGGCGAGGCAAGAGTATAAACGAGCAGATCATCATTCTCCCCCTCACTAGTGTGGATCGGGTCTTGAAAAAAAGGAGTATTCTCAAGAAATTTTTGATATCAACAGAAACTAGGTACTTCCAAAGACTAGGACAGTAACACTTATATTCCTTCTGAACTCGAGAGTAACCAAGGAAGATACACTGTAATGACTTAGGGTCGAGTTTAGACACATGCGGACGAACATCCCGAACGAAACAAGTATACCCGAGGCTCAATGAGAAACAAAGGTTTATTTGGAAAAAGGATGTGATACAGAGTGTCCCAATTCAAGACTGAGGAAGGCATCTAGTTAATCAAAAACAAGCGGTGGAAACAGCATTGGCCTAGAAATGCTTGGGCACCTGCATTTGAAATTATAGAGCTCTTATAGTTTCAAGGTGGTGTATATTCTTCCTCTCAATCACACCATTTTGAGAAGGAGTATCGACATATGAGGTCTGATGAAGGATGTCATTTTGAAGCATGGAAGACTGAAACTATTCTGAGACATTCTTTAACATTATCATTTCTCAAACTTTGAACATAAACTTTGAGTGTGTATCTTAGCATAAAAGGCACGGAAATGAGAAAATAACACAGAAAGGTTTTTCATTAGATATAACCAAGTGGTTTGTGAATAATCATCAACAAAAGTAACAAAGTATCGAAACCCAATTGGGGACACACCTGACACCTGACCCACACATCCACGGACTAATTCAAACGGAGCACCAGTCACATCGACTCTGGGACTAGAAATGAAGACGGCGATGCTTCGCAAACTGACTGGGACTCACACTCCACATCTACGTGACTTGAAAATTGTGGACACAACTTTTTCAACAAGGGAAGAGAGGGATGGCCCAATCGACAATGCATCTCAAATGGTGTAGTAACCCGGCAACGTCGGGACAGTCTGCATCAGATGATCAAGAATGTAGAGACCCCCAGACTCACGTCCTCTACCAATAATTCTGCTTCATCATAAGATCCCGGAAGAGACAAAACCAGAAGAAATGAGATATAACATTTAAGTGTTCGAAAGCACTCATTTCATAGAGATTAGATTAAAAGAGAAATTAGGTAAATTTAAGACGGATGATAGAGGGAGAGATGGAGTGGGGAAAATTGTGCCTGACCAAAGAACACATGATTGTGACCCATCTGCTAGAGTGACAGAGGAAGTTGAAGGATGTGATTGAAAGGTAGATGTGAAGAGAGAAAAATAGAGAATTCCTAATTTTATTATTTCCTCTAAATAATGAATCTCATCTCTACATTACATATTGGGCTTATATATATAGGACTCACAATACAGTAAGACAATAAAGGAAAAGACTGTACAATATCTAACACTCCTCCTCAAGCTGGAGCATATATGTCATATGCACCAAGCTTGTTGCAAATGTATTAATTCTAGGACCTCCGAGAGATTTAGTAAAACGTTCCATACTGACATTCAATCGACAAAACTAAGAAATTTATACATCCCGACGCGATCTTCTCTCTAACGGTTTCAAGAAATAACTTCAACGTGTTCGTCATTTCATAAGACTGATTGATGCAATATGCAAAGTACTGTTATTACAGATGAGCTTCCATCTGCTCACCCTTTCCAAATCTCAACTCCGGAGAGAAGGTGTCTCAAATGCATAAGGAGTTCACATGTTGCCAAGGCCATAGCTCGATACTCTAGCTTCGCACGCAGATCTAGCCACTACATGTTGTTTACTCTTTCCGTGATATTAGGTTACCACCAATGAAAACACAGATCTCGGCGGAACGCCTATCTCAGGGGTGAGCCAAATTTAACTGTAGACCGTAACCAATAACCCGGTGTGACTCCTATTCTGCATACAACACACCTCGACCGTACTTTTAATATATCGAAGAATGCGGATTAAGATCCCAATGGCTATCACATGGTGACTGTGAGGAATCGACTAACAACACGACGGAAGGAAATGTCCGGCCAAGTAATGGTAAGATAACTGCTTACCTACTACCGTCGATATCTCCTGTGATCTCCGAAAGACTCTCGTCCCCCGTACAAGTTTGACATTGTGTGATCCATAGGAGCGCCAACCGGCTTACGCCTAACATACCGGTTTCTTCCAAGACGCTCTAAAGATACTACGAGACTACACTGTGAATCGGATCAGCTATCTCAATTCCCAAAAAGTACTTCAGTTTCCCAAGTCTTAGTTCAGCGCGAAAAGATGCCGCTTGGGCTTCGAATACCATCCTTATCATCGCCTCATAATGACGATGTCATCCACATAAACAACTGTGATAAATACACCGCCCAAGAGTTGGCGATGATAAAAATCACTGTCCAGACGCTGGCATGCCAAATTCTTGAACAATGTAACTAAAACGCCAAAACCATGCTCGAGGAGATTGCTTCAAGCCATATAGAGAGCGCTGAATCTCGCACACTAAACTGTGATCGAAAGCAACAAAAACCAGGTGGTTGCTCCATATAAACTTCCTCGGCAAGATCACCATGAAGGAAAGCATTTTTAATATCCAACTGAAAAAGCGGCCAGGAACACATAGCAGCCATGGAGAGAAGCAGACGGACAGAAGCAATCTTGGCAACAGGGGAGAAGGTGTCACCATAATCGAACTACAACCCGAGATGTCCTTAGCAACTAAGCGCCTTAAGGCGATCAACCCGGCCCATCAGACTAACCTTAACTCCGTGACTCAACGACAACCAATCGAAAACTTACCAACCGGCAAAACAACAAGATCCCGCGCTGAGTGCAGAGCGTACCCATTCATCTACTATCGTTCGTCACCGTATGGGAAAGTGCCTCATCGTGTTCTTAGGAAGAGAACGGAAATAGTAGAAACAATGCAGTAGGTGGAAGATAATCGATGGTAACTCAAAAAATTGTAAATAGGATGAGTATTGCTAGTAGAGCGATTACCTTTTCGAAGAGCAATGGGCAAGCCATCGTAATGTGCGACGGGTAGAGAAGCCGGGTGGAGAGGAAGTGAGTCACTGTGGCCTCAGTTAAGGGAAAGGAACAAATCTGCATGGGATCACACACACCAAGGACGAAGATGATCATCAAATTTAGGCGAGGAGACGATGTAGCGGGGTAAGACATCGCGAATCCGGGAAGAGACTCCTGAGCAGGAGAAGGCGTGAGTCCTCAAGCAAGACATCACGAGATAAAGCACATGAGTCCGGGAGAATAAACCATAACCCAAGCTTCGGAGTAGCCTAGAAGATGCATTTCGTGGCCTGGGCCGAAGCTTCATTCTTTGTCCCGGGAGTGAGAATATGAACAAAGCAAGTACAACCAAAACACGAGATAAGGAAATAAAGAGGTCGGGTCAGTGGGAAAAGAAGTGAATGAGGAACTGAGCATGCAATACGTACGAGGGCATACGATTAATCAGCCACTAAGCTGTAAGGACAAATAGCCCCCAAAAGAAAATAACATGATAAAGGAGTAAGGAGAGTAATTTGTTGCCTCAATAAGATGACGATTCTTACGCTCAGCCTACCCCCATTTTGTTGAGGAGTATGAGCACAAGAAGACTGATGAAGGATCCTATGTTGGGACATAAATGAAATAAAGGGTGCAGAAAAATATTCTCGGGCATTATCACTACGTAACACACGAATAGAAATATTGAATTGGGTAAGAATTTCAGCATAAAATTTCTGGAAAATAGAAAATAACTCAGCTCGAGTTTTCATTAAAAATAACCAAGTACATCGAATAGTCATCAATGCAAAGGACAAAATACTAAAGCCTAAAGTAGACGCAGAAATCGGCTAAAGGACCCAAACATCAAGCAGTGGACAAGGTCAAAAGGAGATGTCATCGATTATTCAAACGCCGCTGAACGACACGAGCATGTTTCCCAAGTCGGATGTGACTCACACGCAAGTGACGGCTGTGCCGAAACGGAGACCACTCCTCTCGAACTTAAAGACTAGTGGCCCGTGAGGATCGTGACGTGAGATGAGCATCGCTGGAAACGCAACCAGGAGATGATTGGCGAGGGGTGAGGTGATAGAGCCCCGTGACTCACGCCCCCGATGCCAATCATCTTCCTCGCATCTCCGCCCGCAGCGCCACGAATTTATCGTAAAAATAATGGAACGCTACATTTGCCGATTTTACCGGAGAAATAAGATTAGCTGACACTTGTGGAGTATAAAGGATGAGGTAGAGGTAGGAAGGGAGAGAGGATGCAGTTCAAACCAATACCTTTTAGCCACAGCTTGAGAACTATTAGCTAAGGTAACAAAGAGGTAAAGTAGGCAGAGAAGAGAAGAGAAAAGATCTTATTACCGTAAATATGATCTAAGCACCGCAGTCGAATCCAGGTCCAAGAGAAGATGTATGAGTAAGGCAAGGTAGGTATTAATCTGGGCCTGGGCAATGCAGGCAATAGACCGACTGGGCCGCTTGATAGCGAAGATAGGGCATCATACTACCGCTATGTGGTTCACTGGTGATGCAGGAGCTCGCAGTCCGGGGCGCATCGAAGTAGAATCAAGATCGCCACGTGTGCGCCAAGGAGACGCTCCAGAACTCGATAACAACGATCACGTGTGGCCAAGCTTATTGGGCACAGGAGCAATGAGGACGTTGAAACCCCGACTCCGGCACCACCGCCCTCCCGAAGGTTAGCATGAGAAACCAACACGTAAGAATCTAAAGGGCTATCGACACAAAGTCCGTGGGTGGAGGAGGAGCACTGAGGGAGGCGAGCAAACACATCATCCAAGGATTCGACTGAGGGATCACAAGAACTGACCGAGGGTCTCAAGATCCGGACGAGCCAACGAGAGTAAGGGACCATGAAAGCACTTTGAGTCAACTCAAGGCTTGCTGAGCCCCAACTCACTTAGTAAGAGGCATCACTGTCGTGAACTCCTCCCTGGGCAGAGTAATCCGGCCAATATATAATTAGATAGATCCAGCGTCTTGTTAAGGATATTAACAATAGCGTAAGCCACCTTATAAAGACACTGATATCATTCAGGTATGAGCTACCGATTCCAAAATCTCGTAATTACGCCTGTAGTGCCCCGCATGAAGCAAAATTTCTGATCAACCGACCGCCATAATACTACATAGTCAGGCATCTATTTTCTTCCAAAGGCACCTTGTCAACACTCAGTATATCATCCTCCGTAATAAATATTGGATCCTCATAAATTTCGTCCCATGAACCGTAGTTCCACGTAGTTTTACCAGAGAGATAATTCTACTACCAATCAATTTTTCCTCGACGTGATAAGAGGGAGATCCGCAGATGCCATACTATTGTTGTTTATAATGGCGTTACAATGGCATAACGCCACGCCAACGCTACCAGACGTAAAAATAATTTTTACCGCCATATCCATCGAACCCGAGACAACCACGCCGACAAGAGAATTCTCAATAAGAGGCCAATCGCCACCGCGGAAATAAGATGGAAGAAAATTTTAATCTAAACCGCAGAATACGAATTTAAGATGAACCGTCGATCAAGATGAACCGGCCATCGAAGATGAACCGAAGCCACGAAGAGGAATCAAGCCGACTTCGCGGCAAAAAGGCGTATGTGAGAAGAAGTGCCTGTAATGGACCACGGAGGGCTAGGAACACCAAGATTCAGCGCCTGACACCTGATCGCGGAGGGGCCCGCCACGGAGAGAGCCACGCGCCCACACGGCGCACTCACGCCTACGGCCAAGCTGACGGCCGGGCAGGGAGAAGACACGCCGTGACTTCGCCGCCAGATGCCGGCTTCCTCGGCGGTGGCCACCGGCTGCGGGGATCGGCCTCCGCGCTTCAAATCCGCGGGTTTTCACCGAGAAGAGCTCTCGAAGTCGCCGGCAGTTAGCTGTCGGCGCGGCTGGCGGGCATTTTGAAAGGCCATGTGGTGAGAAGGAGATCCGGCTTACGAGAAGGATCGGAATGAAAACACGATCGAATTCAAAAATTAGGTTTTCTCTCTGCTCGATACCATGTGAAGAGAGAAAAATAGAGAATTCCTAATTTGACATTTCTAAATAATGAATCTCATCTCTACATTACATATCAGGGCTTATATATATAGGACTCACAATACATAAGACAATAAAGGAAAGACTGCACAATATCTAACAAAGAGAGAATAAGCTAGAATTACTCATGGTGATTTTGTGGCTTTTAATCAATGACCCACCTCCGAGGGATCTAAGAAATCGCATACATTTATTCGGTTACCCGACTCAAAGAATAACAAATATCGAGTAGATGGAGACTTCTATGATTCCTGGTACAAGTGGAACTTGGCTAATTCTTCTGTTATGAATTGAACTGACTGATTCGATGCCTCATTAGTGGAAGCTACATGAGTAGATTGAAGTCTCTGATTCCGACTTTGCCTCTTCTTACAGTCTCGTATCACATGTCCAGACTTATGGAAGTAGTAACAAACAACCCCTCCAGAGCTTGTTCTGCAGTTACCCTCGACACTATTTCTGCGTAGGTTGCTATGCTTCCGACTCATCATTGTTCGACTCAATGAGGCATTGCTTATTCGGGGTAGAAGGAGGAGCAAGGAGGAGGTCTCAGGTGGAGTATCCCCAAATAATGTTTCTCGAAGGATGAGATCTTAGGCCGGCTAGAATCAGCGCTCAATAGAATCATACTTCAAGGAGGTCGCTTAGAAATCCCACGCCACCTTTCCCTTTGAGCCTGTTGAACCTCAACATTTGGACTAAATGGTAGTAGTGTATTCAATTCCTCATATGTCTTCTTATAGTCCATGAAGAGTTCCGTGAGGGACCAATCTTGTTTCTCAATGCGATAAAAGGCTCTACATACATCGAATATGCGAGAAATATTCCTTTGTTCGGTCACACAAATTCCAAACATTCCATTAGTTCCTTAACATACTCACAGTGATTAATGAGGGTGAGTACTTTACGGTCAATGGAATTATGAATTTGTAGGAAGAGACGAGCATCATCCTCCAGCCATCGATCTTTCGAATCATCCGTAGGAGGTTCCTTATCAAGATGACTAGCCATACGAATACTTCGTAAGTAGTGGCAGATTGTTTTACTACAATCCGAGTAATCGACTAGCCGGCCTTGTCCCCCAAGATTTTAATACCATCGACCACTTCAAGCTACCAAACAGCTTCTTATATTCCTTAATCCTAACTACTCATTATGAAGTCAAAGACAAGAAATTAGGGCAGAAGGATACCTTCAGAAACCCAGTCGGACAGGATTCTTGTGAAAAACCTAGTTCCCGCAACAAAAAGTCTCAGAAATCCCCAAAATACTTGGAATCTAGCACCAAAAGCAACACCAATCGAACGCACCACGTTGTTTGGCCGAAGGAGATCCGACTTCCACCGCTTCCGCTGACGCGCCGCGCGCACAAGATTGAAACACAAGATGGGCGCTTGCGCGTCATGCGCTAGGGTTCCAGCCACCGGACTTGGTGGCCTGACTTGTAGGCGGTCGGCGCTCCTTCCTAGACTAGCGGTGTCGCTTCACGTGCCCTCGAAATAGGTGTTTCAAAAACACCCCTCACGGCCTCCACAGTATTCTCCGAGAACAGTCGAGATTCTTCCTCTTCTCAATCCAATCCTTAAGGCTTTGATACCATGTAGAAAGCAAGTAGAAAGAATTGGAGGAAAGAATTCTTGTATTTTGTATTGATTCATTGTGAATATATATATACAAAAAAGTCAATTTAACCTTCCTAATAGATTACAACTCTATATGACAAGTTTCCTAATAGGTTACAACTTTATATGTAAAGTAGATATATGGTATAACAAAAACAAAATAGACCTACTTTCACAGTCCAAGAGTATCATTCTGGCGAACACTTCTATTGATCCTACCACTTTAATGCATTCTTTGGAGACTATAGACTTGTGTGAAGATTCAAATGGGTATTAGTCGATTCTAGTCTATTAGTTAGATTCTGGCTCACGTATAGTTTTAATGAGTTTTTTGGTATCCTGCCTAAGATGGCTGACCAAATCATTGATTCAGTGCAATTTTTTAGCAGATCCCTTGGATGGTTTATTTGGTTGTATTGATGTTATTATCTGATTTTGATCTATAAAAAAAAAGTTATTATCTGATTTTGCCTATTGAAAAAAGAAATTATCATCTGACTTTGTCATTATTTATTTATTTTAAATGTTGCAGTCTTTTTGTGAATTGTCCTTGTTCTTTGACAATCAGTTCTACCATATTAATACAGGAGGAGGAGATTATGAAATTATTGTATGAGAGAAAGTCCTTCCTACTGCAAAAACAAGAAGAAGAAGATCAAGATTGGACCAAGATTGAGAAAACTCGAGCTTGTGTTGAAAGTTTGCACTCTGACATGAATGCTCTGCATCAATCAATAAGCAGAACTTGTTCATCTATACTGAAGCTCATAGATGATGAATTGTACCCTCAGCTGGTTGCATTAACTTCTGGGTAAGAGTTTGAACAATTATTTCTACACTGAAGGCTTTTATTGTGTCATGACTTGATACTGGATCAAAATTGAATGATATTTTAGCAACTCCTACAACTAATGTGGGGCACAAAGAAAGTAATAATTTTTGAAATTCAGTTTCTCGAAATTGAATGGAACGATTATTTATTTATTTATCCTTTGTATGAATCTATCCAAAAACATACTAGGTATCATCATCCCATATTATTTGCATTTTAACAAATGAATTAATGATGATGTTTGTCATTGTTATCACTATGATTTTGCATTCATTATCCAATGCCACTAAAATATCTTTGTTCCTTGCTCCTATGATCATGATACTGATTATTCTTTACCCTATGAATATAGTTATTATCCATTGTCATTAGATGATCCTTCATCTATCTGCTTTTATTTTCTCTTAGAATGAGTGGCTTTTTGGAATCATAACCGAGTTTGGTGGATTCATTGATGTTAATTGGAAGGCTCAGCAATGCATTCTGGACCTTGGAAGAAAAGGTTTTAAAAATATCCTTTAATTCTTCCTGGTTACGGAAACTAATCAAATCCTTCTTGATCAAATTCTCACTGGAGAGATGCACTGTATTTCCTTGCCTGAAATCATTATATATATTCTTTTATTCTGGCTTAACTTTCTTTCCTGACACAGGTAAATGCTCAACTGCTGCGTATAGAAGAGTTAATAAGATTGTATTTTTCTTCATTCTCAAATGTATGTGACTGTGTCATTTCAGGTTGATGCACATGTGGAGAACAATGTATGAGTGTCATCAAGTTCAAAAGCATATTTCTCAGCAGGTGAATCATCTTACCAATCATCTAATTGGAGACTCAACTACGGAATATCATCGCCAGGCAACAGCTCAGCTTGAAACCGAGGTCAATTCATGGTACAACAGCTTTTGTAAACTCATGAAAACTCAACAGGAGTATGTAAGAGCACTCTGCAGGTGGATCCAACTTGCAGAATGCCTTGTGACTGATAGTCAACAGAATCGTTGTGCACCTGTAGTTCATTCTCTCTGTGAAGAATGGCAGCTTGCCCTTGACAGATTTCCTGATAAGGTACTGCCGTACTGGTGTGGTTTAACTTCAACTCAAGCATATTATATCTCTGAATGCTATAAAAAATCACTTATTTGAAAATGGTCAAACAATATGCCACCCATATTATTGCTTACCCCTCACTTCTGAATGCTATAAAAAATCACTTATTTGAAAATGGTCAAACAATATGCCACCCATATTATTGCTTACCCCTCACTTATTTGATCTCACATTACACAACTTGTTATATCATACGGTTGGAAATTAATGATCCAATAGAATAAAACGAAGTTCACCTATGATAAGAAGTTGTGCAAATAGTTTGTGTGATTGGTTGAGAATTTGGGGTGTTGACTGATCAAGCCATGGTTGCATAGAGAATAGAAAATGGATGGGCAAATCGTAAGTGGTGTTGATATGTTCTGGTAAGCAAAGCTTTAGATTTGTCAGTATCAGGGCATGTTCTCCCTGAAAGAGGGTTTACTCATGAAGACATACCTGTGGATCAGTAGTGTCATCACCATCTGGGTGTAGAAGTAATTTTATAGTCTAATGGGACTGAAAGTAAGCATGAGGGTTTACATATTGGGTTAGGGTAGAGTTGAATTTTTGAGTTTTGCCGTTTTAGGACATTCCACGGGAATTTGAAATAGTCTGAATTAGTCCATTGTGCATTACACAGGATTTGGAACCAGTCTAGTGATTTTCAGATAGCCTGTACTTGAAGCAGTTTCTTTTTCTGATATTTTTCTGAAAAATCAATTCATTTTAGATTTCAACAGACGATGAGGACCAGGTTTTACCAGGTTTATAAAACCAGTGTTCTGAGTTTCAGATAGCATTTACATGAACCAATTTCTTTTTCTGATATTTTCCCAATAAATCAATTCATTTTAGATTTCAACAAAGGATGAGGACAAAGTTTATGGGTTAGTCCTGGGCGGTCATGTTTAGATTTTGAACTAAGGCTGCTCCTATGACAGCATGAATAGAGCCTAACCTTAAAGAGGATCATTGTTCTGGCCCAGAAATCCTTGCTGCATTTACCCATGGTGATGTAGTTGAATTATATGGCCAGCTTTTGGAGACAAGAACCAGTCTTTTCTTGTTCACAAGCAGCTTAGCTAGAATGATTCTCATTTTAGTTGCCTAGCGATGCATTTAGACAGATTTTCTTTGATCATCTTTTCTATGGACAAATTGTAATATTTAATATAATGTGGTTACAGGTAGCTTCAGAAGCCATTAAGAATCTTTTGTCAGCTATCCACTCTATAGTGTTGCAGCAGGCTGAAGAATTCTACCTGCTGAAAAAATCAGAAAAACTTGAAAGAAGGTTGCAAAAGGAGGTAAATTCACTATTTGAATTGGAAAATAAGCTTGAAGGAAGCATTGTTGGAGAAACACTTCCGTCTTTGAGCCCTAAACATCCTTTGTCAGTCAAGCGGACAAAAACTGAGGCATTAAAGAAGCGGGTGGAGGATGCAAAGGCCAAGTATCTGAACTCTGTCCAGGTTAGCCGGACCATGACTGTGAACAACCTACAGACAAGTCTTCCCAATGTGTTCCAGGCACTAATGGGATTCTCAAGTGTTTGTACTCAGGCTTTTGAGGCTGTCCACAGCCATGCCAAACAAGCGGTTAGTTCATGAGGATGGTCCAGACCCAATGGAGTAAATTTGTTCAGATCACAATATGTAATTGAAACTCAGCAGATATCGGCACAACAGGTTGGGAACTCTGGTCTCTAGTTCCAAGAAAACTTGCATTTAACATCAGAGTGCCCAGAGAGATTTTGTTTATTATGTATATGAGTGACTGATACCTTGATGGTTTACTTCTTCTTGAATCAGATGGTCTAGATCAAGTGAGATGAGAATATATACATAAATTTCTTACTTTTATTCTTGTAATCATCTGCCTTTATGATCATTTTGCATATGTAATTGCTTGTGCTGCACTTTTTTTTATACTATTTGACACTTTCAACAATTTCAATGAGTTCCAGCATAACAATGAAATTGGTTTCCTGGGTAGAGTGGCAAGTTTAGTGGTTTGAACCATCTTTAACTTTTGTTAAGCTTTAGCTTCAGTAGTTCTTTTTTGTGGAGTGTCCTAAAGTGGAATATGGTCATAGCTATCTCAAAATGCAGTTTGTCTTTGCACCCTTGACTGCAATCTTGGTGTCATTTTTGTTTTAGTCTTCTGGGAAGGTGAGTTTCAGGAAATTTTGGGTCTCCATGTGAGTGTTTTCTCTGGAATGCAATTTTATTTCTGTTTCTTGGAAAATAAACCAAAAATATATGATGCAGGCACTACTTCTGATCTCATCGGTGTCTTCTGGAATGCTATTTTGGTTCTGTGTTTGTTTTCTGAGCAGGTCAGGTCAATCCTTTCTTTCTGTCTCCAATGCAATTCTGGCTCCCTCTCTCTCTCTCTCTGTGTTTTTTTTTTGGACAGGTCATCTCAAAATGTATGATGCAACCAAATTTAGTTCCCTCTCCCCCTTCCTGAATTCTTTAAATATTAAGGCTAGCTATGATACATGGAAATTTCCATTACAACACATCTTTCCATGAAAATGATAGGATTCTGCATTCAATATTTTCAATTCATTCACATAATATTGAACATAACAAGTCCAGAAGCCTCCATCAAAATTATAGGATCAATGGTAGTGAGTTATTGCAACTTACAATTTATCATATTAGCCAGAATACAAGCTGAGCTGATCTTTTAGCTCAGGTTCCTGCAACTTTAATCCAGAATAAGGTGTTTTATTCTGAATGAGGGCAGAGTTCTTTTCATGACCATTTTCTCTCTGCCTTGGTCAGATGTAGCATCGTTGTTACCCATTGATTCTATATACATCTCAAAATGGTCAGTCCCAATCAAGTGCTGTGTCTTCAAAATCATGTTCTGATTGTTGAAACCTGTAGCGAGCCAACCGGTTCATCACTGCAAGACCTGAAACCAGCGATTCTGGATGAGTAAAGACTGAAAACAAAATATATTTATTCAGACATCAAATTCTTCCAGATGTTATGCAATACCTTCAACCATTTTGTAGAGAGAAGACCACCAACTATCTCTAGGAACCTGGTATTCCTTTAGTATCTCTTCAATGGCTTCATCATGCGTTCCCTCCAGAACTCCCCGGAGGGTAAGCACTGCATCGTTTGTTTTCTTGAGGATGTTTGTCTCATCTTCAATGTCCAAAAACTGAAGGCCACTCTGTGAAGATGTCAAGCTAATAGAAATGGCAGCCTGGGTAGCAGCAGCCCAGCGAGACGAAGCAACCCATCTTGTCCTTGTCTGCCTATTCAATTGCTTAGCCTCTTCCTCTTCTCTGCCTGAATTATTTTTCTGTCCTTCCTCCCTGAGTACCAAGCTGCGTAAGTACTGCGCATTTGCATATCCAGTACTTTGAACCATTTTCGAGAAAGAGCTTCCTTCATCCAGAAGCAGTTCTTCTGGAGTATCATACTCTACCACCTGAAAATAAAGGCCAGAGATATCTCTGTAACTTACTTACTCCAGAAGGAGCACAGAAACTGAAACTCAAAATCCATGCATACCTGACCAGCATCAAGGACTAGAATCCGGTCACAATCAATGATTGTGTTTAGCCTGTGAGCAATGACAAGCATTGTGCATGTTTTGAATTCTTCACGGATGGTCTTTTGAATAAGAGCATCGGTTCTAACATCTACAGCTGCAGTTGCTTCATCAAGAATAAGAATCTTTGATCTCCGCAGCAATGCTCGACCAAGACTTAATAACTGTCTCTGCCCAACACTGAAATTCTCCCCTCCCTCTGCAACCTTGTAACAATCAATGAATAACCCCCAGTTTCTTATCATCAGCATCAGAGGAAATCTTTCTTCTATGACAGGCGTTCAAAATATTATTTTATAGTTGAGTTCTATTTATCATATTTTGGAAAACTGCACTATGACTAATTCCTTGACTTTCAGCTAAAATTTCTGGATGATGGTCACCTTCAAAGGAACTGATAGAAATATCATGACTTTTTTAAATCACGGTTAAGGAATAAATATGCAAACAAACAAATTGTAACAACAACATTGCAATGAGCTAGCATTATATTATAGATCTGCCTTATGTGTTTTCCTGTAATTAATTATAACCCAATCTTAGGGTTCAAGCTCTTAAAAGTTGGATTAAAGAAAGAAAAAAAATCATAAAAATTCATAAAGGTCTAAAAATATTATACCTCAGCATCCAAACCAAGAGAATTTTTCCTGATAACATCCTTGAGATGTGCCCTCTCTAAAGCCTCCCAAAGGTCTGCATCACTGTGTTCATTGAATGGATCTAGATTAAATCTTACGGTTCCTGCACAAAGCAAGAATTTTCCATTAGTATAATACAATTCTCTATATCTAAGTGTGCCTATGACATAGCTGTAACCCTGGAGGCCTACTGTATAAGAGAAAACACCATCACAAACAAACAGCTTCATAAACCTAATTAACCAACCCCACATTGAAGAAAAGGTAATAAAGACAGAAAAAAACCACACAATTCAATGGACTTCTCCAAGAGCCTCATTCTATAACATTTATGACTCTTTTCATTTCATGAAAATATATGACTATAAGAAGCCTTCCTTCCTTTCTCCCTCCCAAAACTCCATCCCCACATCCCACCTCCTCCTCTTTTTTCTTTTTGGGTATAAGAATCGTGCTTTTCAAAATTTGTTAAAATGATTTTGTCAAAGGGTTCTAGAATCATGGACACATTACTATTCTAAAATGTGTTTTTATGCACAGTTGACAGAACAGATGAAGGCAAACTAAATGATTAAGGTTGTTGTGTTCTTCTAATTTATAACACATACAGACTCTGATTGCACTTATTTTGGCAGTTCCAGTATATGCATCCCACAATATGGAAGAAGTGCAATTTTCTGGTTTCATCTTTGTTCACTGATGAAGACAGTCCTCTTGAGTGAGGATTGTCATTCCTGTAATATGACTTTGTGTCTTGTTCAGATATATAAAGATGTAAGTGTACATAGGTATTTAGATAGGCAGATGTCGAGAACATATCCATAATCACATCCTTTCTAATTTGACCTTACTGTGGAGAATTCCCAATAGCCTTGAAAAGAAGCAAATGCTTAACTACAAGAACAGTTGGTTATTTCATTATTTGTTCCAATAGTAAAGTTCAAAGGAAAAACGAAAAACAAGAGACAAGAATTATGGCTGAGTACATTATATAAGGATTTCTTGGGGGTTTTCACTATATTATGTGTGTGTGCGTTGCTGACTCTTCTAATTTGGTTCAAGGAATGCAGTTGAGATATTTGACTATGAGAATAACAGTTCAATTATTTTATGATGTGAAAATTTCAGAGAGAGAAGTATGCAATTTCAGGTGGAAAAAAGGGATTCTATCTTTCTGTAAATGCAGGAGAATTATCAAGTTCATCAACTTTTTGAGATTAATTATTGATTATGCGCCCTTGGAGAAGCAACATTTCATGCTAATTAATAACAGATAAAGGAAAGGACATTTTCCAAATCATTAGACAGTGCAATGCAGTGCTCAAAAGTTTAAATAAATAAAGCTAGCAGCAGGTAATGCTTACCAGAGAAAAGAACCGGAGATTGCGGTATAATACTTAGAACTTTACGCAGATCTGTCAGACCAAATTTTGCAATGTCATACTCATCTATCAAGATTCTTCCACTTTCCAGTTCTACAATCCGAAATAGAGCATTGATCATGCTAGATTTCCCTGCACCAGTTCTTCCAACTATGCCTAGCTTCTCACTTGGAGAAATTTTAAATGATATGCCATGCAGAACTGGAGGAAGTTCAGGCCTGTAACGCAGAACAACATCCTCGAACTTGATAGATCCAGTAGAAGGCCAACCGGGTGGGGGACGGTTGTTCTCTATAATAGTTGGAGCCTCGGATGGCAAATCAATATAGGTGCCAACACGCTCAACTGCATTGAAACTATTTTCAGCCCTGCTGGCTTGTCTAAGAACACCACTTAACAAGCTTGTTATATTTAAGGTGTAACTAAGGAGTAGACCCATTGTTGATGCAAATGCTGCCTGGTTGTCTCCTCTGCTGTTCTCCATGACAGCAAAGGTTGCTGTCAACCAAATCATCAGGCCTCCTAATGATTCCAGCCTAATGGCGAGCCATCTATTTGAACTAATGTTAGCAAGGGTGAATCGGATATTATTATCCATGGATTTCCCATTTATACTTGCCATACGATCATATGCTTTGTATGCTCGAATGGTTGATAAACCATTTAATGCTTCTCCAAATTGAGCATATACAGGTGATCTGGTGATGGAATCCAAACGTTTGACTTCGCGGGATGTGCTCTGCAAAGACGCAGGATCAGTAATGAAGGGCTAAGAACATGGCAACACCTTCCAAATAGTATCACAAATATTTCAAAAATATCATTTATTAGTACTGTGAAAGGGAAAAACAAAGCTTGATGGCGTAATGTGTTCTTGTTTCCTTTAATCCCACCTAATAGTGGGCAATTGAAGACTGCAGGTTAGATTGTATATGTTAAGCTACCAATTTGACCCTAGAGCTTGTTCTATTTATTTTTTGCACAAGGGTGTAAGGCATGCCAGGTTCCACAAAAGCCGTATTCGGATAATGTGGTAGGTATGTCAAGCTATCTACACAGTAATCCAAATGAAGAGATTTTATATTTATGTTGTTCTGTTCAAGAAGATCTTTGGGGTCTTAAACTATTTGGTGTTCAAATAGGGGGTCTTACTAGCTATTATCTCTGCAAGTCAAAAAACAAATGAAGAAAAGCTTAAATAGTTGACACTGCATGAAATGTGAGAAACCTACCTGATAATATAGATAAGCTGCATAAAACAATATCAGAAGTGGCATTATGGCCCACAGGGATATGGTGCTGACAATGGCAATCAGTACAAAAGTAGAGAGGAGCTGCCACACTTGACCCAGAAACGCATTAGCAAAACTGGCAACATTGCGATCTATATCGCCAAGATCTTTTGCAAACCTATTGATTATCCGCCCAATAGGGTTGGTGTGGAAGAATACCATGGGAGCTCTTAGAATAGAGTTTAACATGGCATTGTGCAACATTTTGGCTGCATAAAGACTTGAAGTGATCAACCAAAACGAGTTTGCCAATGTCACCATTACCTGAATTGGGAAAATAGAGAGTTAGTCTTCCAACTAGTGATCAGCACAGAAATTTTAAATGCCCACAAGAAGAGAGAAAAAAGAATAAATGGATCCGGTTTTATGCATGTGCATGCATGTATATTAGACAGAAATATCTGAAGACATTTCTTTTGACAGGGAGGACAATGTTTCCTGTATGACTTCTTATAAGCTTCAATTCTAATAAATTTCATATGGTGTATCAAAAGGGCTGCCCCTTCTGATGAGGGCAAAACATTCAAATTATTGGAATAACTGAAAACAGGGCTGCCCCTCTTTCTCTTTGAGATTTTTACTGTTATAAGAGATCTGGCCCCTTTGTTATTTGAGAACTGACATGAAAAGTTAGGACTAGAATAAGCTTTTGCAAAAGGATGACACAATTTGAATTGTCGATGCTAAGTATTGACAGGTTTGCACACACCTGACCAGATGACAGAAATGCGTAAATCAAAATGTAGAAACCAGGTCTATAATCCTTCGACATGCTTTGATCTGTCCAGATGCTTAACCAGGTGCTACTTAAAATTCGAAGAACTTCAGTCAACACATAGCATGCAAAAAGTATTGTAACCACCCATAGGCCCCCTAATGCATCCTTATACCTGCCAGAATGGGCAAGGAAAACCCATCAATTAATGGTATACCAGATAAAGTTTAATGAAACAAAAAAAAAAAAGAAAAAGAAAAAAAAAAGGAAGACAAAGTCAAATTGGAAAAGAGACTCGTGTTTTATCATAACCAATCCACAAGTGAAATCATTTGAAGAAGCCCACAAAAGAAAACGATAATATATTATTCCATTTTAAAGCATATTTGAACTCAACAAGAGAAATCCTGATCACCATTTGGGATTAGCTATGCAGAAGATCATATATCTTCCAATCTTTTGTATCTCGAGATTTTTTTGGTTCAATCATGTGTAGAATTTTGAGTTCAGAAAGTGTTGGAAAGTAATGATCCAGGATATTTTGAAATTTTAATTCTGATTAAGGTCATGAAATGCTTAATGGATCCAAACTCCTGACATTTGAAAGACTTTTTTGAGGTTCTGTTTAAGTTGTAGATTCATTAAACTTCACCCTGAGAAGTAGGTGAGAGATTAAAAGACCTTGGAAGTGGTCTTTGCAAAACAAAAAAATCATTTTCAAGGGGGTTCAGAAGTAGTTGGAGTCTCAAGATTAAAAAAGAAATAAGAAAAAAAGGATTCCTCTTTGAATGAAGACACTCTAGGATTGATACAACGCTTTCTAGGAGCAAAAACATCCTATGAAATTTTTTGATACCTAATTCTCATGCAATCAGAGTTTAGGTCTGATGTAAACTATTCAATTCTATGTTTGAATGTTAAATATTTAATAGAAGGGATCCCTTCCTCTTTATTGTCTGAGGTGCATACTTCTGTTTGGATCAGATGTAAAGAAGCATAATGTATAAGATTATACTTGGACACATAAATCTAAGTTGACACCATAACGTTACCTCATTAAAACCTTCCAACTGACAACACCTGTTTCTCGTTCTTCCTGCTTAATAAGAACAGATTTACCTTGTTTTGCTTTATTCGAATGTATTACATTTTTTGGCAGCTCATTCACTTCACAATTAGTAGCGGGCTTTGGTTTATTGTTACTTAGATTTTCTCTGCACTCATTTTCATCCACTTGCCCTTCCATTTTACCCGCATTTTCCATTAGTTTTTGGAATAGCTTGCTGTTTTTAGAGAGATCATCAAAGGTTCCATCTTCTTTCACTGTGCCATCAGAGACAAGTATAATTCTATCTACATGAGGAAGAAAATGTAGCTGGTTTGTGACAAGCACTCTAGTCTTGCTTTTCAACTCTTCCTTGATACAGTTGCTGAAAACCTAAAGAAGTAGGCATATCATATTAGAAGAGTAGGCGAATTTCAAGAAGTTACTTATCAAGATTTAGAAGGCCAAAACAGCCATAAACTGAAAAGAAAAAAACATTCAGTTTGCTTTGAAAACAGCAACCCAGAACAAAAGATCTTTTCACATATATGTGTGTGCGTGCGTGTGCATGCGTGTGTTTGTATGCATATATATCAAAGAAAAGTCTGGAACTTGTATGTTAGTTCCTTAACTGGAAAATATTTTCCATTTAGATTAGTTTACTCATATAAGAAACAAGAAAAACATAATAAACCTTTGGAATCTAGGACATGGTTTCCCATTTAATATATAGCATAATTTGCATCTGAAGTAAGATGGATTGAGAACACCAGAAAAAATATTCAGCTAGAGATTGTAGTAGGAAATAGCAATCATGGAAGGAAGAGGTGAAGCCGTAGTACCTGTTGAGCAACATGAGCATCTAGAGCACTTAAGGGGTCATCAAATATGTATACATCTGAATTAGAATATACAGCCCTAGCCAGCGAAACCCTTTGCTTTTGCCCACCGCTGATATTCACCCCTCTTTCACCAATCTCTGTAAGATCATGACCCTGGAATAAGGAAGATGAATGAAACATTAGGTCAAAAACCATCAAAACAACAGGCAATGAAAAAACAAAATGAAACGATATCATTATGTCAACACACTCACAGGAAGTAAGTCAAGATCGTGCTGCAGCTCAGTTACATCTATAGCCTTCCAATATTGTGCAGGCTCAAATTCAGAACCAAAGAGTATGTTTCCCCGTACCTGTATTAGTAAGATTTCAAGGTCTGCTCTTTGCAGTAAAATGACAAGAATAAAATACTGCAAGGCCCAGAGTGTTGTAAAATCTGGTGTAGCTGCACAGCTAAGATATATGATACTGAAAGGGAACCCAAACATGCTGGCAACTTACAGTGGAATTGAAAATCCATGAAATTTGAGGGACATATGCAACAGTCCCTCTGATAACAACACTTGCATCCGAGACAGGAGGCAGCTCCCCAAGCATTGCTGATATGAGAGATGTTTTTCCTTCTCCAGTGCCACCAACAACTGCAACTAAGCTACCAACTGGTATATCCAAATTGATATTTGATAAAGTGGGCTTCTCAGCCTAAAAGAATGAATATTTAAGAACCATTAAAGAGGATTTAAGAAAGCTATATTTCACACAAAAGAAATATATTAGAAAACTTACGGTTATTGCTCCAAATAAAAATCTAGATGATTAGTACAATGATAAGAGCTTATGAATAATAGAGAGGGTTGAGAGTTACAACCTTGATTTTAATTATTTACAATCATTCAAGTGAAATTACAGGTACCTAAAATAGTTTACGATCATTCATAACATAACAAAAATTCTGAACAGTATGGAGAAGTTGGAAAGCAACTTAAAGATGCAGGTTGTTACCATATGCTAGTTGGGGACATAAACTAATTTTCAATGACCTGATATGGAGTGGCTGCGAGCATCATCTACCTGTATACGCACTCTCATAGGACTAGTTGTAAGGATGTAAAATATGGGGCTAACACCTCTTTAGGTCATTTACCAGAAAAGATATTTTTATTTGCAAATCCTAGGGATATGCAATTCATGGGAATATGCTGGTGGAATGTCTTATATTTGTTGATTAAGAAGGATAAATTTCTGACAAGAGGTTTGTAGAAACCAAGAAGAGAAGAGTTGGAGGAAAGAATTCCTTGTGTATTTTCCATTGAGTCATCATATTAGTATATACAAGAAGGTTGCCACAGATTAGGTAAAGATGATCTACTCTTCCTAAATGATTACAACCCTATAAGTAAAGTATCCTAATAAGATACAAACCAATATGTTAACGTATGATACATACTATAACACTCCCCCTCAAGTTGGAGTATCGATGTTAATCATGCCCAACTTGTTACATAAGTAACTAACCTGATCTCCACTTAGGGCCTTTGTGAAGATATTACCTAATTGTTCTCCAGTCTTTACGTATCCTGTAGAAATCAAACTGAGTAGTATTTTCTCACAAATGAAATGACAATCTATCTCTATGTGTTTAGTTCATTCATGGAAAACATGATTAGAGGCAATATGAAGGGTAGCATGGTTGTCACACCAGAGCTTTGCTGGGACTGAGGTTTTAATACCGACTTCCGTCAAAAGTTGATGGAGCCACATAATCTCACAAGCAGATTGTGCCATTGCTCTATACTCAGATTCTGCACTAGATCGAGAGATAACATTTTGTTTCTTACTCTTCCATGAAACTAGATTTATTCCAACAAACACATAATAACCCGAAGTGGACCTTCTGTCTTCCTTAGATTATGCCTAATCTGCATCCGTGAAACATTCAAGTGTATTATGCCCATGATTACTATACAAAATATCACGTCCCATGGCTCCTTTCAAGTAACATAGAATCCGTTCTACAATCGCCCAATGATCAACTATTGGAGAAGACATGTATTGACTTACAACACTAACAGAGTATGCAATATTAGGGCGTGTTACTGTAAGGTAGTTCAGCTTCCCAACCAGCCTTCTATATCTCTTAGGGTCTTCAAACAATTCGCCTTCTCTAGTAAGATGTAGGCTTTGTGCCATAGGGGACTGACATGGCTTTGCTACCAATTTTCCCCGTTTCGCATAACAGATCCACACATGTTTCCTTTCGGTGATAAGAAGATTCCACGTTTGCTCCTCATAACCTCAACACCTAAGAAGTATTTTAGCATGCCTAAGTCCTTTCAGGTGAAATCACACAAGAAGACTCGAAAGTGAATGTATACTTCTGCCATCATCCCTAGTAATGATAATATCATCAACATACACAACTAACAAGATGATACCTGCTTGAGAGTTTCTATAAAAGACAGAATGATTGGATTTGCTCTTCTACATGCCAAATTTCTCAATCACTTCACTGAATTGCCAAACTATGCACGGGGACTTTGTTTTAAGCCATATAATGATTTTCGGAAACGACAAACTCTACCAATCTCCCCATGTGTAACAAACCCTAGATGTTGCTCCATATAAACTTCTTCTACAAGATCCCCATGTAGAGAAGCATTTTTAATATCAAGTTGGTGGAGGTCCTAGCCATGAGTTGCTGCCAGAGATATAAACAATCGAATGGAAGTCAACTTGGCAACCATGGAAAAGGTATCAGAATAATCCACCACATAAGTCTGGGCATATCCTTTAGCAACAGGACGGGCTTTCAACAGAGCAATTGATCCATCGGGATTAACCTTCATTGTAAACACTCAAAGGCAACCAATGGATTTCTTCCCAACAGGTAAACGAACCAAGTCCCAAGTACTATTGTTAGTCAAAGCATCCATCTCCTCTATCATAACACTACGCTAACTAGGGTGAGCGAGGGCTTTAAAAACCTTGTTAGGTAAAGAGTCCAAGGATGCAATAAAGGAACACGAATGTGATGACAAGTGGTCATAAGAGCAAAAGGAGGAAATTGGATGAGCACACTGACGTTTGCCTTTACGGAGAGCAATAGGAAGATCATCACTGAGAAATGGATTTGATGTTAAAGCAACTGGTGGAGGGCTCGAGACTGGGGGATGTTGGCGCCGAGCATAGATCTGAGTGATAGGAGGCTTTGTCAGAGGAGGAACAAAAGCAGGAGTTGGAGAGGCAAGAGTATAAACGAGCAAATCATCACACTCCACCTGACTAGTGTCGATCGGGTCTTGAGAAAAAGAAGTATTCTCAAGAAAGGTGATATCAGCAGAAACCAGGTACTTGCGAAGACTCGACAATAATACCTATACCCCTTCAAAACTCGAGAGTAAACAAGAAAGATACACTTCAATGGCTTAGGATCGAGTTTAGACACATGCGGACGAACATACCGAACAAAACAAGTACACCCAAATACTCGAGGCTCAATGGGAAACAAAGATTTATGCGGAAAGAGGGTTTGAAATGGAGTAGCCCAATTCAAGACAGAGGAAGGCATCGGATTAATAAAAAAACAAGCTATGGAAAATAAAGATCGCCCAAATGATCAAGACATGCATTTGAAACAATAGAGCCCGAGCGCCTAAGAAGGTGACTATTTTTCTTTTTGAAGAATTCCATTTTGAGGAGTATCAACATAAGATGTCTGATGAAGGATGCCATTCTGAAGCATGAATGATTGAAATTGTTCAGACAAATATTCTTTGGCATTATCACTTCTCAGATTTTGAATAGAAACATGAAATTGAGTGTGAATTTCAGCATAGAAGGCACGAAAGTGAGAAAATAACTCTGAACGGTTTTTCATTAAATATAACCAAGTTGTTCGCGAATAATCATCGACAAACATAACAAAATATCGAAACCCAGTTGGGGACACAACTGGACATAGACCCCACAAATTTGAATGGACTAACTCAAAAGGAGAAGAAGCTCGGTTATTGACTCTAGGACTCAAATGCACACAATGAAACTTAGCATATTGACACGACTGGGCGCCCAATGAGAATAGACTAGAAACTCGCCGATATAGCTTCAATAGAGAGGCTGATGACCTGCCACAATGTAATTCGAATGGGGTAAATAACCGCAACAAGCAACAAACTTTGCGCCTATTTCAAGGATGTGTAGACCCCATACTCTCCTCTACCAATAACTGGTCATTAAAAGATTCAAATCTAACAAAATCAGGAAAGAATGAGATACTGCAATTAAGTGTACGAATGAGTTTACTTACATAAATTAAATTAAGAGAGAATTATGGTAAACTCAGAAGAGAGGTCAAAGTGATTAGAGGAGTAGGATGAATTGTCCCTGAACTAAGGACACAAGATGTTGATTCATCTGCAAAGGTAACAATAGAAGTAGAAGGGTGTGGCTGAAACATAGTAAATAAACCGGAATTACTTGTCTTGTGGTATGTGGCTTTAGAGCTAATGACCCATTTAGAGGAAGAGAAAATAAGACATGTGTTAGGTTTATCTGACCCGACAAGCATAGTGCTAGGAGTATAAGCACTTTTCAATCATTCATGAGCATACTGAAACCTTCGATCTCTATTCTGCAACTTCCTACAATCTCGGCGTACAAGCCCTAGATTATAGCAATAATGACACATGACTCCACTTGAGGGTTTCTTGTCAGTCATAGGAGTAGATCTAACTCAAGGAAGGCTTTGAAAATTCGAAAAAATACTAGAGAATAGGATTCTTGCACTGAAAATGACCACTATTCCATGGAAAGCTCTACACCCGAATGGAATTTGGCCCTACAAACCTCAAAATACCTGTTGATGCCACTAAATCACAAAACAGTCATTGAAAAAGTCATGAAACCCTAGGAACAAAGGGTAGCCGAACACAAAAATGGTCAAAATGCACTATTGCAGGCCTTGGACAAGAAGGATAGATAGCTGAGGAGGGTTGTTGGTGGTTGGCGACGTCGGATGAAGATGCTTGTCGTTGGAGGAGGTCCCACACGCTCCCACGAGCTGGTGCGTGGGAAGCACACCAAATGTGCAGATTTGCCTGTGAAGCTCACGTGCGCACTTTTCCAGCCACTGGACTTGATGGCTCAGCTCGTCAACGGCCGATGGTCACCCCTATGGGGGCGGTGTCACCCCACTCTCCCCCTAGATGGGTGTTTCAAAAGAACACCCCCACAGCCGCCTTTCTTTTTCTGAAATTCCTTCCCAATTTCCCTAAATCCGAGCCCTAGGCTTTGATACCATGTAGAAACCAATTGGAGAAGTGTTGGAGGAAAGAATTCCTTGTGTATTTTCCATTGAGTCATCATACATATATATACAAGAAGGTTAGACTATACATTGGGTAAGATGATCTACTGTTTCTAAATGGTTACAACCCTATAAGTAAAGTATCCTAATAAGATACAAACCAATATGTTATAGTATGATGCATACTATAACAAATATGTTAATGTATGATACATACTATAACAAGGTCAACCTCTGAGTATTGCTTCACGAGAAGGAAACCTATTGGCATACCCTGATAAGAAACAATCAGCTGTTCTAAGGTCTAATACGAAGCTAGATTTTAAAAATAAAAAATCATTGTTTTTCAAGCTTATGTGGTTGAAGATCCTCATGAGAGAAAGTCTAATGAAAAGCTAGATATTAGAGTAAAAACTCATTATTTTTAGAGCTTATGTGGTTGAAGATCCTCATGAGAGATCAGGATCTTGAGAATTAATATGCACTTATAGACATGTAGCAACAAGGAGGCAACCAGTGATATGGCACAAAACCCAGCTTAACATGACAATACCAATAAACTTCAATCTGGAATATCAGTGCTCATTTTCTGATTGTAGAATATTAAGAGGCAAATGTTCAGGAATCTTCCTTTCATACTGTTTGGCAAGTTAAATATATGTATGAACTTGGAAGGAGGTATTGAGAGTAATACAAACTTTAAGGAAGAATATATTATTTATTACATTCATATCCTATGAAGAATAGGTCTATATATATATATATATATATTTTGACAGACCTTGTCTTTTCTGCTTATTCCTTCTTTTCATTCTTGAGAGTAAGAAAGAAGGAAGAAGGAATAAGCAGTGAGGACGAGGTCTGTCAAAAAAAAAAATTTTACCTATTCTTCATAGGATATGAATGTAATAGACATCTATATATTTTTGATTGAGCATACATAGTGGCCTCAACTGCCACATAACCAATAGACATTACAAAACAGTGCTAAAATGTTAGATATCAGTATTGGACAACATATTAATGAATAAGATATGTTTTATAATAAGGAAAACAATAAAGAAATAAACATAGAATTAGACCTTTGAATCCCAAGAAAAGTATCCATCCTTGATTGAGATGGATGGCAGTCCTGCTTCAAGAGTTGGATTTGGTGCAAGAACTCTCTCTTCAGCCAAGAACAGTTCCTCTAGACGTTGTATTGATACTTGTGCAGTTACAACCTATTAAAATTAAATCATTAATTTGAATAATAATTCAAAAAATACAACAAAAGTTATTCATATTTATTTTTATTTTTATTTTTATTTTATTTTATTTTTTGATAGTCTAGAAGTAATTAAGCTTCTGAACCCTGACTTTTATCTAAACTTCCAGGGAGGAAAATGAGGCTTTGATATAAAAAGAGATAAATTAATTATAATCAAAAGTAGAAAATATAAGCACATGGATTTGCAAAATAAATCACTAATATTCATCTACCAGAAGAAACTACTTAAAAAGATCACGAAATGATCATTTTCATATAAAATATATTTTCCTTCACCCCTATGGTGTCCACAACAAATAGGAAAGATGAAATAGACCATGTTGTTTCATGTGAAAATGTATTAGTATGTATTACAATATATAGAATTTCAAGCACCAATGTATTAGTAAGTTTCATGTGACCATGTTGTTTGTCTTAAATTCCTTAAATTGTGATAGATCTGAGATACAAATGGTGAGAGTGGATTTGGAGATTCTCGTGTTAGCCTTAAAGATATCAGTATGCTAGTCTATCTCATTTTCCTATAGAATAGAGTAAAAATAACAGTCTAGTGAATCAAATTAACTGAAGACATAGCAATAGCCAAAGGTATTTATGCCTACATAGTGAAAGATCAGTGTTTGATTAGAGAGCTTATATCCATCCAGAGTTTCCTGTCAGTGGACTTACCTGATGTTCACCCTGTCCAAAATTGCAACTTACTCCGCATTATGGTTTGCTAAATTCAGTTTTTGCAATAAGTAGCTTTATTCCTCGATTGCATATGCTTTCAGGCCAAGAACTTTCCCTCTGATACCAAAACTGATGTAGAACAACCGTAGGATGGTTGCCTACACTCAAAGTACGTGTGCTAGAGTTTTATTTTTTTAGGGTTTTAAGGAGAGGAATAAAGAACAAAGTTTATGGTAGAGAAAGATATATAATAAAATAGGGAAAAATGAGATAAGAAGAGGATGGGTAGAAACCTTAGAATTTCATTAAGGACTTCTAGGAGTCCCACTTAGAATAAACTCAATTGAGTCCTACCATTAAGAATTGCAAGATTTGCAAAGAAAATGAAATATTATTACTCTATCAAATATTTTTTTGATTTACATCAATTAGCCTTACTTAAAGGCTTCCCTAAATTCTAATAACCTGTTATGACGCTAATCCTAATTTGATTCCAACTATTTCAATCCTATTTTGATTTTAACTACTAATCCTAATTTGATTGCAACTAATAATCCTAATTTGAATCTAATTTTCTAATTTGAAGTGTATTTTTTCCTATTCTTTCCTCCTTGAATAGACTTTGAAAAGCTTTGCCCCATCATTCCACCTTACCCTTGATCAAATAACCACATAGGAGACATTACACTTACTCCAAAGCAACTAAGTACATATCTCACCTTCACATTCAATGCTTTTTTTTTCTTTTAATTTCTATAGCTTTAAACTATTCACTTTACTTCTTGTAGAATTTCCCAACATGATTTCTGTAGAAATCATCACCTTAGCTTTACTATTTTTTTTTTTGGCAATAGAAGCTCCCATTCTAGGTGTTAGTGCAGTAAGAATAAAGATAACATAGATAACATAGAAGCTCCCGTACTGGCTTTTGCTCCAGTACGGGTTTAAATATGATGGTATTTGGATGGAGATGGTTCTCCGTCAACTACAAATCTTCGGTTTCTAAGGAGGCCGCGTAAAGGTTCAGTGATTATTAAGAAGAAAGGCGGCAGGCTGGAGCTCTGATCCGCTTGGAAAAGAAGGAACAAAGATTTTAATCTGCGGTGCCGAGCCTTTCGTAAAAGCGCGCAAGAACAACGGCGACTGGAAATGGAGGGAGAATGGGCTGAGATAACCGGAGTTAAGGAAAATGATGGGCGGGCGTATATACTGCTCGTTGCGTATCTAGACGGAAAATGGCATCGACATCGCTCCTGTATAAATGGTCCGATAAACTGGCACTCTGGCAGAGGCCTGCGTGCCCGGGAACGGCGGGAAAACAGAGGAGAAAAAAGTAAGCCAGTAAAGCCAACTTCCCTCGGCAAGGCGGAGACTGACGAGGAAGGGCAAAACCAGTTTCAACCCAGCGTGGAAACAACGATTCACGGAAGAGAAAACTAGGACACGATCTGGTTGGATATCAGCGAGAGTATCTCAGTGATTTGGTCAAAATATGGAGTGGTGGAGTGACGTGGAAGTCACAAAGAAGCGTAGATTCGGGCCTTTGGATCAGATCCGAAGTCATTAAAAGAGTTCGAGGATGAAGGGGGTGTGCTTTTTCAACACCTAAGTCAGAATCTATTCTTCATGTGTTTTGAATCGGTGGAAGAGGCAAATTGGGTTATGGAGAATGGAAGCAAGATCTTCAGGGGTGAAGCGATGCATCTAGAATGGTGGACCCCATCAACAAGATGTGAAGGAGAATGCACGCACCCAGGTCTGGATTAGAGGTTCGCTCGCCTACACCCGTGGACGTAAGATAGTTCAAAAAAGTGGGAGATAAAAAGTGCAGGTTTCATTTTCGATAAAGAAACAACCGAAAGGGGCAAGACCCGGTGGGTAAGAATCTGCAAAAAGAACAACCCAGAAAAGCCTTCTTCATTAACTGCTTATGGGGCCGTGCTATGAACTCGGGGCCACAGGAGATCCAACCAAGGGTAGTGAGGTCAATTTCAAGGTTACGTGGGAACCAAAGGCCTCAGCGGAACCTAGTGAGGAAGACGAGAGATCGCCATCGACGCGTGAGAGTTGCAAAAGGAAAAACGTTTCACATATCCTGAGAGATGCAGTGTGATGAGAGCCAATAGAAGGTCCTGGAAAATGAGGTGGAGGTCCTGTCCAGCTTTGTTGACTTCCAACGTGGGGCCCAAGCAACGCCCAAATCTAAAACCACACGGATCAAAGTAGAAAGGAGGGAGCCAAACAAAGTCTTTTCAAGGTCACTGGCAGTGACACCTCGCCTCCACACGTGAGAATGGCCCAAACCCGCCTCATCGAGGAATCCCCGCGCCAAAGCCCAAGACGTTACAGGAGCAAGTTTAATGTGGCCAACTCGTGAGAAATGTCATGATGATCAAAGGCAAAGAGCAGGCCGGGAGTGTAGGAAAACAAAAAGACAGAACTATAGCCTCTTGCCTCTTCGGGAAGTGAAGATATCATGCGTAAGAAAAGGCGATCAAGAGAAGTTTCCAACTCAAACGTCGGGGCAGAAAGGGAACAACAACAAGAAACGGGGCTTAAGTAGAGAGGAGGGCAGGAGTTCAAAAGAAGTAAAAGGAAGTCAAACTAGAGAAAAGGGAAGATCTCTCATGGACTCGGATCGGGAATCGCATCCCAGAAGGCTCGAGATACCTCTCCTCCGCAATTTCGGGCATCGACGTGGAAGAAGATGGTTCAAAGTCGAGAAGATGCAGCCCACACTAGCAGATATATTTATTTTGACGGAGGTAATGACCTCGGGGTCAACACCCAAGTGGGAAGGGAGTTCAAACCAATTTCGCCTCCCAAGATTCCGTGAGACATCAATGAGCCAGGCTAGAGTTGAAGAAGATATCGATACACGCGGGCAAGGGAGTGTGGGAACAGGCAAGAATCGGAAAGCCCGGCGGATAAGGCCTCGCTTCTCGGCAGGCGCGCATGGAACTCATCCATGATCCAAGAGCGTATGACTCCTGTCAGTCAAGCTTCTGCGGTGGATCAGGATCTGGCTTCACTTTGGCCTGGTCTCAGACGGGCCGAATCCAAGGCAAGCTCACGGGGCTGGATCTTGATTAGGCGAGCCCAAGTCCAAGCTATTCTAGCAGGCCTACCCTAGATGGGCCAAACGCATTAAGACACAACCGCCGAAGGCCAAGGCCGCAAGAGAACCACAAACAAGGCCCGTTATTAAGGCCTCCTATGCCTTTAGAATGCAAATGGTCTAGTTCCAGACCCAACATCTGAGGGAGGGGAACAACACATCAAATTGGAAGAAGGCTAGATACGAGAGGATCTAATTTGTGGATGACGATGCTACTTATATGAATAGGTATATGTCGACACCTCAATTGTCTCCCCTCTCTTCCCGCTTTCTGTTGGGCCGGGCCCCTTGCTACCAGGGGGTTTTTCAGCCGTGGGGTACTACCGGGTGCGAAGATCCGGAACTAATGAGATGGCGGCGTATGTCAAGCAGGGAAGGCCGAGGATTACGAGGAGCCGAAGCAATAGTAGTCGGGGAGGAGTCCTGAGGCTTCTGCCAAAGAATGTATGAGGCATAACACTGTCTTACGTAGTCCCGGACTTACGGCTACTGGAAAGTAGTTGCTTGGCTAAATTTAGTGAATTTTGTGCTTCCCCAACCAAGGGGTTTGAAAAGGAGATTTTGGATTTATTGAGGAATTTAGTGGCTCAACAAAAAAGCGATAAGGAGAAAGGAAACATGACAGTGTCAAAAAGCGAACGGAAACTAAGGAGACTGAAGAGCACCATTAATTATAATGGGAAGCAGACAAACAAAGGAGGAGAAAGGGATAAGGGGAATATACAGATTAAGTTATAATGAAGCTTAAAATTCTATCTTGGAATGTAAGAGGTGTGAACGATCCTGATAAAAGGAAAGTCATCAAGAATTTTATTAGAACACACAGAGTGGACCTGGTCTGCCTTCAAGAAACTAAGGTTCAAGAGATGAATAATGATATGGTGCGCAGCCTCAAGGGGCGTTTCCGAACTGACAGCTCAACGTCGAAGGGGCCGCTGGGGTATCCTCTCGACTGGGGATAAAGACGCATCACCGTGGACTCCATGGTAGTTTTCGCCTCGTGGTTTGTTCGTAATGGAAGTGGACGGGTTTCAATGGGCTTTTTCTGGGGTGTATGGTCTTATTGAGAAGTATTCCAGAGAACCCTCAAAGAACTTGGCCCGACTTCAAAGGTCTGTGGGAAGAACCATGGTGCGTGGGAGGTGATTTCAATGAGATTCTCTCTCTTGATGAAAGATCTAAAGGGGGTAGGACTTCCAACTCCATGAGAAGGTTTGCCGACATCCTGAATGACCTGGGTTTGAGAGATTTTCCGCTTTAGGGTGGGCCTTTCACTCCTCATGTACTTCACGGTAGATCAAAGTCCCGCTTAGACAGATTTGTAGTCTCCACCGATTGGGAGAGTCACTGCTGCAAAGTGATTCAGAGTTAGTCTGGCCTGTTAGCTTCCCGATCACGCCCCATTTTATCGACGCTGATGGAGCCGAACGGGCCCTTCACCTTTGCTTAGAATCACAGTCAAATTGAGGGATTCAAAGAGACCTTAAAAGCGTGGGTGGCAAAATCTCTGGCCACGGATCTTGCGCCATCCTCTCTCGCAAAGCCAAAGGCCCCGAAGGTATTCTCAAGACTCGAATGAAGCTTTGGCAAAGTGGAAACTAACAAGAAGGACGCCTCAAGGCAGGTGACTTTTTCGGGATGATCTCGGTGAAGCGAGGCGGATCTCAACCGAAGGGCGCGAGAACGTGTTAAAGCGAGAGCCACTTCAAACGCCGTCTCGCAGAGATCTCCGGAGACAAAAATCTGTGAGAGACTCCAAGCAAAGGGAAGGGACAGAACACCTGGTTCTTCCATAGACTCGCTAATGCCCACAGAGTAAGAAATTACTTTAAAAGTATTAGCATCAATGGCGTAAAGCTAGAAAGGAGGCTGAGATAAAGGATGGCTTCTAGCCGCGGCCTTCCAAACTGCTTTCTATTTAAGCTGATGGAGTCCTTCCCTTCCGAGCAATCAATGAGATCGTCTGAGGAAGCCGCTAGCCGAGGAAAGTTTTTCCGAGGAAGAAATTTGGACAGCTATTTCTGGTCTTTACATTGATAAGGCTCCCGGACCAGATGGTTTCCCAATAGCCTTCTGGATTTTTAGCTGGGATTTCGTAAAGAAGGAGGTCATAGGTTTTTTCAAGGAGTTTCATGAACAGTGCATTCATAAGCAACTGAATGCGACTTTTTCGTAAGCCGATTCCCAAGAAATGCATCAGAGAGGACTTCATGATTTAAGGCAATAAGCCTCGGTGGGAGTTTGTATTCAAGATTCTAACAAAGTATTAGCTATCAGAATTGGGAGGGTCTGTACAAGGTGATTTCTAAGTCTCAAAATGCTTTGTAAAAGACCGATAGATTTCCTGGGATGCGTGTTGATTGCTAATGAATTGCTGGACTCAACCTCAGGAAGGAAGAAACATGAAATGGTCCTGCTTTCAGATATTGAAAAAGCTTACGATAGTATCAGCTGGGAGTTCCTATACCAGGTCATGGGAAGGATGGGATTCGGCAGTCGGTGGTTGAGCTGGATAAAATGGTGCATATCCACAGCCTCCTTTTCGGTTCTCATCAATGGATCCCCAGCTGGCTTCTTTCCAAGCTCTAAGGGGTTGAGACAGGGCGACCCCTTCTCTCCCTATCTCTTTATAATTGGAATGGAAGCTCTCAGTTGCTTGATAAACCGTGCGGTTGAAGGAAATTATCTTTATGGTAGCAGGATTGCAGATGGGAGAGGTGGGGATCTGGTTATTTCTCACCTCCTTTACGCCGATGACATGCTTATTTTTTGCGAGGCCAACAAAGATCAGTTAAAGTATCTAAGCTGGATTTTGATGTGGTTCGAAGCGTTATCGGGCTTGAAAATTAACTTAAACAAAAGCAAAATCATCCCAATTGGTCCCGTGGATAATGTGAGGGAGAGCTACTTCCAGTCGTGCAAACTCGGATCCTTCCCTACGTCCTACTGGGCCTTCCCAGGGTGCCAAGCATAAGGCTCTGTGGAGTGTGGACTCCTGATCAAGAGAGATTCCGAAGAGGCCAGCTTCGAAGATACAAGATATATCTAAGGAGGGCGTTGGCTACGCCTCATTCGCAAGACTCTTGTCCAAACCAATTTATTACCTTTCTCTCTTCCGAATGCCACAGAAAGTGTGTGCTAGATTGGAAAGGATCCAAAGGCAGTTTCTCTGGGGAGGGAGCGACCATGATAAAAAAATTTTGGTGAGATGGGCCACTGTGTGCACTGATAAGAGCAAAGGTGGTATCGGATTAAAAGCTTCCCTAAGATGAATAAGGCCTTGCTTAGCAAATGGAGTTGGCGGTTTGCCAACGAAAGGAACTCGCTTTGGAGGAAGGCCTCTCTATTCCACAGGAATTTGGCGCAGTCTTTCGTACGGCATACCCGTGATCTCAGAGAGGCTGCCATTTCGGCTAGTTTATGGAAGGACTAGTTTACTTATGACTCGCTTTTTCCGTAACTCCTGCCTCGCCTCGTGGATGGAAGAAGGATCAACTTCGAAAGATGTTCGGGTGTGTGAGAGGAGGCGTCAGGAAGCGTATCCCTCCCTTTAATTTGCCAATAAGGAGGCCATGGTTGCGGACATGTGGGATAGTGGCGAAGGGGCTGGATGCTGGTCCCCAACCTTCCTAAGATCTCTCAACGATTGGGAGATTGAAGAGATGTTAAGATTCCTACAAACTCTCCACGATCAAATTTTTCGCCCAACGGGTGAAGATATGCTTTTATTGAAGGAAGTGAAGGCAAAAAGTTTCTCGGTAAAGGTCATGTATAAAGGTTATGATATCTCCCCCGCCTTTGATTTTCCCCTATCGCTTGATCCTCGAATCAGCCGCTCCTCCCAAAATCGAATCTTTACTCGAAGTCGCATGGGGCAGTACTCTACTTCGATAATCTCAAACTCCGAGGAATGGCTTTCGCCATCAGACATGTCAGGTGAGGAGGATGAGGAGACCATAGACCACTTATTGATCCATTGCAAAAGTGCTAAAATGTTGTGCGGTTTGTTTCGCTAATTGTCGATTGGTGTTCCTACATTCGCCCCGCCCTTCTAGCTCGCAAGGAGTCGCCGTGGGAAAGAAGCGGAAAAAAATGTGGACTGCAGCCCCCTC